>OX465284.1:87924341-88467066 GCA_949987705.1 Thereva unica
GCCATTGCCTACCGGGCGGTCTGTAAGAGAATGGTGGTCTTTAGCGGAAAAACATGTTTTACTTAATTTAACCCAGTTTTCTCGCAATTTTGCACTGTTTCTTATAAAAAAAAATTTCCTTATATTTCGTTATAGACTCGGCTCGACCCCCTTCCCTATACTCCTCTCGTAATTAACTCCTAACTTATAATCAAACGCCTTTTTAATGAGGTTTCTCTAGTTATATCATTCTATACCTTGTTAAAGAGACTGGTCGCTTCCTGGATTTTCCAAAATCAATCATAATGACTATAGTGGACTCATTTACTCATTTGTTATAATATACCAGAAAACTGAATTTTTCCAGGGGTTCCCAGGTAAAAAACTCGCCACAAATCAATATATTAGAGAATGTGAGGCTTAAATATGTATTGATACTAATGCTACTATTTAGTATTAGACCATATCAAAAATAATAAAAATCTGGGCACATGCAAAAATCCGTATTGGTTTCAAATATTATCACCCCATTATCTCTACAAATACACTCTATCCATATCTTGCAACAGACCTCAACCTACCGATCCGCCAAATGTTTGCCTAGCTCTGGGGTATTGATTTGAATCAATTAATTCATGCGGTGACCATGGTATTACTGCCCGGATCTAATTAATTTTAATGCACACATGAACATTTAATTCCACAACAAAATGGCGCTTGGCACTGAATGGAGCCCACATACCCTAATCACAAAATTTAGATGCGAAAATATATTTTAATTTTGATGCATTGCAGGATTTTTAATTGTTGGTATAGTCGCGGAATTTGATTGCGTTTTAATTCCCTATTTTCAAATAAATTCAATAAGTAATTATTTATTCAATGAAATATTTTGCTTTTTGTTATTTTTGATTGAATTCTGTTTTGAAATGAATTAATTAAAATGGTTTTAGTTTTAATTTAATTTAATTATACCTTATTAGAAAATAAAAAAACCCGAAACAAAATAAAAACCGCCACTATCTAGTACCACTAGTGCCATCTTTTGAATTTCTTAAAAGCTCAAAGGAAAAAACAAGGAAAAACTCTTGTAAGAAAATATTCTTAGAGGAAAAGTTTCTGGAGAAAAATCAGCCAATTTGGGGCCAAGGAAATGACTCCAGCTGCACTGCAATACGCTTGCGACTTTCTCCCCTTCAACTGGAAGCTCGTTCGCCGCCATATTTTCTTCGCCCTTTTAAGCCCTGGCCGGGAAAATGTAGGGGGTAGAAAGAAAACTCGTAAAAGCGGGGAAAATTGTCTTTTTTGTATTTCTTTTAGGGGGGAATTCAAGGAAAAGAATAAACTTTTGTGTCTTGGCTTTCTTAAAAATAAGAAGTTCTGAGTTATTTCGCTAATGGCGTTGCGATCGCTAGATAGGCTCATTTATTGTGATTCGAAACTTTTAACGGTTTTCACAATAATTATGACGCAAAAATTATTACAATTTGTTAAATTTCATTTTTTCTTCGGGCATTTCAACGACAACTACGAAGGACATGAGCAGAAAGGAGCCAATTACTTTGCGGTTAACCGCAGTCTGTACATATGTATATTCCGGATACCTAAAGCTTGTGATCCATCTTCCAATAAGGGTAGAATTTTTTTATTTCGGTTCGTCTATGCGTTTACGGCGCACTTGTGGTTAACCACAAACTCCGCCCATTTAGCCACGTGTCGAACAGGACTTGTAGTTAAGAAGTCTTAAAATAAAGAATGTTGAGATTAATGCAAGAACGTCATTGGATGGCTCATAATGAAATAGGGTCGATTTCCAGATCAAAAATGAAGCGTTTGAGGTATAAAAATTAAATTTTGGTGTAAATATTTCTTTGAATGGTTTTATTGCAATTTAGGATAATAATTTTATAATCGTTTCATTTAGTATTTGGCTGTGTAGCAATAGGACTACATTAACTTGGACAAAACGCTTATTGCAACAGATTCTGATGACGATATTCAGGGTAAAAATGAAGATAAATAATAAGGTGGATTTGTTAAACGGGAGACTGAATAAATGTCACAACTCAGAATTCGTTTAACAACATTTATTTTAATTTACAATTTTTTTCATTTCCCCCGGGGGAGATACATCCAAACGTAAATAATGATTTTTAGTTTGCTATGTCACAAAATTTAGTGTTCTTATACCAAGTTTACACGAATGATTAAAAATGCAATTGTCATAACTTCTTGTCATTGGTAATGACATTACGCAAATAATTACTTGTGTGGAGATTTGCCATTAAATGTACTAATTTATGAGGAGTTGTCATTTTAATAATACACAGTACAAAAATATACCTTTACACAAACGACAAATAATGACTACAGCTTTTATAATTCAGAAAGTATCAATTATAATTAAGAAAAATTCAACATTCATCCAATTGCAGCAATTTCTGCAACAGGAATATTATGTATGGAATGCAGATTTTAATTTGCTTCACAGTTAGCCTAAATATTGGGTTTACATCGTTTTGCAAGAAATGGGTTATCAACTGGGAGACTCTTACAGATTGCGTCAGATAAAACAACTTAGCATTGAAACAGTAATAATATAGGACGATGTCATAAGGCCTGTCTCACTATATGGTTCGGAAGTGTGGACATTGAAAAACCCAGACGAAGATGGTAGGAAGATTCGAACGGAAAATCTTTCGTTCGATCTACAAAGGAATACAGGTTAATGGCGTTTGGAGGAGGATACAACTCAGAGTTGTATGAAATCAGTAAGATTCCAAACATTGATAATGATCAAAAAAAGACTACGATAGATTGGTCATGTAAAACGAGGTGGAGAACGGAACCCGACAAAGCTTATGCTGGGAAAAGTACCGCCAACAAAACTTAAACCAGGTCCTCAAAGCAAAGAAAAGATACATTGATGACATTGAGGATGACTTGAGACAGTTGAATATAAGAATCTGGAAAAGTCGGGCCAGGGATTGAGAATCATGGAGGCGAATGCTGGAGGAAGCCAATACTCACGCCAAACACATTAATATTGTGGTGACAGCTTCAAATCTTCCGTAATTCGTGTTAGAAGAGTTGATTTGTTAAAGAGGTGGTCCTCTCAGATTTTTTTTATGTGGCAGTTCTAAGCTCAGGAGTCACACTTTGTACTACTAGTCCGTTATGTCGTTTGTCACGTCATGGTGCAATATCTAGCAGTAAGCTTAGTACAAGAGGGAAATAGGTTAAGGGTTATGAGGGTTCGGGAGGGCGTTGAAGAAGATGGAGATGAACCCTGCATTTGAACTCTTGGATGTTGTAGGAGTTCGGAAATACATTATGAAGATTATAACGACTCTCTCTCTAAACGACGCACGGCGACTTAGAAAACCAGAGTCAACCTTTCCATTAAGGAGCTGATGAACAAATACAACATCGGCCACCTCACGACGCTTATGAAGAGAGCTTAAGTTGAGTAACTTAAGACGGGATTCATATGATGGAAGAGATAATGGGTTTTCCCAAGGAAGATGATTCAGTGCGAATCAAACAAACCTTCGTTGAACCGATTCAATATTTCTAACATGCGAAGAGTAGTGGGAAGATAAAACCTGGGACGCATATTCCGAGTAATGGCCTGACAAGAGAAAATTAAAGTTGTTTAGTGATCAAGAGGTTGTTAAATTCTTTGTACCACCTTTTTATAAAACCCAGGACTAAACTACCTCTGGAAGAGATATATGAGATGTGAGTGGAAAAATCCAGCTTTCTATCAAATCTAATCTCGAGATCTTTAACGAAATTAACACGAGGGATACCCTCATTAGAAAATGTGTAGTTGAAAAGTATAGGACCACGTCTCCTACTAAAAGTCATAATTTCACATTTATCCATATTAAGAACCCGGTTAGCACAACAAGAATAAAAGCTGTCAAGGTCAACTTACCAAAGTTTGCAATCCTCAATACTGTTTATGTGACAGTACAATTTGATGACATCAGCGTAAATCAATATTCTACAATGTCTTAGTAAGGGAACAATGTCATCAATTGATAGAATAAAGAGAAGAGAGCCGAGATGACTTCCTTGAGGAACACCGGATGACGCTTCAATAGTTACTGATTTGGATCCACGAAAAAGAACTTGGTGACCTACCGTGGTGTCAGCTAAGTAAGACAGGAACCATAATAAAAGGGATGCGGAAAGCCGAACATTCTTAATTTGAGAATTATAATGAAGTGGGAGAGCTTGTCAAATGCCATACTAAAATCAATGTAAACACCATCAGTTTGACAACCGGAAACGAAGCCGCCAACAGCATGAAAAGTGAACTCAAGAAGATTGGTGGTAGTGGAACGAGCTACAAGAAAACCATGTTGATTCGTTGAGACCAGATTGATTCAAAAAGTTTCGGTATAACAGATATGTAACTTCGCAAATGGTATATAGTTGGATATTTCGCTCTTGCTACCACTTTTGTGAATAGGAATTATGAACGAATTCTTCCAAAGAGTAGGGAAGTACCCTTTATCCAGGGATTTTTGAAAAAGGGTTTTTAGTGGGGACTGCAGAACCTCCGCACAGGACTTAAGGATAGCAGGAGAAATATCGTTGGTGAAAAAAGAGGCTTTGGCAGGGGCACTGCGTCTAAGGGAGCTATTCTCCTTTAAGCCAGGAGACCTGCTGGATCATTTATCGATCCTCAAGGAGCTGAACTTGGAGCCAATAATATCTTTGTCCGATACCATTCCTGCTACTCTTGACTTTGACAAACCGTTTACGACGATTATCCGAAGTAGGTCAGAGTCAGAGTGGCAACATGGCAGGTCTCTCTTTAGAGTAAGCATGGACTTTTGGTACACAGACGGTTCCAAACCCGATAAAGGGGTAGGGTTGGGAGTTTATGGCACAAGGAGCAAAATATCCATGGCTCTGGGCACTACCCCCGCTGTTTTTCAGGCTGAGGTACTCGCCATCCAGGTGTGTGCTCAGACTTGTATTAATAGAGCTCCAAATAGCTCTAACATTGTTATTTTCTCGGACAGTCAAGCTGCACTGCTGGCCATTAAATCGCACAGGGTCTCATCAAAGACTGTCCTGGATTGTCTTCAATCCCTGAAATTCCTCAGCAGGAACAATAGTGTCACGCTGATGTGGATTCCGGGCCACCAAGGTCACATTGGTAATGAGATTGCCGATAGCCTGGCTAGAGCAGGCGCAAACTCATTACCTATTGGTCCGGAACCTTTCTGTAGCTTAGCAAGCTGCCACGTAAAAATGGCCATAAAAATTGGGTTGACCAGATGTTTCTTCAAAGCTGGTCTAGGACCCAGGGTGCTCGTCAAGCTAAAAGATTCATCCAAATCGATAAAGCTAAGGCGGGCAAACTTTTAAATCTCAAAAGGTGGTAGCTAAAAATAATAACAGAGCTCCTGGCGGGGCCACTGTTCGCTTAACTATCACCAAAACAAAATAGGTCTGGTGGCCGACTCTGGCTGTCGATTCTGCGGGGCAGCTCCCGAAACTGCGGAGCACTTGATGTGCGACTGTGAAGCTACTGCGAGGAAGAGATTCAGCCTCCTCCATCGTGATTTCCCTACTCCCAGGGAAGTTTGGAACAGCAACCCTAAATCAGTTTTAGGCAACCTAAGAAGCCTTAACCTTGATGGTTTTTAAAGACGGGGATGGTACAATAGACCAAACAAAATAGGTCGCAGTGCCCGCTAAAGCGCTCCTCAACAAGAATAAAAATCGTCGGGTCAAAGGGAGGTAGTTCGTCGATATGTTTCACTATATCAGCACTGGTAATTGAAAGGGGTAAAATAAGAGCCCCTTGGTTAGGAACTATGTGACCAAAATTGTAGTCATCAGGCTGAAAGTCAGAAGAAGGTAAGAAAGATTGATGAAAGAATGATGCAAACATACTACAAATCACAGGTGACACACCTCTACCACTTCGTGTACTGCATAGTATTAGAGTAGTTCTACGCTTAGTGCAGCCTAGCCTTACGCGAAAATTGGCACGTGACATTAGTATGACAATATAGTGACTTTAGATATACCTGAACATCATTCAGCCAAAGCCACGCAACTGCAAAGAAACCGTTCGGATGTCTCTGTAAAGTTCCTACTGGGGGCGGGATATGCATGTTTCCTATCTGCTGATGACCGATATGATTCTGACGATGTCCTTCAGTAAGTAACGTGACCTCTGTTTGTTGTAATTAGACCGAATCTTACTAGTCTTGGCGGATGATTTTAAACTGCTCCCCCTGAAGCTTGATATTGAAAGGGAAGAGGCCATAGGAACATTCCCCTTCCATCAGAAACAGCAGCTTCGGTGTTCTACTTTTTACTAGCGTATTTACAAGATTTGCTGCTGGTCTGGTCTTACCAATTCATCCGTCTTCTTTTTGCTCTCGTTAATGACGTTAATGACGTAAATGCCTTGATAGCCACTTCACTATACCAAAATAGAATTACATAGGCTCTTGGCTTTGGGATGATTTGCATTACCAGCAATACTACCCTAATCCACCAAAATCCTTGGAGATATTTAGAGCAACCAGACCAAACTCATCAAAAGGGTGTATGATTTGGGTGAGATGCTCCACTAAGCATACAAGGAGATTGCCAGTAGATCTATTCTATCTGAAGTCGTACGGCTTGTCTTCCAATACTTGGTTGCTTTCAAGATAGATATTTCATAAACTTTGTTTTTGTTATTTTGTCCATGATTTTATAGAGAAAGGAAGTGACTGCTCTTGGGCGGTAGGGTCACCTTTTTCCGGTGTAGGCTGAGCCACTTGTAATAGTTACGGTGACGTCCTAGCGGCTAAGCCGCTATTTTCGCCCCCACCATACGATTTTTTGTTCGTCTATCGAAAACCTATGTATCTACAGCCGTTTTGTAACTTTATGTATTACATCACGGAAAAGAAATTTGCTTGAAACCGGTGGTAGGAGATAATTGGTTGTCCCTTATTAAAAATACATACACAAAATTTCAATTCATCTATTGATCCTAGACAGGAGATTTGGCATCAGTACTGCTCCACAAATATCAAACAAGAATATCATAAATAACCGGTAATATACCTCATCAGATGGAGCAGATCCAGGGAGCCAGATTCTTGTTAAAGCACTGAAAACATCCACGAAAGGATGTCTTGCTCCTTTTTGCTAAGATAAAACCACGAACCATAGGAACGAGCTCAAACGTAAGGGTGCAGATAGTGCTCGGAAGCTCAGCGTCCAAGGAATAGAGAAATTTTAGCTGGAGGGATTCTCCTCTGGAAAAGAAGATTAAAATTCATCAGGATAATAAAGTAACAATGCTAATGAAAATCTCTCTTGAATGTTTTTGAGTTGGCCTTTTATATATCCTGCTGGAGTCTGCGAGTGCTCTACATACACTTCCCGTGCCCGCACCGTAAGCTTTCAAGCAGCCCGGCCGGGTGTGGAGGGGGAAATTCCAGCCCTTAAGAGATCTAAAACTTGCATGCGGGTCGATGATGTAAGGCAAACAATACTCGGGTGGATCGCCGCAACCTTTTCCATAACCATCACTACTGCTACCCTGCATATTGCCCTGCCCTGGCGGCGATGGTACCGTCGAGATATTCAAATTTATCCTGGGAAGAATTTTAGCGACCAGCATCGCTGTCAGTGGAATTTGCTGATAAGGGCGATGAGCGTGTTTGATAATTTTTCCTTGCATACCAAAAGATATTGGAAAGTTATTAAAAGATCCGCTGATGGGAGTTTTTGCTTATGTATTGCATTAAGGTCCTTAAGTTTTCATGTCTTACTTAAAGGATGCAGAAATTACGATAGATATTTACTCTTATAGCGAGCCCTCAGCTTTAGAGAAGAAATGCTAGATGTCCCGGATGTCTAACAAACATCAAAAATAATTCTGCGGTTTCAAGAATTTTCGCAGAAGTCCAGCTGCTCGAAAATCGCCCCTTTTATAGTCCGGGAGGCAGCGTTGCATTTTGGCGGCTCATTTCTTCCCACTTGATTTTTTTGCAATAGATAGTTTAGATAAGACTAATAACAGAAACAACCGTCAGACGCCAGTATCGTGGTGGGGGTGGTCGTGGGAAAATGTGAAAGTGGTAAAAAAAAAATTCGTCGGCTTATTTCTTACCACTTGAGCATTTGCACAGTTATTGTTTAAGTGATAATAAAAATTATAAAAAAAGTCAGCTGCGTACCTAGTGGGGGATTATACGTCAGTCGCTTCTATAAACCTGTCAAAAAAACACATTTTATAAAATCATTTCAAATTCAATGAAACTTATACATAAAATTTCTTTTATAATTAGAAGAATAAAAAGCACAATCACCTGTATGCACAATGGGGGTAACACCGTCAGCTGTCAGATAATAAGTGCTGATTGGGTTTTTAACGTTAGCATTTTATAATGTATTCAAAAAAGAAACTGACTATCTTCACAACGTTATGCCAGCAGCTATCGACAATTTTTTGTGAATATAATCTGTAAACACATTATTTCAAAATATTTCTTGCGGCTGGAAAACAGCTTGGCTACAATATGATGGATTAAATCCATTTTTTTGTATTGTGAGCATGGTTTTACTAAAAATGACCTAGCTGACTATCTTTCCCCCGTCATGTTGACAGCTGACGGCCAGTTTTTGTTAATATAATCTGTAGACTCATTATTGCAACCTTTTGTATTGCAAAAGGTTGCAATAATGAGTCTACAGATTATATTAACAAAAACTGGCCGTCAGCTGTGAACATAACGGGGGAAAGATAGTCAGCTAGGTCATTTTTAGTAAAACCATGCTCACAATACAAAAAATGGATTTAATCCATCATATCTTAGCCAAGCTGTTTTCTAGACGCATGAAACCTTTTGCAATAATGAGTCTACAGATTATATTAACACAAACTGGCCGTCAGCTGTCAACATGACGGGGGAAAGATAGTCAGCTAGGTCATTTTTAGTAAAACCATGCTCACAATACAAAAAAATGGATTTAATCCATCATATTGTAGCCAAGCTGTTTTCCAGCCGCAAGAAATATTTTGAAATAATGTGTTTACAGATTATATTCACAAAAAATTGTCGATAGCTGCTGGCATAACGTTGTGAAGATAGTCAGTTTCTTTTTTGAATACATTATAAAATGCTAACGTTAAAAACCCAATCAGCACTTATTATCTGACAGCTGACGGTGTTACCCCCATTGTGCATACAGGTGATTGTGCTTTTTATTCTTCTAATTATAAAAGAAATTTTATGTATAAGTTTCATTGAATTTGAAATGATTTTATAAAATGTGTTTTTTTGACAGGTTTATAGAAGCGACTGACGTATAATCCCCCACTAGGTACGCAGCTGACTTTTTTTATAATTTTTATTATCACTTAAACAATAACTGTGCAAATGCTCAAGTGGTAAGAAATAAGCCGACGAATTTTTTTTTTACCACTTTCACATTTTCCCACGACCACCCCCACCACGATACTGGCGTCTGACGGTTGTTTCTGTTATTAGTCTTATCTAAACTATCTATTGCAAAAAAATCAAGTGGGAAGAAATGAGCCGCCAAAATGCAACGCTGCCTCCCGGACTATTATGGTGCCAAAAAATTTATAGATTCTGCTTTTTTACCAATCCTTTGTACTTTTGTTTCCTTTGTACTATCACCATCTATGATACAAATTAAACAAAACTCGTACAGCAAAAATGTTGGGCCGTTTAGGGTGTCTACCACCACAAACCTGATAGAGGTCCCGCCAAAAGAGTTGATGCCGAGAAAGTCGCGTTTTCCATGCGCAGTAGAATCCCCGCATGCCGTTCCCGTCCCTTAGCCTAGTCGCAACAAATTTCGAAGGGGAAATTTGAAAATACATAAGCGCATTTCTTATCAATATGTCCGCAATTTTTATTTGTGTGCAGCTTTAATTTCCCCAGCTGCGCGCTCCGGCATCAACTCTTTTGGCGGGACCTCTAAATTATGGGCTTCCAAAAGTTTATTAATAGCCAGCTGATTTTTCCAGGATCGCTTGAGAAAAATATGTGGAATTATATGGTACATACAGTGCCTGGCAAATTTTTTTCCGATTTCGCGGTCCGACTAGTCAAAGTCGTCTATTTCATGAATGGAAAAGATGTCTGCATAACCTCCTTTTCCTTTTTTTTTCTTTTTATAAAAACTAACATTCCATATACAGATCGATTCACACGCAACGATTTGCTTGTGCCAACTAGCTTGCGCAAATAAATTTGCACAAGTGAATCGTTGCCTATGAACGCAACTTTTTGCGCAAACCAAAAATTTTGACTTATGCAAAATATGTGTTCATAGAAAATCTTGCTTGAGGTTGGTGTTTTGGCAAGAGCGTCTAAATGATCTTCAAGCCTCGGCTACAACTCTCAGCATTACCTTCGGTTTCGGTGAATGGTGACGTTCGACCACCGGCCCCTCCGACCTTATCTGCACCAATGAGCTTGCGCCAGTCGCTTTGCACCCACGCAACCTCTTGTGTATAATACCGGTTTGTGTATGAGGGTGTTAAAAGAACTGATGGATAGCATAACTTATGATACACTGTTTTTCTGTCTGTACTGGCTCCTGGAATCTTCGAAGTCTTTATATCTGTGTGTGTTCGTTTCCATTTCAGTATAAGAATGTGGGTTGCTTTTGCTAGAAGCATTCTTGGCTTGTTTGTAACTTAAAATTAATTTGTTTACGGCTACAATTCCCATGAATCTTGTAGATTTCACGTTATATTTTAGGGCCCTCCTGCGTTCTATTTTTGCCAGCTTGTGTCCGAGATCCAGTTTTGCAGGTTTCTTTGGATATAACCGATGCTCGATTCCGCACCCGTCGATATATCGCCCTTTGTTGTACTCCACAGCTCTTCAATATTTGTGTCGTCAAAAACGGTTTGCTGGTTTAATATTTGTTGCAGGCTCTAGGCAGATTATCACCTTTTACTGCTCTCCCGTCTATGGACTATGGCATCGCGTTGGACATTTCTGATTGCGCTATTTTTAAGGCGAATAGTTGCTACAACCAAATGGTGGTCACTTCCAGTGGCTGCTTCCCTGAAACTCCTGACATCCTCCGGAATAGTTCTCCATCTGCGGCTGACGGTCACGCGATTAATCTGATATCTCGTTCTACCATCGGGCGATACCCAGATCTCTTTGTGTATCTTCTAGTGACAAAAGTAAGCTCCACCTACCATGAGTTGGTGAGAACTACAAAAGTCAACGAAAAGCTCACCATTGTTATTAGTAACTTGACTTGGGCCTTGATTTCCAATTGTTTGTTCTGTGCGTTTAAGTCACCCATCAATACAATTATGTCTCCCTTGGAATAGAACGAAAAACCTTATTCAGTCAAATATAGAACTCGTCTTTGATGTCATCTTTTGCATCTTCAATTGGAGCATAGCATTGGACTACCGCGGTACTTCTTAGTCCGGTACGCAGGGCACTAATGAGGCTGGACCTGGCTTCCTTGGTGAGTATCACGCCAACGCCACTCCTACGGCTTTCAGTTTCGTTTCTCCCAAAATATAAGAAGGACTCACCCAAGTCCCTTATCGCCGAAAGGGAGTGTCTATATCATCGTTTCTTGAAATTTAAAAGTGAAAATACTAGAAAATCATACACTCGGGTTCGTAATCTAGTCGTAACGAAAATCAGGGAAGCCAAACGTAATTTTTATGCTCGTAAGCTTGATCCGTCACTTCCAACTCGAACCTTCTGGAAGAACCTGCGTAACTTGAGCGTCTGCAGTGATAAAGATGATTCACAAGTATACGCCAACTGTGACCCTGAAATTCTTAACAATCATTTTTCTTCTTGCAATATATGTAGATACTCTTCCCCATATGCCAGACTCATCTATTGAAGGGTTCAGCTTTCGCTGTGTAGACGCCATTGAAGTGAGCTCAGCCATTAACTCTATCAAGTCTGAGGCTACTGGAATTGATAATATTTCACCTAAATTTTTAAAAATACTTCTTCCGTTATTACTACCTTTTATTGTCCATATTTTCAATGCTTGTCTCACTGTTTCGAAATCCCCTAATGCTTGGAAACATGCTCTGGTAATACCTACTGCCAAGTGTCCCAATCCTAGTAGCCCCTCGGATTTTCGTCCAATTAGCATCTTACCATTTTTGGCTAAAGGTCTTGAAAAATGAATTGCAATGCAAATGATTGCTTACTGCGAGCAGTATGCTTGTAAATCCATATCAGTCTGGCTTTCGGAAACTGCTCTCCTAGAAATCACGACTGACATACGGAATTCTCTAGATGCAAACAAGTTATGTTGTCTACTCCTGCTAGACTTTTCCAAAGCTTTTGATAACGTCAATCACTCCGTCCTGTTACGCAAACTCAGTACACAATTTGGTTTTTCTTCTTCTGCCCTCACGCTCATGTATAGTTTTTTAGCTGCTCGTTCGCAACAGGTGAAGATTTCCCATTTAATTTCATCCCCTGCCGTGCTTTTTGCTGGCGTACCCCAAGGATCTATCTTGGGCCCTCTACTGTTTAGTATATATGTATATAAATGATCTTCCACTAATAGCGAAGCATTCCTACGTACATATGTATGTGTTCTGATGAGGTACAACTCTATATTAGTGATACTAAAAATCAATTAGAGCGGTGTTTAAATAATCTCTCAGAAGATTTGCATAACATAACTCATTGGTCCTTCTTAAATTCACTAAAACTTAACCCATCTAAATCTCAATGCATTATCTTCTCCAATTCTAACGCGTCATCAACCGACCTCTTTCAAATTACCTTAAATGGGACCCCTGTCTCCTGCGTCAACCGGGTCAAAAATCTTGGTATTGCCTTGAACAGAAGTATGACGTGTTGTGACCACATTAGCTATATTTTGGTATATTTTACTTTAAAGGCCCCCATACACGGTCAAAATGGATGTACAACCAGATTTTAATCAAACCCATAAGCCCAACGTATTTTGATCGGCCGACCGGCCCACAATCGATAGTTTTGGCTGTACATCCGCCCTTCGATTTACATCCAATTTGACCGTGTATGGGGGCCTTAAGGCGACTTCGTATTCATAGTAGTCTCTTGTCACAAGATGTTCGCATGAAGCTGGTTAAAACCATACTCTTGCCGCACATAATGCATGGCCTCAGTGTCTTCCCTTTGTTAGATTCATCCTGTAACCGTAAGTTAGAAGTAGCCTTTAACGACTGCATACGTTTCATTCATAGCCTTCGCAGGTTTGACCACATTTCGCCTTACCGGCACTCAATTTTTGGATGTTCCTTAGAATGACTACCGAGATTTTAGGGTTTTGTGCTACTACCACAACATCATCAATAACCGAAAACCCTCTTATCTAAACGAGTTTATCCAGCTCTCACAATCGCGAAGGAATAATAATGTGATCATCACCCGTTTTCGGCATCTACATATCAGGACAACGCTTTTTCTTTGTTCACGCAGCTCAATTGTGGAACTCTATTCCTGTCGAGATACAACGAATCGAATCAGTGGGCATTTTCAAAAGGCGTCTTTTTGAATTCATTTCTGGCAGAACAAACTGAAGCACGTGTATCACTTATTCTTTTTCTTTTTTCTTTCTATTGCTACATTATTTTAATTCCTTTACATACTTGTTTTTTTTTTTTTTTATTTCTATTTTTTTAAGTTATAGATCTATTTTGATTGTAAAGTTTAATATTTAGTTTTCCACTTTTTCTATGTTACAAATTTAAGATTTTAATCTTGTGTACTTATGTTTTTGAAATAAATGTAAATGTAAGACTCGCCGTTTAGGCAGATATGTTCCGCGCATCGGGCCATCTGGTCTCGCTAAGTCCCATGATCTTGATCTCGTCGATTCATCTCGTGTAGGACTTCATCCAGTGGTCCCTCAGCAAGCAGTGTTCTCACGTTCCGTGATCCGATTCGTGTCCTTGTTCGAAAAGCAAAGGTAGTCGGATGGACAAGGCTCCGAGGCATTATTTGACGATTCGTAGCAGTGGTGTTTTTTATGGAAGCAGCTTGCTAACCCTCAGCCAAACCGACTTAAAACTCTGTTTTCTTGCGCAGAGAGCTCGCCATTCGCCCGTCACCCGTTAGCTACTTCCGAAGAAGTACCCTAGGGAGCACCGCAGGGAGGTGGGATTAAGACATGCTAACAGATCTGCTGGGTGCAGTTAGCCTTCTGGGGTTTTCAACAATACATTTGGTGCAGATTCTTTTTTGCCACAAATTTGCCGTGGAGTGCTCGGTTGTATAGCTTTGTTCTTGGCCATTCAAATCTTTTGGTCAACTTTGGCCATCATGAGGGCGTATGTGCCCCTATTAAAAATGTATAAAAATTCTACGGCCATCATTTCCCCTTTAAAAAGCCGTGGCTTGCCCGCTGTAAGCCTATTTAACTCTCCGGTAGGGATAATCTAAAATAGATACTCAAGGAGGAAATTGTATCGTGGTTTCAAGAAAGCAGAGCAGAAATACATACGACAAGCGGCCAGACAGTTGATTTGCAAAATTCAGGAAGAAAAGTAGTTATTAGAATAAAGAAGAAAACTGAAATTGTGATATGTGATAAGGGAATAAATAAAGAAATTACTTGATAAGTTTTTTAACATTGAATAAAATTGAATTACTAATGGTGAAGTTTTTTAGTTTGTTTCTTAAACTAATTTTGTGGACAAATTGTGATCCACTTACATCTAATGGTGACCCCCAAGTTGAGAAACATAGTACGAAGATATACTCGCCCTCTTAATATCGATATTACTCATTATCACATGTAATTTGAACTTAATTTAGTGCGGGAGACAGAATGAAGTAAGTGACTCTAGAGCTGAGTTTATAGAAGCTGTGCCAGTTATACAGCCTTTGGGGTTAACAGGAAGCAGTATTGTTGGAATGTTACGCTTCCTTAAGCAAAACGAGTCCCGGCAACCGGCCGTTACAGGTTTTGGGACCGGTGTGACGGTGACACTCAAAGCTGGTGCAATCCAGACTCCTGCCATACTTCCACGCCTACCTAGCCTGCTTTTTACTTCTCAAATTCATACTTTTAACAAATATTTTTTTAGCACACTTTACTTTTAAATAAAGCTCTAAGTGAGAATACATTAACCCCCGCCAATTTTAGCACACAACCAAACTCATTAACCAAAATAGAAATCTTTTTATTCACTTTAAATGGCAAACAAGCACGTAATCAAATCCCTAATTAAAAATTCCAGCCCCCAGGCAACCAGCAGATGATTTTACAATGTCACCCCCTTTTTCAATTTCTTTTTTCTTTTTTTTCTCAGGAATCGATTGCAGGAAGGAAGCGGAGAAAGTTCTTGTGCGTTTCCAGAATGCCACCAGTACCACCGCCATTAACGTAACCAAGTGACAAAAATCTTGTCCCAAGAACCAAGGCGACAATTTATTTTCACTTTTCCTGTTTCCCCATCGGATTTTTTTTTTGTAGAATTCAACGAGAACCAGAAGCCGACAATGCTCCATTATTGAAGGCTTCACAAGGGCGCACAAGCCCGGGATAATTGAATAACGCCCCCACATTTCCTGAGATGTAATATGAACTTCGTCAAGTCAGAGTTCGCCATGCAGCGGCACGGATGTTACCACTGCTGGGGTTGAAGGAGGACGGTGTGGGTGCATTGGGGCCCCCTGGAATGACATACCCTAAAAGGTGAAAATCCCGTAACTAGGGTAAGTTTAACTGAATGCTGGGCGGCGGCGGCGACGGGGAGGAACGTGCCGGGACGGTGGGGTCCCGCAACCGACGCACACAAAACTTTGAGGGACCGCTTTTAATTGCGAACACCGGGGGATTTGTTAGGGCTGGGAGCATTTTCTTGGCCCAATTAACCGTCATCTTAATGAACACCTTATGGCAAGACCGAGACCTACCTTGGCTACCGTCGGGCGGCCCGGGCGCTCTGAGGGTTACCCAGAAATTATGCGGCACCAAGGAGACCGAGACGAACACTTTTGAGGGTTGGCAGCAATTTTTTCAACATTCTTGGGTTTGTCTCTCGCCAGCTGCTTGCGCGCCGAGGACGCTCGAGGATATGCATCCCTCGGGGGCCCCATATAATGAAGTGGAATCCCTTCTTGTTAATTATTTCAATAATTTTTTTAATTAATATTTTTGTGAAATTTTCCTGGATGTATTTTATCGCCCTCTAGTCACGGCCACTTGAGCATTCCTTGGTGTGCTGAGATATCCTGAGAGTTCCATTCGTCCTTGCCGCCATTTAACGAGGGTTGGTCCTGGTCTTGGGGCTTGTTGATTAGACGAGATGAAATGAGAAACAATTTCCCGGGCTTCCTGGTCTGGTTCTACCCCGCCACGTCAGTTTGCCCCGTTTGCGTTTTAATTTTTTTTTCTGGTGCCGTTATCCTTGGTCTTTTGTTGGTATTTGCGTTTCCAACCCGATGCTGTGCTCTGTTTCCTAAAAGGCCAGGCATAAATCTTTTCATTAAGAAACTTTTCATAGTTATTAGTCTGATTAATTTCCCCCCTCTGGGTCGGCCCGGGGGAAGAATACTCCTAACCAGACTGCGAGAAACATCTTTTCACTGGTGCCAGAGGACGACTAATTTACTTAACGGAGAGAAAGTTTAATGAATTACCCTGTCAAGGATAAGGATGTTGTGTAATGGATTTTCGGGATATGTTTGGCGCTAAATGTCCAGAATGGTTGCAGATTTTATTTAAAAGTTTTTATGTTCTTTTTAAGAGAGAGATCTGGGACTATAAGTAGTTTCGGATGCAAATGAGCTCGGCTCAATCCACTGGACCGGATTGCTCTGCTGCTGAGTCGTTAAAAACTCCCAACCACGGCTTGTTCGAGTGCTTAAAGCAAGTCAAATTTTTCTCATGATTAAACTTCCTGTGATATTTGAGATAAAAAAAACAAAGTTAAAAAAAGGAGCGTTAATTAATAATTACGTAACTTCATGTTAAAAGGAAGTGAACATAACGAGTACACCTTTACTCAAGTGCTGCTCCTCACCGAACCTTTGTACACGGTTAAAGAATATCACACATATCTGCACATAAATACATACATACATCCACCCATCAACCTATACAATATCTGTGTACACTCGCTGGTATCATCTTTTAGCATATGGTTTTATATATATGTACTATACACTACATGTGCGGGATGGGTAAAGCTATTAAATATTTACAGTCAAGAAGGTTTCTAAAGGAGCACAGAAAAAGGGACGAAACAGGCAAGGAAAAAAAATTTATATTATGAGAGATCTGAGATCTGAGCTCTTTCAAACACAGAACAGCTAAAGGACGAATTTTGAATAATTAAAACTCAGAAAAATTCCTTTTTCCATTCTCGTATATTCTCTGGAAGGGAATATTAAAAATAAATGTTAGGAGTTTGATATGACCATCAAAGGATATGAAATAAACAAAATTTTGTACGAATTTGAAATGTCGGAATTTTTTACTTTGTTTACGTGGAATATATGAATGTAATGGTATGGTATGCATGAAATGCGGATATGAATGAGATATTATATAAATTAAAGATAATTTCTGTATGTTCTTTTTTTTGTATTTTTAGGGTAGATTTGTGGAAATGCCTGGAATTGATCAAAACACGTATGAGTTAAAGGATTAAGCATCCAAAAATTAAACAAATTTGGTGTGCTGCCACATGGTCCAATACATCTGTACCTTTTCGGTTGATAGATATAATCCTTTCCAAAGTCTTTGATTCTTCATAAAAATTTCTTTGCCTTCGCTTTCTGTCTACGAAAATGGCAAGGAGAAACACAGCTATTCGGTCTTCTTGTCTTTTGCAGTACTATTGGATGTATCTGTATGACGACCAGTGTTGGTATACTTTAATTATTCTTTGGATACAATGCCTTCTGATATCTCTAAAGTGTCACCTATTTCACGCAACTTCAGTCTTCCAAAACAAACAACTGATTAATTCGTTCAGCATCCTCGGTGCTTGTACAGCCGCGGTATAACATCAGCAAACCACTTCTCTACCATTTGTCTTGAGGGTACAGAGTTCGAATAACATGTGTCAAGCATTGTGTTTGGTGCAGCGCTGTCCTGGAGCGAAAACAATGAAATAATGGTTCAAAACTTACCGAAGGTCAACAACCTCCAACAGAAGGCATTACCAACCTCCAGAAGAAGCAAGCAACCTCAAATAATCAAAATAATGTTTTTTACTTATATTGTCAAATTCCTATATAACCAATTTTACTCATCAAGCTTTAGTAATATTACTAACGTCCACCTTTTACTAACCAAAAACACCCAACATCACTCTCACTTATAGATAACAACCAGGGTCGGCGTGTGGTTTTATTGCGCCCGGTGCAGTAGGCAATATTGCGCCCCATCAGCTAATTATATAAAAAAAAAACATCTTTAATCTGGATCGCAAGGACGGGAAATACACACTTATAATTTTTTCAATAAATTCCTGAAATGTTGTTTCTGATACTGATGAGCAAAAATGGTGTGGGTCTTGTACATTTAGCAAGACCAAGAACAACACCAAGACTTGGATATGCTTGCAAGATCAAGACTAAGACTAACTGTACAAGACCAAGACCTAGAGCTGAAGTAACATATAGTGGAACATAAAGGAACCAATGCACTATGAGCTTTTCAAGCCGATAGAAAGGCTAGATTCATGAATGTGTTATCGCCACGCGTCATCGTAACGCGTTATATTAAATGATAGGTTCATCAGGAGTTAGATAGCCTATTGTTGGCCTTGGCTTCTCCTCCATAATTGCCGACCTTTGGCTCTTGAATATAACAGGGTAATATGTAAAATTCTAAAATGTTACGATTCCGATAGGTCTAGGAGTTATTCAAGTTTAAGTAAATATTAAAAAAATAAATTTTTTTGTTTTCGTAAACACCCTGTATCTTAGTGGATAGTGGTGATAGCCCCCTCTCTAGAACAATTTTTTTCTCCAAAACTAACCAGGAATCACCCCTGAAAATATTAGCAACGTGGTCCAACAGAGGATATAGCGAACATCTGATTACCTATGTATACAAGTTGCGAATTAGGGGGACATGAGTATCTCAAATCTTTAAAACGGCGATATCTCATGAACGGTCATTCGTACGGGAAAATGCATAATACCATTTTTTGTAGATAATCGCATGATCTATAAACTTTGTAAATAATATTTTGTGGTAGGACCTGCCGTTTAGGAGATATTAGCCAAAAACAGAATTTTCTGTTTTTAGGGGGTTATTTTAGGGGTAGCGTACAACCAATTTTACGAAACTTTTTTTTAACATATTTTACTCACTAAAAACTATTTTTTTAAAAAAAATTTCGTGAGTTAACATTTAGTTAGAGGTCAAAACCCCTAACAAATGAACTATTTAAAAGAAATCTAATAAAATCCGTACTTCGTAACTAGACCACCTACCTCGAAAACTAGACGTGATGGATACCACATATGTTTGGAACATTTAATCTATGACTCATTACCTATTTATTCCAGCTAGCAGTTAAGAGGGTACTCAATTTTTTTTTTCATTTGTAACGCAGTGATATTTGTTGTAGGTTTCCAGCAAATTCCCGCTTTTTACCGCTCTCCCGCAGAAGGTCTACGTTGAACCGTCTACGATTTATAGCATCGCGTTGTACGTTTCTGATTGCGGCGATTTTAAGGCGAATAGTTGCTACTACCAAATGGTGGTCGCTTCCAGTGTCTGCTCCCCTGAAACTCCTGACATCCTCAAGGATAGTTCTCCATCTGCGGCTGACGGCCACATGATCTATCTGATTTCTCGTTCTACCATCGGGCGATACCCAGATCTCTTTGTGTATCTTCTTGTGACAAAAGTAAGTTCCACCTACCATGAGTTGGTGGGAGCTACAAAAGTCAACGAAAAGCTCACCATTGTTATTGGTAACTTGGCTTAGGCCTTGATTTCCAATTGTTTGTTCAAGGCCGGTGTTGTCACGGCCGATCTGTGCATTTAAGTCACCCATTAATACAATGATGTCTCCCCTTGGAATAGAGCGAAAAACCTCATTTAGCCGCAAATAGAACTCGTCTTTGATGTCATCTTCAGCGTCTTCAGTTGGAGCATAGCATTGGACTACCGTAGTACTTCTTAGTCTGGTATGCAGGCGCACGGTAATAATCCTCTCAGAAACTGGTGACCAGCTAATGAGGCTGGACCTGGCTTCTTTGGTGAGTATTACACCAACGCCACTCCTACGGCTTTCAGTTTCGTTTCTCCCAGAATACAAAAAGGACTCACCATTTGGGCAGATATGTTCCCCCGCATCGGGCCATCTGGTCTCGCTAAGTCCCATGATCTTGATTTTATATCGATTCATCTCGTTGAGGACTTCATCCAGCCGTCCCTCAGCCAGCAGTGTTCTCACATTCCATGATCCGATTCGTGTCCTTGTTCGAAAAGCAAAGGTCGTCGTCGTGTTGTACATCCGGTTCCGAGGCATTGTTTGCCGATTCGTAGCAATGGTGTTTTTTATGGGAGCGGGTTGCTAACCCTCAGCCCATCCGACTTAAAGCTCTGTTTTGTGGCGCAGAGAGCTCGCCATTCGCCCGTCTCCCGTTAGCTCCTTCCGAAGAAGTACCCCAGGGGGCACCGCGGGGAGGTGGGATTAGGACTTGCTAACAGGTCTGCTAGGTGTTCGTCTGCAGTGACTTTTCTCGGGTTTTGGCAGAGGTGGCAAATCGGGTACCACCACTTTCCGCGGTCTTTGTTAGCCGTTTGCCCCCCAAGTGTGCAAGTGCGGAAATACGTGCAGAGTATTGAAGTGTGCAAGTGCGGAAATATTCCGTTATTGCAAAAAAATTAATAAAATGTGAATTTACTGTCTCCAACTTAACATGAATATCTCAGCTCTGAACGATGTGGTGAAAACGTTTGAAAACCCCCTATATAAGGGCCTTTTCGTAAAGGCATACGTATGCCTTGCAACGATGCAACGAGCTTGTAAACGTAGATGATCCAGTCATTCATTCAATTCAAGTTGTCAGGATACTTTTCCTTTAACTTACAAACTTTGTGTGATGCTCCGTTGAAAATTATGGATATATGTAGTAGCAAGATCCAGGAGCAAGTCATAACTCAGCTGTATTCAACAATTCAAAAATACATTCAAGGTTTGAAGCAGGAGAATTTGATAACAGCATAATTGTAGCTGATGGAGGCTATCAATGTAAAGGCTATCTGATGACGCCACTTCGAAATTGCACGAATATTGTGGAGCATCTGTATAACGAATCTCAAATTGGGACGAAGAACTGTGTCGAAAGAGCATAAGGAGTCTTAAAGAGACGCGTTCCTGTTTTAGCAACTGATTACGTTTAAAAGTTCAAACGTTTCAAAGCATCAGCGTTTCCACAGCCATTTTGCGCAACGTTTGTATTAAGGACAATTATTATCGTAAGCCGATATAGAATCAGGGGTTAATATGATAAACTCCACAGATGCAACGTCAATGGCATACAACCATAGCACGACGACAACGTGAGCTGTTATTTCAACATATTTTAATTCACTAAATCAACAAAATGCAGAAAATTGAAATAAAAATAAAAAATACATTTTAAGTGAAAAATACCTGTTTTATATCAATGTTCTTGAGCTCCTCGAAGTTGCACATTTGAGCTCGTGCTCTTTTTTCATAAATGTTATTTTATTATGTTCCTTTTCCGAATTCTATTTTCATTTTTATTAATACGCTTTTTTATTCACTTGTAATCTTGGAAGCTATATTTGACCCTTTTCCCGGTTCCCGATTGTGCATACAGGTTTTAGTTTGGATGACAATGCAATCTGAACATTTTGTAAAAAAATCCAGATGGCGGTACAAAATGGCCGCTGATTTTTGCAATAAATTGTACTCCTCGGCCCCATGATATGAGTATCAAATGAAAGGATATGATAGGTAGAATACAATTAGCCCTGTGGCGTCATCCAAATTCAAAATGGCTGCTAACACAAAATTTCGGAGGACTAAAAGTAAAAAAATATAACGGATCAACTTCAAATTTTGCACAAATTCGTAGTTCGCGTGATAATTAGCATGTATACATGATGAGTTGAATAGTTAAGTTGAAGTCGACTTTTTTTTTATGTGACAGATTAAAGGCTTAGGGAAGGTCCCTTTGTACTGTCGACAATCTATTTTTTCCGTGTACACTGTCGAGCAGCAGCTCTAGCCGGAAGATAGTCAGTCACAACCTAGCCGCGATATATTTTTATTCCACTCCTACTCGCAACCATTTCACGACTCTGACATCGGGGCATCGATAACAATTCGCTGGAGTGTTATGCCTCCTGAAACGAGTTGAATCTCATCAACCAACCGATGGCATGCCCTTGGTGCAGCGGGGAAGGCTATGACAGAAGGGATGTAAAGAGGGACGAAGAGAGAAGGGAAGTTATGTAGGTGGGAGAGTGGAAAAGGCGAAGGACCATGGGGCTGGCCGGGATTCGAACCCGGGACCTCTGGGACAGCAGTCAGGCGCCTTACCCCTGGACTACCGAGGCCCCCTAAGATGCCTCTTGACTTGAAAATAAAAAAGCACTACGTGTTACAAAAAAATCCCAAACAAAACACAGAAATGCTGCTGTCAACTAAATTTAACTACTAAACTTATGTCTGTATACAAAATTTCAACCTGAATGTAATATGGCCCCCAACAAAAAATGACGGAACACATATAAAAGACTAAAAAGTAGAAAATAAAAATAAATAGTTTAAAAAAACTAACAAATACGCTTTTATTTTAAAATGAACCAAAATGTAAAAAATAATTTTGGATGTAAGTTGTTATTGCTGCAGCCACTTACTTAAATGTTTTTAATACTATATTAATATAATGTAACTACATATGTATATAATGTAAGTTTTAAGTTCTTCTTCTTCTTTGATCCATTAGCTGGCAGTCCGAGCGGAACGTCCCCGCAACGGAGACGCTGCTGTCGGTGCCGCTTTAAAAAAATGCGGTTTCTTGCCTAGTTTTTTCGGTCAATTCGGCAGATCAACCACGCTCCTCCTTTCACACCCTGGACTAGGGACCAGAGACGGCGGAGTTAAGTTTTAAGTTAATACATATAAACACACTCACCACTTTTTTCAAGATGGCGACTTTTCCCAACAAATTTGTGTAAAAAATTAAAATGTTGTCCATCGTAAAATTCAATTTAATTTACTAATTTGACTGCACTGTGAGTTTTTGTGATATGCTGTTATCCTTTAAATTAAACGTTCATGTTATCGTTTCAGGCCAACATAATTTGTCAAAAATAATTTATATGCTTTGTTAAATGTTTCCATTTTCATTGATGAAACAAAGGCCATAGTGTTGTTTTGTCGACTCATCCCACTATAAAACAGCCAAACACTACTTTAGTTTCTCGCCCCCGAGCTGTCTAGTACTAAATGTACTGAAAATCCGTAACTTTCTTTTGATTTGAAAGGGACCGAACTTTCCGGTTGATTTAGAACTACTTTAGATCAATACATTTTAAACAACAACATAACTTCAATGAAGTAATATTCTCTCGACCATTTTCTATTATTAGTCAAAAGCATTCTTAGCTAAAACACAGTAGTTCTTACATCATTTCCCAAATACTGATTCTCATACATCTCCACCATGGCTGCCCAATCCCAACCCAATAAAGAACACCCATATAAAATCATGATGCTCGTAAAAATTGATTCCTTCTGTTATTATGATTTGACTTTGTCCTTAATAAGGCAAAAGGGGTTCTTCATAGTAGCCTTTGAGGGCAACCAATCAATATGATTTCCTCTGGACCGTACTTAAAGGACCCTTTCGAAATTGAAACCGTCCGGTTGGTATCTGAACAGGAATTGGGCCATAAAACGAACAAAATGCCGAAGTGGTATAATGGTCATGTTTATCGTCTCCCCATCAAGGAAAGGACATCATGTAATATGGTCTGTTGAGCTCAAGTGTTCCATGGGGGCGAATTTGATGAAGCAAAAAAAGGAGATAGGACAAAAGGTTAAGTCGTTCAAGAACTAAGCATAATTCACTCCAACGACATGGACACACTCGAAATCAATTTCGTTCCGAACCAGTTCGACCTAAGAAATCAGGTGAATGCGGATATTGCTCGTGTAGTTAATGTGCGCCTTTAGGTTAGGTAATCTCAGTTTGGGAATATTTATATTGGGATGCAGAACATCTAATTAAGCGGCAGCACACGTGACTGCATCCCACTTCATGTTATGCTCCTCATCATCCTCACAAATCACTGACGGCAATTTATGTTAATTGCGTACAT
This sequence comes from Thereva unica, assembly GCA_949987705.1. NCBI lineage: Eukaryota > Metazoa > Arthropoda > Insecta > Diptera > Therevidae > Thereva > Thereva unica. The sequence continues at coordinate 87,948,663 of OX465284.1, forward strand.
CCTGAAGTGCTTTGATCTTGTCAAATTTGTGACTAATTGCGACACCTACATCCTCTTTAGGAGAGCGCTATGCTGGTGCGACATTCTCGATTTTCGTATGTGATGAGTGCCGGTAATTAATGGGTTCCTAAATGTGCGTATTTGATTATAGTCTCATGTCAACGATTTGCCGCTGCAATCGATATTTCGCTGTATGGGGGGTGAATTTCACCCCAACTTTCAACGTCGGCTAATTTTAGATATATTTTAAGGGTGTGGTGGTATTTTTTTATGATGCCTTTAGTAATTTTGTAGTCTTTTTCATTTTATTCAGAAGACTCACTTTATATTTGGAGTTTATAATGAAGTTTCCAAAACAGGGGATATCACTGACAACTCGATATGATGCAATATTGTGTAGCAAGCTTTTTTAAGTTCAAAGCGAGGAATATAAGATACGATAAGGCCAAGTTACATACGAGTTTGGAGTCTGTTGAAGGAATCGGCGCCGAACATTATGCCAAAATTGTTTATTTCTGCAGGTTTTTCGACACACCAACTGCGGAATACTGTTCCCCAATCGAATTTTTCTATTTATGAACCAACTTCAACACTCCTTTAGGTAGGGCCGGCGTTTGGCTTTTTTGCGCCCGGTGCAGTATGTCATATTGCGCCCTCATCAGCCGTTCATTTTTTAATCGCGGCAAAGGAAAAAAATACAAACACTTTGTGGAGTTCCTTCAATATATGAAATTGAAGGCAACTGAACACTTTTTCACTTCTTTTTTTTTCTGAAATTGCGCCCGGTGCAACTGCCCCTGCCTTTAAGCTAGAAGGAGCCAGCATTGCAGAACAGCATTCTGGTAAAAATAAAGAATGCTTATATAAATAAAATTGGCTCTAAATGGCTATGTCACTAATACAAGCTCCCCGTAGCCAATCAAGAATGGTTTTGATTTCCGTTGGTTGAAATGAAAATGAGCTCACGGTCACGCAGGCAAAGTTTTGCTCTGAGCTCCTCTAACGTTGAAGTTGTTTCTTAAAAAACACATCGAATTTGAACCTTGGGGGCACCGGCAGAAATGGTATGAACTTTATGTTGAGTTTAATACTACCTAGAATAAACGACCGGAAACGATGCTTTTCTTCTACTTATTTTAATTTCGGTCTACAAGCACCGCGACTATCTTATGGGCCTAGGGCTGCCATCCGTCCGGGTTTCCCGTATTTGTCCAAGTTTGGAGGGCGTCCGGGGGCCGCTCGGGAGGGGTTTTAAAAAATGTCCGGCTGAAACCCTCTGGACTCTTTTTGTGTTAGGGGTGACCCGATCGATTGAATGATAAGCAATAAATAAAAACAAATCTTAGTTGACTCGTAATCCGCATTCGCACCGGTAACAAACGAAAACGAAACGGAAAGAGGACTTAATTTAGTCGTTCAAGGAAACCAAGTTTTTAGTTATCAAACGACTCAATGTCCAACCGATTTTTTTCAGATTAAAAGGACCAAGCAGGTGCCAATCGCTGTAGGAGTTTTAATTAAACACTTAACTAAAAGGTGGCCTGTCAGGCACTTGCCACCGGCACAGACCAAGCAAACCTGTATTTTCTAGTATAAAAATATTCAACTTTAATTTGGTTGTAGGTTTAAACTCTTACTCGATAGGTCAATTGCGGTCCCAAAATAACCACAAAAAGGGGTCTGCCAGGTCTGCTCGAACTACGATTGTCCAATGTCAAGCATCCAACGTTGGTATTTGGACACGTTCGGGCTGCTGTCAGTATTGAATCATGCATTGGAAGCCAACAATCGTTCAAACGTTCACCACATCGTGTAGAGCACGCTTAAGGCTAGTCCATCCGAACAAGGTTGCTCCAAACAACGAAATCCTGCACCTCGCCGAGAAAATAACCACTTCCAGTCAGTTTCACCGTCCGTCCTTTTCACCTCAGCCTTCAGCCCTTTGCTGCATGGGCCGGATCAGCTATCTATCTTTGCAGATCAGCTATCTATCCTCCCAATGAAATAAGGGAATCGCACTACTCAAGCTTCTGGTAAGTGGCTTTCAGTGCCACTTCCACCATTCTTCACAGACCTTATAATAGCGTTCCAGACTGATTCTGGACCGATACATAAAGTGCCAAAGCATTGCCTGGGCAGGCCTTCATGACCAGGAACACCAGCGATCGGGAATATTAAACTCATAAAAGACTCTTCTCGACTTGATACTACGGACCTTCATTGCACTGATTGCCGCTACTATGTGATAAGTGCCATGCGAGTCCATCAGCAGCATCCCATTCGACTGCGACACTCCAATGAAGTTGTTGAATCGGTTATAGAGAGTGTTGCCGATAATCCAAACTTGTCGTATCGCCGCCGATCTCAGGAGTTAAATGTTAGTGGAACGACTCTAAGGAGAATTTATCTCTTTCCCACACAAAGTGAAACTTACTCAATTATTGTTGCCAACGGACAAACTGCGTCGCTTGTAATATGGAAATAACGAGTTATATTTTTTGGACGAAATTTTGATGACGGATGGACTCTCTGGCGGAGTCAATAAACAAAACTGTCGAATTTAAGGAACAGAGAACCCACGCGTCTGTCATGAAACACCACTGCGCGTCGAAAAAGTCACTGTTTGGGTCTAAGTGTGCCCAAAAACCATTATTTTTCTTCAGAGTTCGAGAAACCCTCCACGACACACGCTATTGTTGGATGTTAGTGCGCTTCATGTGTCCGAAAACTTGTGGAAAAGATCTGACGAACCTTTTTTCAACAAGACGGCGCACCTTCCCATACCGCAGCTGCTACGAGGAAGTTCTTGCAAGTTAAAGTTTCTGCCATCAAGCCAAAGACCATTGACGAACTCAAAGCTTACATATGACCCGAAGTAACTGCTATAACCCCCGAAAAGCTGACCAATGTTATGCAGGATGCCCGAAAAAATCTGGTTTTTGCGTATCGAAAGGAGGTGGTCATTGAATCGATATTGTATTTAAAAACTGATTTGAAGTAAATGATAGAGAACACCCTAAATAAATCTTGCTCGTTTGTCAAAATCGACTAAAAGATGTTAGAGTTATTCAATGTTGAAATACCGAAAGTCTAGATGGCGCACTCTACCTGGTATGCGAATTTACATATTTTATTGGCTTCTCAGTGTAACAGGGGGCCACAGTGTCATAGTTTGAAAACCACTGTCCTAGAGACAATTCAGGTTTGCAGTACGCTCTATATTTGACTGGTTAAAAGCAATTGGTAGCGTTTTGGCCCGTCTATTGGGCTGCCAATCATCTCAATCTTCGAGCCGTCCCGGGTAGAGTCTTCCTGCTTGGATAAGTGATGGCTTATGAGGTAGGCCCAAGCATTACTGTGAGGATGATGTCGGCTCAGAAGCAAGACCAACCAAAGGGGGGCGGTTACCAAGGGTAGTGCCTGAATCGTGATTTTAGTGCTGAATAATTAGCAACATAAATTTTAAAGCGACATACTACAAAGAATGAACACCAATTTTCTAACACGAAGTTAGACTTTGAAGCGGAACGCAATTTCGATCCAAGTTTCAACCACGTCATTAAAAAATTCGAATGAACAAACTATTCGTAAGTCCTTTAGTATTTCCCAAAAATATTCTCTGATGTTATAAATATTAGTTTGTGTTAGATCTTTTCTTCTGATCCTTTCATAAAATTTTTAATTAGATTCATGTAAACTGTCAAACTTTACTTTAATTCGTCCTTTCTCCTAGTTAAGCCACTATTAATATGGCATTGCTATATACATTCTCTGGTGGCCGTTGAAAGGGGTGTTGCACTTCAATTAAATTCCAGGGTACAAAACGGACGTTCACATTACTACCCCCGTATCAGAAGCATGTTGCGAGTATCCAATTTTCGGTCACTGAATGACATTCGGATGCTCAGTTTCAAAGTCAGAACGAAGAGCGGTGGTGAAAAATCTGAACGCAAACACAAACCGCGGCAAAAACCATCGCAAAAGGACGAATCCATGGCGTTGGACATTGCCATGCCCCATGTATAATCCCATGATGTCCTTGTATCCTCATTCCTGGACCATCGGTTTAGGACGAGAACGAACAGGAATAAATTCGTGAATCCCGGGGAAAATTTCTATGTACTTTCACGTCCGTAGACACTGCATAGTGTTAGCCTCGATAAACATGGGAAGAATACAAGGATATACGTTGGACCACCAGAGTCACGCTTGAAGTGACTCCCGAACATAACACGCGGGCAGTTAATTACTATCGCGCCAACACTTTTTTTACACTGTGATATCCTTGAAGCGTTTTAGGGCTGCCTTTGATGGGCCCAGTGGAATGACTGGGAAAGCCGTGTCAGAATGGTGTTAGTGGCATCCTTAATGGACGACTAAGTGGCAGTTGAGAGCTGCTAGTACTTCAATAGAAACTCACGAAATCGATCCGTCATTGTCAGCGGAGTTCAGACAGGACCGTGTATGCCTGGCACGAAGGTGTTCATCATTTGTTGTCAATGTGCAAGAAAAATTGAAAACTAAAAGTCGACGTCATCGTGACTTGTGTTCCCTGGTTTCCAGACATGTCAATTATCTGATAACGACCTTAACTGAGATTTCAATTAAAGGGGGAAATCCAAGTGCAGTCGCAATATGGGCAGGGCGCGATTGAGATTAATCGATTCTGGCCAGTTTCTGATTGGAAATTCAATTTTTATGCTGGTTTTCATATCATGTAATCAACGACATTTTCATTAGGACGATGAAAACCGATTATGGAAGGGTTTTTTCTAGTTACGTCAGTGTGATATCAACCAAAAGGCGCTTCCGATTAAGCAACTGATGCGGATACGTCAATGGCATCTGGTATATTTCAGGGGGTACGAAAGAATATTTTAATATGAAACGCGAATTGATGGATTTCGCCAATATCCCGCCTCAGCATACTCCTGCCATGCACAAAATCGTTATCCTCTCGGTCCAAGTCAAGATGATCAAAAAGCGAAGAACATTTTATCCAGACCGGAAAGCCAGAGGGCAGCAACTAATAAATTTTCATGTTTCTATGACTCCTTTTCGCTTAACCCTTTCAAGTCTCCCCCCCTCTCGTCCTGGTCCTTTGCCTTTCTTTAGCGGAGGTTTCGTGCTACCACGAGCGCAAGATTTAATTAAAACCCAAGACTTGATTTATTACAGTCTCGCCGACGGACTCCTACATAGAAACAAAAGTGAAAAAAAGAGGAAATCTGTGTGTATTTTTCTATTTTCATCCTTTCTCCTCTTTATCCTTGTGCATGATATGTATGGTGTATCTGGTGTATCGAGAGCCTTTGTATTATGGCACGGGATGGCAAAGGCATGTTTGTGCTTCCATTCCAGTGAATCCGCAATTTCAGGGCACCCTCAGTGCTGGCATAAGACACTGAGGGAAGTACCTACTAAATAGGGATCGGTAATGCAAGAGTCTGGACCAGCCCTAAACCGACCAATAACCTCCTCTCGCTTAGCTTTTAAGGCCCTTTAATGTTGCGGACATTATTTCCTTTACCTGATGCCATTCCTTTGTCTGAGGCACCCCTCTGCAGGCGAAGTGTTACACGTAGAGAATGCCAAACCGTAGTCTCCTCACTGCTCCTGACTCCTGAAATATTTTTTCAACTCTTTCAGGCATTTTCCCTTTCAGTCGTAAACACTTTGGAATGCTCTGCTTTGCTTATGGTCTAAGGTGAACTGATTGCTACTATGTGGGGGATGGGGATGGGGCGGTTATTTTAATAGCCTTTTCGTGATCGTATGCAAAAAATTCAATGATATGGAAAAGGCCACAGTTTATAGACGGGGTATTTTGCGTTTGCTTGGAATAGTATTAGTACTTGATAGGCGGGTTAAGAAATTTAAAAAAGGGTGTTAGACTGTGTCTAATGAAATTGGCATGAGCGTAGCAAATGAAATATAGATAATTAGATCGAAGGGAGGAAGCGGGTAAAAGAGGGTAGTAAATCAAATCAGACAGCGATTATAGCCTCCAAATAGCCATAAAGAGTGAATTCTTCGGTAGTGTAACGCGTGACTCCAGACCCTAGACTCCACTTTGAAAAATATCATAGTATTGTTAACTCTATCTTCATCTGCATACATAAGAAATTCTACGAGTTTCTTTCCTTGGACTCCCCATTATTACTGGTATTAAAATTATTAGTACAGCTTTTCAGCCTGGCTCTACAATGACTGATATGGAAAACGTCAGTCCAGACAAGTGCATCGATAGCTACCCAGTCGGTACAATTACTTGGTTATGCGGAAAGGTCCTTTTGGGCAGCAAAAGAAGCTTATGTCGAATTATCAGAGGCGGCAAAGGACCATAGGCAGGAAAACAGAGTGGAAAGAAATATAGCCATCGAGGAACATAACCTAGAAGTAGTCGATAAAACAGTGTACCTTGAGTCTACAATCACAAAAAGAAACGAACAAAAAGAAAAAATAACCAGACGAATACAAATAGTCTTTTATGCCCAAAAACAAATACTTACTGAGGCTTTCTGCACACGAAAACCAAACTCTCACTGTACTGTGTTATGGCAGCGAGACTTAGACTATGACGGAGGTCGTGGGGCTGGCATACACGGATTACAACGTCAACATTAAAAAACCGTTTTTTATTATCCTCTCGGCGTACATGGGTATTCCCTTCACCGTTAGTAACTTTATCCTCCTTACACGGGATATCAATGCGGGCACACCTCGAACATAAAATCCAAAAGAGAAGAAGATAAGAAGATAAATTATGCATGTGTTAAGCTGCTCGCACACTGAGACGACTAATCGTATCCGATCAGTCGGATAGAATCAGTTTTGTCCGACTAGTCGTAAACGAGCTCTCACACTGACAAAACCAATTACATGACATGTTCTGCTGTCATTTTTGAGACTGAAGTTTCAAGTTTGAAATATTAAATCTGTGCGTTAGGTAAATTTATATTTTAATATGAATTGTTAATAGATCTAAGCAATAAATATAATGTATTTTAATTTTAGCATTCTAGAGTATTTTGAAAATGTCATCAGATGATGAAGACGCAGTGGCTATTTGGTGGTGGAGGAGAAATAGAAAAAGGAGAAGAAGATATTGGGTGCACCCGTATATACGAAATAATAGTGAAAGGTCAGCCTTTATTGCAGCTAAAGAATTACAAAAAGACGATAATAAATTTCAATCTTTCGATCGGATGACAAAGGACAGTTTTTTGGAATTGCTTCACGTAGTAGGACATAGGATTAGAAAAAAAGACACAAATTGTAGAAAGGCTGTTTCGCCGGAAGAAAGATTATTAATAACGCTGAGGTATATATAACAAATTTATGTATTTATTGTTAATAGTATAAGATAATAATATTTACACATCAGAATTTTCTTCATTTACGGGAATAATACCGATAACTGATACGTTGTCGGTCGTTACACTCGCAGGTGAATATGTCCACTCACTTGTTGATAGGGTAGTACTACAAGAAGGAGTGTCCAATATGCGATTTACTATATAATTCGAATTACTTCCTCTTTAAACTCTCGCATTTGTTTATTATTCATTTGATGTAAGCCTGGCAACAGACTTAATAAAAAGTGTTTTTTTGGATCGTCATAAAATTTTTCTTTCTATCTAGTCTGAAAATATTCTGAAATAACATTATCCACGTTGTTCGAAGATTTTCGTTTCTTTCGTAAATTAGAATTTACTTCTTTTTCTGATTTTTGAGTGGAAGCAGTATATAGTTGTTGCTCGTCTTTTGTCGTTATATTAATGTTATCATCATTTTCAGGAATAGATGAAACATTTTCTTGCTGCAATTCTTGTAAAAATTGTGTTTTTATATTACCAGAAGGTTCTTCATCATTTATCCCTTTTATATAAGGTAAAATAAACTGCATTGTGTCCATTAAATAGTAAGTTTTCGATATTCGTTTGGATCCACTGGCTTGAGGCTTTAATTTTCGCACAAAAACTGTCCTTAAATTTGTCCATCTTTCTTTACATTTTTTCACTGAAAAAATAAAGTGGTATTAATATTTGAACTTCTAAAATATATTATAAACTTAAATGACCCCGGTCAAATTGAACGTAAAACCATTTTCCTTACATAGTATAAAAAAAAAAAATTAAATGAACACTAGCATTACTTAAATAATGCGACGTTATTTCTTTGCTATACCGCAAAAAAACACCAACAGACCGAAAAATGAAAAACTTCAGATGTCTAAAAGTACCAAAAATCTTAAGTTTTGGGTTTGGAAGTGTTTAACGACACACAAAAACGCGACACTCGAAACGCGAAAAACTCGAAAAACGCGACACGCGACACTCGAAAGTGAAACTGGAAGTGCGACGTTGCCACTTTTTCATAAACACGCGAAAAACGCGATTCTTAAAGTAATCAAAAAGGTAAGTATTCAAAAGATGTACATCCGCATTGCCGCAATGCGGCAGTGCGGCAGTGCGGCAATGCGGCAATGCGGCAGTGCGGCAGTGCGACAATGCGGCAATGCGGCAGTGCAATTCCCGCATTGCCGCATTACCCCATTCCCGCATTGCCGCATTCCCGCATTGCCGCATTCCCGCATTGCCGCATTCCCGCATTGCCGCATTCCCGCATTGCCGCATTCCCGCATTCCCGCATTGCCGCATTCCCGCATTGCCGCATTCCCGCATTGCCGCATTCCCGCATTGCCGCTTTCCCGCATTCCCGCATTCCCGCATTGCCGCATTCCCGCATTGCCGCATTCCCGCATTCCCGCATGGCCGCATTCCCGCATTGCCGCATTCCCGCATTGCCGCATTCCCGCATTCCCGCATTGCCGCATTCCCGCATTGCGCATTCCCGCATTGCCGCATTCCCGCATTGCCGCATTCCCGCATTGCCGCATTACCGCATTCCCGCATTCCCGCATTACCGCATTCCCGCATTGCTGCATTGCCGCATTGCCGCATTGCCGCATTACCGCATTACCGCATTACCGCATTGCCGCATTCCCGCATTGCCGCATTCCCGCATTGCCGCATTCCCGCATTGCCGCATTGCCGCATTCCCGCATTCCCGCATTCCCGCATTCCCGCATTGCCGCATTGCCGCATTCCCGCATGGCCGCATTCCCGCATTCCATTACCGCATTCCCGCATTGCCGCATTGCCGCATTCCCGCATTGCCGCATTCCCGCATTGCCGCATTCCCGCATTGCCGCATTCCCGCATTCCCGCATTCCCGCATTCCCGCGTTGCCGCATTCCCGCATTCCCGCATTGCCGCATTCCCGCATTGCCGCACTGCCGCATTGCCGCACTGCCGCATTGCCGCACTGCCGCATTCCCGCATTCCCGCATTGCCGCATTCCCGCATTGCCGCATTCCCGCATTACCGCATTCCCGCATTCCCGCATTGCCGCATTCCCGCATTCCCGCGTTGCCGCATTCCCGCATTGCCGCATTCCCGCATTCCCGCATTCCCGCGTTGCCGCATTCCCGCATTGCCGCGTTGCCGCATTCCCGCATTGCCGCATTCCCGCGTTGCCGCATTCCCGCATTCCCGCATTCCCGCATTGCCGCATTCCCGCATTGCCGCATTCCCGCATTGCCGCATTCCCGCATTGCCGCATTCCCGCATTGCCGCTTTCCCGCATTGCCGCAATCCCGCATTGCCGCATTCCCGCATTCCCGCATTGCCGCATTGCCGCATTCCCGCATTGCCGCATTACCGCATTCCCGCACTCCCGCATTCCCGCATTGCCGCATTCCCGCATTGCCGCATTCCCGCATTGCCGCATTCCCGCATTGCCGCATTACCGCATTCCCGCATTGCCGCATTCCCGCATTCCCGCATCGCCGCATTCCCGCATTGCCGCATTGCCGCATTCCCGCATTGCGCATTCCCGCATTGCCGCATTCCCGCATTGCCGCATTGCCGCATTCCCGCATTGCCGCTTTCCCGCAATCCCGCATTGCCGCATTCCCGCATTGCCGCATTCCCGCATTGCGCATTCCCGCATTGCCGCATTCCCGCATTGCCGCATTCCCGCATTGCCGCATTCCCGCATTGCCGCTTTCACATATGGGACGTTTATTAGAAGAAGGTGGCCTTGATTTACCCCCGAAAAAGAAATTGCCACATGATACGAACGGAGAGGACTTTCCATACTTTTTTATTGGGGATGAAGCCTTTTCTTTAACCAAATATTTTTTGAGACCGTATCCAGCTAGGACACTTAACAATGTGCGACGGATATACATATAATGCTAGAATTAGTCGAGCTCGAAATGTTATTGAATGTGCGTTTGGAATGATGACACGAAAATTTCGTGTGTTGACAACACCTATTTTAGCAACGTCTTCAGAAAGGGTTTGCAATATTGTTCGTGAAACCTGTATTTTACATAATTATATAAGAAAACGAGAGGGCTATTTATATCATCCATATGCACCTAATGAAAATGTAAATTTAGACATTCCTGTTAATGCACCAAAACCAGAAGAGCAAGAAATTGTCAGACCAACTTCTGCTCGAAATATAAGAACTTATTTAGCTCATTATTTTCTGAAGCCGGACGCAGCACTGCCTTGGCAATGGCAATACTGTTTGTAAAATACAAAGGAAATAAAAGAATTACAGTTCTTTTGTGTAAATTTAATAAAATAATTCTGTACTTACCTTCCTCTTTCATTTCTTTCCCTACAGCTTCCCATGCTTTTTGCCTCACATTTTTATTTGAATATTCTGATAATTTATACATAATTATACAGACATGGATATTTTTCCACCTCTTGAACTAATTTTATATTAAATTTTTCTTCTGGACATGTCATTTTTCTTCTCAGCACTTGAAACTTTCTTCTTCAAATTACTTTTTTATGACAATCAGCTGTTAAAAGATATGTCACTTTACCTACAAATCGTCCACGACAGGTTTGCTCAAAACTGACATGCTGGTCGTGTTACGACTTGTCGTGTACGATTGAAACCGTACACGATCCTAATCGTATCAGTGTGCGAACACACATTGTACTAAAAGCGTCAAACCAAGACCCTCTCAACTACAGGCCTTGTAGATGTATTTTTCGTGGTGGTGGTAATAGTCCCAAAAGTCACCGCACACCGGAGTAACATGGCGCGGAAGCCGTACGCGCAGAATTTTTGTGTTTATTTTGCAGTAAAAAGTGATAAAATATTGTATTTTAACACTTTTAACTGCACTTGGATTTATCAGTGAATAGTTTTTTAGTGATTTCATTAAAAAAAATAAAACAAATTTGGTGATTAAGTGTGTTTAAGTGTTCAAATTGTTTAGGCGATCAACTTTTTTTTCACATTCACGGTGTTTTTTCATGTTTATTTACGAAAAAAATGTTGAATATTTAATGTTTTGTGTAGTTATGGAATTAAAAGTGATTTTAAAGTGATTAATACATATATTATGATATTATTATTAAAAATATAGGTGCCGAAAAACACTTCTCTTATTCACTTTTCCATTCGCACTTTTCTGTACTTATATGTTTAGTAATAATTGCAAAATAAATTAATTAATGACTTTAAAATCACTTTTAATTAAATATTCAGCATATTTTCCCTTAATATACACGAAATAAACACCGCGAATGTAAAATAAATTGATCACCTCAACAATTAAGACACCAAAAATACACTAAATCACTATTTTTTTATATATTTTTTTATTAAATCACTAAAGAAATAATCACTGATAATCCTTGTATGGTTTAAAGCGATAAATTTCAATAATTTACCACTTTTTACCACAAAACTATAACGAAAACACTCGCGAACGTAATCTGCGCCATTAAATTCTCAGCAACTGTTAAATTTTGGGACCATTCTCAGCAATTGTTGTATTAGTGCCCGATACAACTGCATGGCCTGTAGTTGAGAGGGTCTTGGTCAAACTCATTTCGAGTCGCATCCGACCGTTTGGATACGATTAGTCGTCTCAGTGTGCGAGCAGCCTTAGTTTTCACGGCCAACATTTCTGTTTAAAAAGTTACAACTTTCTCTCTTCCTTTTCCTTTCTGTCTTGAAAACGGTTTTTTAGTGTTCACGTTATGATCCGTGTATGCCCCTGGAAGAACGAGTCAACAGGTTTGAGAGGTTTGAGACGAATCATCCAGATCCAGCGGCACCGACAGCAGTGTATCCGTTGCGGGGACGTCCCGCTCGGACCGCCCGCTAACGGATGAAAGAAGAAGAAGACTTGTACTGTTTTTGGAATCAAAAAGGTTCTACTTTTCAATATCTCAAACCAGACTACAAATTTCCATTTATACAACTCAACTTCTTTATGATGGCTGTGATGTCAACATTTAAATTATTTACAGCTTCTGGTTATTTTCCATTGGCGAAAATGTCCTTTCAAAATGTCAAAGTTTACATATATTTGGCTGAAATGCAAACTAATTAGTGCGAGGACGTACTGCCTTAAATTTAAACCTTAAATTCCTTTAATTCTACAACAAATAAATATCAATTTGTAGCCAGAGTATCCCTCATCAGTGTGAGGAGGAAACGAAATGCGAAAACCATCGAATGGCCAGGACTGCAAAACAATAACCAACCCCAAAGGAGTTCTGTCATCAATAAATCAGAACGTGTGTATGTGCCCTGTTTTTAAAGCTACTACAGTCGCACAGGGAAAAACACACCCTGGCCACATATTTGATATATGAAGTGTTCTCCCACGATTTCTTCAAATTCATAAATCATTCGCAATGTCGGGGATGCCAGGGAAGGATAACGAAATCTTTTGTGCAGCCAACTTCAAGACCAGCCAGGATATATCTAACATATTAGTTTATCCTTACACTATCGCGCTGCCAGCGACCAACTGTCGGTATTTCATACTCCTTTCCCACTTGTCCGAACCGTTTCCTGTGCTGGGTGGCGGAGTGCGGGGGGGGGGCAGCTAGGAAGATTTATGTACATGACATCTCCCTTGGAAGAAATTTGTTCCTGACCCTTTTGCCGCACTACAAATAGTCGAAAACCCAGTAAGGTACCCAATCCCGGGCTGAATATCGTTTATCAAATGGAAAACTTCGTAAATGTATCGAAGGAACCGGAAAGGATGCGGGTGGAAGTTCGCTCTCCAAAGATGTATACCACCGACGGACTTACGCCTGGAATGAGGAACATCAGGTGGCTACTTATTTCCGATACAGGGCGAATAACTCAAGGCGGGAGCCTGCCCGTGCTATGTGCACCGTCACAGAGAAATAGAGGGCAAGTAATCTCATGTGATCTTAACAAATCGTTTTTTAAGAGTTGCCCAATATTTTTCTAACAATTCCTGAGGGTAAACCTCCCTAATTTTCCTTTTGGCTGGATTACTTCTTTTTCGGGTCTTTATTTTCCCTTCGGCATCTTAATAAGTGATTATTTGGGAGCTTTGTTCCTTAACAGAGTGAATTATTGATTTTGGAGGGTGGGGTGGTTTTGAGTAGCTTATAACAGTCACGTTGCCGTAGAAAAAGGGAGTTCAATTTAGTGGCAGGAAAAAGCCCATAGAACAGGAGTGTGGCGTTGAGTATCTTAAAATGTTCTATGTAGTTCACTTCTTTCATCATTGATTAATCGCTGTGACTAATGAAAAGGTCGAAAAGAAGATCTTCTTATTCTGGGCCAAAGCTGAGGATTGGAGACTCAATAACCAAAGTACTCGGTAAACTGTCCATGCTCGTAAGCAGACCTTCTGTATGACATGGGGCTTAAAACCAAATAGTATGCACTGATTTTATATAGCAGTGGTTATACCAGTGTTGACGTACGGCTCCACCGTGTATTAAGAATTTATAACTGTATAACCTAAGATTACCTAAGGTTTAGCCATCTGATTGGCATTTAAAAAGGGGATTGCCTCAGAGGCATGAAGAAAGATGTATTTCCCCGTAAGCTCCTCATAAACACCACACAAAAAACCTAAGCGATACTAAAGTCAGGTATGCCTTATCAGCTCCACACAGATTCTCGTAACGGCCTATGAAGTAAACCTCATCATAAATGAAATAAAGCAATCCCAACATAGGCCCTACGTATTCGGAAGCTCCTTGAAAAGTTTTAAAGTAATACCGTTGAGCTCTTGTTGCTCGGGTGTCATTTATCATACTTAATTTGACCGGGAGTTTGGTTCGATTACAGAGGACAAGCAGCATTGGACGTGATTACTACTCAGTTGGGGGACTGCATTGGTGCCAACCCGTTGAGTTTACACGGAACGATCTATTTGTGCCAATTTACTTGCGCGCCAATTTGCACAAGTAAATCATTCCGTGTGGACCTACCTTAATAAATACCTTTTTTTTAAATTGCACCCGAAAAACATGAATAGACTAAAAAGTACGAAATAAAATAAAGTTTTAAAAACCGACTTCAGAAAAAAAACAATTCCGTGATACACAAAAATGGATGAAATAATTGTTTGTAATTCTTAACAACATTCATCCAATCAGAATGGATTTATAAGGAAGAATCACTTTTGAAGACGGTGCCAATAAACCACACCCAATTGTTTTGCCTGAATTCAATAGAAACTCTTGGACCACTTCGAGTTACCGTTATTTAATGTAGCCAATTAGCTAGAACTGGTTTCTTCGCTGAACAAAATTTGGGCCTATCAGTGGATAGATTTTCATAATACAACTGCACAATTTCTAAACCCTGTGCAGGGCTAAAGGTCTAACTACAATGGTCTTAAAGGCGACTTAAGATTCATCGTCAAATTCTCTTAAGCCTAGCTAATTTACTGTGAAAATTTAATGAATCTTAATAAGTTAGGCCTTAAGCCTTTCCGTCATGAAATGTCAAACAGCACTAAACAAAAATATCATAGAAGTTTGACACAACTCAAGCGTGATCTGTCCCTAAATCCCTACTGAAAAAAGAACTTCACAATGTAACACCCATTATGTCGTGTTTTTCATCTTTAAAAACTCGAAACCGATTGAACCGGTTTCTTGGAAAAGTTAAAACTCGGAAACCGGGTTTTTAAAAAGTCGGGTTTTGTATAAACCCCTACTAAGTGACTCATTCATCACATTCTACATGTATTTATCATCTTTTGCTTTACTATTATTAGTATGTACTATTAATTCCATCCATCCATCCAATTGCGCTACAGCCCATATATCGAGCCTTGGCCTCCTCTATCTAAGTTTGACGGTTCCTTGCTACATATTTCCAGGTCCGGATGTTGAGCATTACCTCTGCGTCAGACGTCATAGAGTCTTTCTATCTCCTCCTGGATCTACTGGCCTAATTCCCGAAATTTCTGATGCTATAAACCGATTATACGATACGATTGTCCAAATTCCATCTTCTTTGGTTGGGCCTATTCTAAGAACTTCTCGAGTCTCGGTAACTGATAACCGTTAATTCATTAGGTTACCCTCGATATTGTTTACCCAGATTTACTTCGGTGCCAATCGCTGGATTCTCCAGCCTGCGGGACGGTCTCGTCAGAGAAGTTTACGTGGCAAGCGGTCATCATCCATTCGGCAAACATGTCCAAACCACCGTAGTCGACGTTTTTGCATTTCATCTTCGAACACTGCCTGCTGAGGTGAAGGTGGCTGTTGCCTGGCCGATGCGGCTGTGAACATCGGACGTCGATGCTACTTTCGTCTCCTCAACCAATGATCCCAAATATTTGAACCCCGAAACCTGTTCGATTTGGGTTCCATCGAGGTGAAAACTGTCCGTTGATCCGTCCGTTGTGAGCACTTTGGTCTTTTCCGCATTGATTTTTATCCCGTATGACTGGGCGATGTGGGAAATGTCGTATAAGATGTCCGTTGCTTCGGCATCCGTGTCGGCGAAGATGGCGCTATCGTCAGCGAACATTAAGTCGTATACGAACGCTGCTGGATGAACCATCGTACGACGGTTGGAGTAGTTGGATGATTCTCAATGGCACGTGTTCGGTTTCCAATACTCTCCACAAGCTGTTCCAATCGATGCAATCGAAAGCAGATTTGAAATCGATGAAAACGACGACAGTTCGTTTGCCGCACCGAAGTCTTTCTTTCATTAGCCGACGGAGTGCGAATATTTGGTCTAAATCCCGCTTGTTCTTTCCGGTCGTTTGCTCACGATGTTTCTGTAGCCTCGATTGTATAATTTTTGTAATAGCTTTGCCGACGATCGAAAGAAGGCTTATACCGCGATAATTCTTACAATCCCGACTGTCGCTTTTCTTCAAAATTGGGACAAAGATCGCTTTCTTTCACGTCGAAGGGACACGATCCGAATGCCATATGTGTGTTATGAGGACATGAAGTCATTGTGATAAGACATCACCTCCTGCTTTGATCATCTCAGCGGTTACTTGGTCTATTCCCGGCGCTTTTCCATTTTTCAGCGATTTTATTGCTATCTTCACCTGGATAATTGTCGGTTCGGTATCGAAAAACTGATTCATTCGTCGACTGTTCGATAATCGGCGGTTCGGGGGCTGGACTTTGTGGTGGATCGTGGTTGCTGGTGGAAGAATTCTCTCCACCGCTGCGGGCGTTCATGATGAGAAGTCACAAAAGTTCCATCCGAATTTTTGATGTTGTCGTTTGTTGATGTTGTCTTGCCACCTAACCGGCGGATTGTCTGGTACAGCGTCCGGTACTCGTGCCTCGACGCCGTTTCTTCGATGTCGGCCGCAACGTTATTCTAGTAAGCTACGCGTTCCGATTTCAATTTCTGTCGAACGTCTTTGTTCAATCGTTGGTATTGCTCAAAGTCGACGTGTTTCATTCGCTTCCGCTGATTGACGACGTCCCGACAACTGTCCCAGATCAATGGCTGCGTAGGTTTACGGATAGGTGGACACAACTCCATTGCAGACTCCACAATAGACTCCCAAAGGCCGGGTTCCGTAGGCACATCCAATTCTTCTTGGCTGGTGGAGGTGCCGTTTTCTTTGCTCTTTGTAATCGCATCTGCAATTTCGCTTGAACAAGCCAATGGTCCGATCCATAGCCATCATAAAGACGTTTTTCGTTGTATAAATGGAAAGTACTCTTGTTTGAGATATTGAAAAGTAGAAATTCCTTGATTCCAAAAACAGTAAAAATAATTATCGACGTCCGTCTGTCTAATCTAAAGTAGCAGAAGATCTTAAAAATCAATCAAATTTGTGGCTCCAAGAACTTTCATTTATTCCAGGGTATTCTCTTAAAGAGGAACAACAAAACTTCAAACAAACGCAATTCAATCAACGAAACTACTTAAATTCTACATCTTTTATATCCAAACTCCTTAACCAACAGAAACGCTTCACTCACCCCTTAAATAGTCCAAATCGAGGGGAAACCAATATTTGTAATGAAAACAAATTGAACAGAAAACGAAAAACTTTTCCCTTTGGCGTCCAAAAGACTTTCACCAAAAAAGAAAAATCCTTGTACTTTTCTTCTCATTTTCTTTTTATTTTCTTCTTCTTTTTTTTTTTTTGTAGAAAAAACTTTCCTTCAAGATGAATGCAGAAGATGAAAAGTTCGCAAGGAATTATTTATTCATAGTATCCTCGCATTTTGCGCTGTCCTCGTCTTTGTCCCGGTAGCGCCATCTAGTACTTAAATATACTCACTCTCCGGCCATTCCTAGTCATCGTTGTTTATCACAGGATAAAATCCCTAAAATCCCGTAACTCGTCCTCTCGTCGGTCTGAGCAATTCGGCTGAAAGCTTTTGATTATCACTGAATAAATCTCAATAGTTAAAACAAGGAAAAATCCCTTTTGTCCATTTTTCTTAAGCAAATCACTTCCGAGGGTGACCCTTTCCCTTTTTATGGTCTGGTATTTGTTCCGGGGGTTTTTCGGTGGATGCGCACCATGCTCGCCGTGGTGGTCGCTGCCCTTGCGAAATTCTTAGATGAGATAATTCTTAATTAAGACGCTCCTTATTCTTATGCTGCTGGGAGAAGGAGAGATCCCGAGGAAACAAAACGGAATTTTGTTCCCTGCTTTAAATTCTTTGGTTTGTTTATTGAGACGCTGTTCTGCTGAAGATTCTGTGAAACTTTCAGATATCCACCAATCAAATAGAAAAATACTTTTTTAATACTTCTATGGAAGATCCTAGCTCGCTTTAACTGGCTTAAATACCAGAAGAAAAAATTAGATAACAATTTGACTGATTTCCAAATTAGTGTTCTGCGCTCTGGTCCTCGCAACAGTCCAGGCTCGGTGTCACCCTGTTTGGAATACCTAAGTGCCCTGGTTTGCATCATCTTTCCGGCGGGGGCTTAGCTTATCTGGCTGTCACACATGTATCATATACCTAACCTTATCAAACTTGATTCTTTTCACGATATCTACCTCGCGAAAGTGTTCGCAGTCCTCGTAATTGTAGAGTCTTCGGGATTGTCCTCTTCTTTCGGCCTATGTTAGACCCTATGTAGGGTCTTTGACATTATAAATGGTCTGCAACAGGATGTAATAAACTCACCGCTCTTATTCACTCCGCTTCGCACTAGCATATGCGGGTGACCTGATCGTGTACAGAACGAGGCCAAAGATTGGAGTGACCTAGACGCTCTTACAACGTGCCTTCAAAACAATCGAAAGCTATAGTGAAAATTGGAAGTTGAAGATCAATTTTAGCAAATGCGAATCTATCCTTTTCCGGACTCCTCTAAACAGAGCTTCTCGTGAAGTGCGAAGGAACTGGTAATGGGAAACCCTTAAAATTTTGAGCAATGCTGGACAAGCATTAGAAAATATATTGGGAGTGAAATATCTTTGGCTTTGGCTGGACCAATACCTATATTTCAATAGAAATAGAAGTGCTGCTCGTGCCAAGGCAAACAAGGCGTGACCAAAAGACTTTTTTACAGCAGAGACCTAAGCCCACGGGCATTGCTGGCGGATAATGTGGGTATGGTGGGTAGCTGTACCCACCCGGAAAACTCTGGGAGGGTAAAATTCCCACCCGGAATTTGAGAATAACTTAGAGTGTGGCATTATGCCTCTGGTTCCGGCCTATATTCGCGAATCTCACACAATAAAAGAAGACGTGCTTTGCGTTGTTCTAGGATATCATACCACTCACAGCGCTGAACCATGGTGCTCGAAACGAAACGTATGTTCTATATCCTCCATTTATACTCAAAAACTGCGTGAGGTCATAACTCACTTCCCCACAGTCCCTCGTAATCCAACTATCCATGTTGAGGATAAGTCTGAGGTTACACCGACTCTTAACAGACTCGTCTCAGTTGTCTTGCCATTACGTGACACACTGACATCTGTCTGTGACACACTGACATCTGTGACATCTGTCGCCGCACTGAATTTGTGTCCCCTCTCTGGATCATAGAGACGTATGCCTTCTCTCGCCTGTATGTCTATGGGTATAATTCCCGCTATCATGCACGCAACATCGTTGGATATGATCCCGCGCACCACATGCGAAAGACGCTAAAGCTAGAGGCAGATACAAGTAAAGGTAATAAAAGTTAGTCTACTTCCAACTCTTCCGCATTGCCGCTTCACCATAGTCTTAAATAGAAGACTAGACGGAAAACAAGTATACAACTGTCTGTAAGCAAAAATTCGCTACATACACCGCACGCACGGTACGCACTTATCGGTTTCCAACTTTAGTCTGTATGCGGCCCTCCTTTTTTGCTGTTAAGTTGAAAACAAATACATGCTTGCGTGCGGTGCGGACGGCCAATGAGCAATATGCGGAATGTTTTCGCTAACAGATAATTACGTTGCTACTTTTTGTCTTGTTTTTCACAGATATCCAAAAAATCTAAACTACGAGTGCATATATTTGTAGTGTGTGTGCACTTGTGCCTGAACACTTGGGGCTATGTAGATTACGGCATTGCGAAACAGTTCAAAAAATTAGCCAGCTTTTGCATTGCATGCGTTCTGTTCACGAAACTATATCTGATATCGCATTTGAAGGCATGAACTTCAATAATGTCTATTGCCGAGGCGCATGCATGTTTCTGTCTTCAGCTGTAGCCCGCTTGCTGCCCACACTGGCGCTGCGAAAAGCTGGACTGAGCTAACCACCATCACCACCAGAAAGCAAAAGATTGGCGTAGCCTCAATACATCATTATACATTGTAATCGACAGGAGATGTCCCAGGACACCACATGTTCCCACGAAACACCCAACGACTTCAGGCCAATCAGCCTATGATCTTCTTTAAAACAGACTCTAGAATGGCTATTCGAAATAAATCTGAGGCAGACCATATTAACCTCGGAACTCTCTGGCGCGCAACACACCTATACAAAGGACGAATCTACTGATTCTGCTATTCACTCATTGGTTTCAACCATTGAAAAACACTCGTGGTCGAGGAGTATACATTAGTGGCATTCCTTGATACAGAGGGGGCTTTTAACAACGTATTTCCGAAAGCTATTATCTTGGCCTTGACGGAACAGAGGATGAAGGCGTTGCTGATGTCTCTCATCCACCAAATGCTTACTGGCAGGATGGAAATTCGATCCTAAGCGAATGCTCGGTCCGAAGGGTCGTCAATAGGGGTACCATGCAAATTGGTGTACTATACCCGTTCCTATGGGTCTCTTGCGACGCACGCAAGCAAAAAAAAAAAAAAAAAAAAAAAAAAAATAGATTGTCGAACAGTACAAAGGGGCTTTCCCTAAGCCTCTAGTCTATCACATAAACAAAAAAAAAAGCAGAGGGGCATCACGTCCCGTGGATAAAGCTGCTATCATCACAAAAGGGAAATTCTCCAAAACCTCTGTGATCTTATGGAAGCAGCGTTACAATCCCTTTCAAGCTGGAGCGCGTTCAAAAACCTTACAACCATGGTTAACTATGGTAAACTTTTGTCGTTCAAAAACTGCGTGGTTAACTACAACATAACCACGAGCGTAACTTTTTGGCGTTCAAAAACTCCCGTGGTTAACCATGGTGTAGTTAAATTTTAACCATGCTCGGGAGCATGGTTAGCGATAGTTAAGAAGAAGAAGAATAAAAACAACTTTTTGACATTTATTATAATGATAAAAATGAACAAATCAAAGTGGGATTTGTGAAATTATTGAAAATAAATAATTAATAGACACATACAAAATAATTCAGCCAAATAGCGGAGCCTATTTTTTGGAAACAAAAATTTAATTTTTTTTAATTCGTAGTTAACCACGGTGCGTTCAAAAACCTCCATGGTTAAACATAAACTTTCGTGGTTAAGTGAAGTGATGCAGCATAACAGCTTACCTCGTGGTTTACTATAGTAAGGTTTTTGAACGCGCCCCTGGACTGATCCAGAGAGGGCAAAGGGTTCAACATCTCCTCTGCTACTTCCCAGGCCCTAAGTAAAAGAAGGCTAACCATATTTGTTTCTAACCATACCGAAGGCTAACCATATTTGGTACCGAATCCTGTAGCTAAAAAAATTCATTTCGTCCTCAAGGTCGTTTAAGCGGGGTTTGCATTTAGTTGGCTATCAGCGCTGGTTGTATCTTCCGCTGCGCTGGCTGGAGTAGTGGTCTACCAGGTGCAGGTTCAACCAGCAGAAATATCCAAATTCCGCCATATCTAACCAGACCTAACAATCAAGTTCTTAATTGCTGCCATCTAACTCGTTGACGATTGCCTATTGTTCTCAAGCAAGCTGTGTGTGCACCTTACTGGCTGTATACAGGCTTTCGACCTACTTTGGCGTTCAAATATCCCAAGATGAGCAGGCATTGAGTTAACAGTGGGAAATTAATCGAACGCTGCCAAAAGAAGCAAGAAAGTATCACTTCCAATTCATATGTTATAGAAGCTCTCTAGAAGCACGTACTCTATACTCGCATTTTTTTCAAGTTTTCTCTTATTCCCCTCATTTGGGGAATTTGTGCTTTTTGTAAAACCGCGTCAGTTGTGAAAAAAAATTTTTGGTGAAAATTATGAAATTTAATTATTGAATTAATGCTGTTGAATAATTATCTATTTTTTTGTAAAAATTAATTATTAAAACTGAAAAATTATTATAAGTTGGATTTCAGCAAAATAGCGATAATATTGATACTATGGATCACGAAAGCTTCAGGAGCTTCCCAAGAGCTTCAATTTCCCAGTTTCAATTGCGCTTCTTCAACAATAAAATATAAGCGCTTCGCTCTGATGACATGCCTGTAATAAAAGGAAAGGAATTGGGACATGAATAAAACCCGCGTTGGCATTACTTTACTACGTTTCAGAATCTGTTCAGAAGCGCTTCAATTCCCCGCTGGGTTTCTTCCCACTTACATCAGTCCGAAATACTTGCGGCACATCCATATTTCTACATGTTACATGTTATTCTACGATTGCGCTGCTTACTGACCACCACAGGCGGAATATCGAAAAGTAAACAAACAACTTTTGAAATATTTCTTATATATTTAGAAGTTGATAAGGCCATTGGTGTCTTGCTAATAATGACATAAATTATTGAAATTATTAAATTATTCAAATTATTGAAAAAATTCTGTTTAGTGCATCGTATTTGATGTCGTGGGACATGACAAGAGACAGCTGTTTCTAAGATCTTAGATTAGCACATCCTGCTCGCAGAGGGTGTTTTCCTGAATGCTCGAGTAAAAATAAATTATGACCTTACAACGGGCGTGATTGTTATAGCCCTCGGCCATATGGAGGGCATCAGAAGGCCCGTTGCAGGACAGTGCGGCCATGCAGGGGGCGACTGACGGTGGAATGAGGGCCTTGCAGACCCAATAACGGCCAGGGTACTACCGTCGTATGCCCTTAATAGCAGCCATACGGGCGCTGTTCCACCGTCGTATAGCCTTTATTGGTACTGCAACGAGCCTTCTGATGCCCGTCATGGCCGAGGACTATTGTATAACAATCACGCCCGTTGTAAGGCAATAATTTATTTTTACTAGCAGTGATGTGGGTTGAAGGGGATTAAGAGCAGATCATTAATGAAGATTATGGAAATCGTGGCTGAAAGGATTGGCTCCTGGGGATCACCGGCCGAAATGGCGCGGGGTTGGATTCGTCGCCGTCCAATACTGCCTTGATTGAACGGCTAGAAATGAAGCACCTTAATCCAGTTCCTTAGAAATAAGTTTATACCAATAGCTTGGAGTTAAAAGCCTTTTGAAATATCTAGTGAAACCAGACCAGACCACACCAAAGCGATAGAGGCTTTGGTTGTGATGCTCGGTTAAACAAACAAGGAGATCGCCAGTAGACCGTTTTCTAAAGCGGTACTACCTGTCGTGCATAATTTGGTAATTTTTTTCAATTTTGACAGTTATATCTAATGGCAACCCCCAAGTTGAAAAACAATTCGCTACAATAACGAATTGAACAACTTATACAACTGTGTAAACTTTCAACACATGCCAAGCTACTAAGGTTAAGCTTGGCCAGCCATGTTCAAAGAATGGATGATTCAAGGATACCGCTTCACTGCTTCGGGCGAACACCAAAAGTGCTTAAGCATTGTCCTCAGCCATTTGAAGGGCAATAGAAGGCCGTACACCACACACGCACACGCATACCGGATATACATTTGTATATAATGCGATTAAAAAAATTCTTTTTAATATTCATCTATGTAGAGATACAAAACTCATCGCGTAATTATTAAGAAAAACATCATCAACGCATTGTTTTTGTTTTCTTCTAGCGATTTAACAACAACAAACCAACTGGGGCTACTGGCGAGCTCTTATTGATAATTTTGTAGGATAAATCGAAAGGGCCATTTATTGTACATAACGAATATGTTCAAGTTCCCATAAAACAAATTCAACAATACATTATTGGGGCATATTTTTTCGGGCCCAAATTTGCCCGTGGAATGCCAGCGTGTACAGGTTGGTTTTTAAAATCTTTTGGTCAAGTTTGTCCGTGTGTGCTCCCATTAATCCCCCTAAAAAGCCAAGCGGCCGTGATTGGCCCGTCATAAGCCCATTTTTGATTTTTACTCGGGCGGCCTGAAGTGAAACATTTCCCTCTTTTTTTGGTGCGCAAAAAAGGAAGGGAATACAAATTGGCAGTATGTTTGCGCCGGCAGGATCCTACATTCACGTACGGAAACAAACGTAATGGTAGAACCGTCGAAAATACAATGGAGCTTACTTCTTCAACTTTATTCCCAGATAAAAAACGTACCTACTCACAGAAATTCAGAGTTAAATAGTCATGGCCAGACGACAAATGCAAATCTTGAATAGTCGCTGTTTGACTATGTCCTTAGCATCTGGTGTAAGGGTTCACGGTCTCTAAGATCCCTGATTTCATCCATTAGTCTGCTAAAGTAATAAAAATTTCTAGATTGCAATTAGTCTAACCCAATTATCATCAATCATCTTTCGAGCTTTCACAAAAAAAAAATATACATAAAAAATGTATAAACCCATCTTGAGCCAAAACTCCGCTCCTCCAAGGCTCGCATTCCTTCCAAGTATTTCATATCTCCTCCGAAAAAATTTTTAGCAAACAATTACTCGACTATTGCCCCCAAAATGTGTGCACGTCGTCCTTGCCCTCATTTGATACATGTGTCTATTTGAGATGTTGGCAAACACCTTGAGGCGTTGAATCCGGTTTGGGATTATTATGTTGACACAAGCCAGCACTGTGGAACCAGATATTCAACTGAGGTATTTCGTCCTTGTAGATGGATATAAATGCGCAGCACAAGCAATTATACACATGCTGAGTATTTAGATAGGTGTACACAACGATACATGGATATGTATATGAACTGCTGCAGGGACGTAGTGGCAAAGGCCGACCTACCAAGGGAATATGCTGTTTGCGTGTTGTTCACCGAGGGAAGTAAGCCTACCGTAAGGTGGGCCACAAAACAATGGGCTGCTCCTTATGATTGTTTGGGCTCTCATTGCGGGGCTATTGTAGCTGATTGCACTAAGCTCCGACATCCTGCGTGAAGTACTTGTGGTACAGGGCTTCCAGTTTCTGGGGAACATCTCACAGAGGCCAAATAACATATGTACCAAATACACTGTGGCATTGCAAATTGATAGACTTGTGTGATAACGATGGGACAAAATTGTTTACTTAGGAATATTGTAGTCCCAGGACTTTTGGCCCTGAGATCAAGTGAAAACAATTTAGTTTAAGGCTCTGCTTTAATTTGCCAGCGAAAAACTTTAAATTTTTACCCGAAAATTTTTCAGGGGGCGGCACATATAGTTTATACCTTTAAAATCAAATCCTTAGAGCAAGGCGGAAGACGTTCATTTCATATCCTTAACAGGAGCCTGTAAAATCATTTTATCGAATAATATGTCACCAGGACAACAAGACAGGAGAGCACAAGGTGTGTATACATATTGTCATTATGGGGGAGAATTTGTAAGGACGGAATCTCTTTTCCTTTCGTCCAGGGGTGGCAGCAGTGTATATTACCTGCTGGCGTTTAAAGACAACCTGAATGAAATATCCTTTACATGATTTCTATTGAAGCATTCTGGGTCTTTTATAAAGATTGGGTTGCTGGGGAGCTGGATACCAGAATCGATCTCTTTTTAAAACTTTATCTGGTAACAAAGACGTCTTACCAATTTTCCGCAAGGAAGAAACTTATATTCCTTCAGGTATATCAGCTTTCCATTTCGTATCCTTTGAAAAGGACTATTTTGGCTTGTTAACGAAGTAGCTATATATTGCTAGATAAATTATTGATTTTTAAGGGTCCTTTTAAGATCTTATAAAACACATAATGGCGATTTAATTATGCCAATTGTGAAATTGTTTACTGGAAATTTTATAACAGAATTAGCTGACCCGACAGATGTAGTCCTGTCCATAATTCAATAAATTTGGTTGTGATCGAATTCGAAAAGCTATAAGAAATCTGTTAACAAAGTAAAAATGAGAAAAAAACGTGTTTCTGTATATAATTACCAATAGATAATGGCCATAGATATTCAATTTGAGGAGGAGTGCATGCAGTAGCACGCTGATGAGAATTTTTTATGGGAGATAAATTCTATCGGCAGTGCACCGCTGAAATGCTAGAAATGCCAAAACTCAACGAAAATGTTTGCAATCCTCAATAATCTTTATGTGATGGTACAATTTGATGTCATCAGCGTAAATCAATATTCTACAGTGTTTTAGCAAGGAAACAATGTCATCAATTGATAGAATAAAGAGAAGAGGGCCAAGATGACTTCCTTGATGGACACTGGATGTCGCTGGATGGTTACTGATTTGAATCCACGAAAAAGAACTTGGTAGGTCCTGTCAGCTAAGTAAGACTGGAGCCATACTAGAAGGGCTTGCGGAAAGCCTAACATTTTAAAGTTGAGAAATATAATGGAGGCTTGTGAAATGCCTTACTAAAATCCGTGTAAACAAAATCAGTTTGACAACCGCCAGGCCAGCCCCACGGTCCTTCGCCTTTTCCACTTTCCCACCTACATAACTTTCCTTCTTTCTTCTTCCCTCTTTACATTCCTGATTCCTTCTGTCATAGCCTTACTTAGCCCTTCCCCGCTTCACTAAAGCGCATGTCATCGGTTGGTTGATGAGATTCAACTCGTTTCAGGAGGCATAACACTCCAGCGAGTTGTCTCTCGATGCCCCGATGACAAAGTCGCCAGTAATGGTTGGGAGTAGGTGGACTGCAAAATATCGCTGGTAGGTTGTGACAGTTCCTTTCTTCCCCGACTAGAGCTGCTGTTCGACATTGCACTCTATATGAAGAAAATAGATTGTCGACACAGTATAAAGGGCGTTTCCTGTGACTCTAGTCTTTCACATAAAAAAAAAAAAAAAAAAAAAAAAAAAAAAAAAACCGGAAACGAAGTCCTCGACAGCATTTGAAGTGATCTCAAGAAGAGAAAACCATGTTGATTCGTTGACACCAGCCTCTTCAGATAGGCAAGATGGCTTCTATAAGCAAGAAGTAGGCCACCCCCACGAGCTTCCAAGTCGGTGTGACAATCCCTCTGAAAGACTTGTTAAGAGGAATCGAAAAGTTCAGCATTGAGAATGCCCACGTGAAGCCAGGTTTCAGTGACATCGAGACCACTAGCTATCGATGCCTAAAGCATGTTTTTAGTTTTTGACCTGGTGGACCGGACCGGTGGACCATCCACTCTAAGAGGCAGAGAGGTTGCTACCAAGGCCGGCGTAGAGGCCGACTCTGTCACTGAAACTTTCGTGACCGAGGGACCAACCACAGTTAGTGGTGATGATGTTGATACCGAAATCGGCTTAGAACCCGACTCAATCACTGGAACACAGGTCGAGGCACTCAAGGTGACACCATCGCCAATGGTGAATTGAAGATTTCAACCATTCTTACGTTGGTTGACGCAAATAGAAACACTCGCCTTTGTTTGGATGGACTGTGTTAATGCGATCGAATGTATCGATGGAAAATACGAGGGCAGTACTAGCCTCATTTTACAGAGGGCAGTAATAGCCTCATTGACTACTGTGTAGTACATTCTCGTAGACGGCTGTTGTCAAAATTTCAGCCGACTCGGACAAGTGGTTTTGTTTTGACCGCATGTCGAAGCGGGCATGTCCGCGGATTTTAGAATAATGGAAAAATAGCAATACCGGTCGGTGATTCGATTCTTGTTTTTGGAAGGGAAATCACGCAGCGAAAGAATGCTTATCGCACGTCGGTTATTGACGAGCCACGCCCAGGTGTCCCGAAAATGGCTATCACGGAGGATAACGTGACAAAAGTCCACGATCTCGTATTAGCAGACCGCCGATTGAAGGTGTGCGAGATAGCTGAGACAGTAGGCATCTCAAAAGACCGCGTGGGTTATGAAATATTGGACATGAGAAAGCTGTCGGCGCGATGGGCGTCGCGATCGCTCACTCCGGACAACAAGCGCAACCGTGAGACTGCTTCAGAGCAGTGCTTGACGCTGTTTTGGTGCAATCCGAAGGAGTTTCTGCGTCGTTTTGGGACCGTCGACGAAACATGGATCCACTGGTACACCCCAGAGACCAAGGAACAGTAGAAACAGTGGGTTTCACCCAAAGAACGTGCTCCGAAGAAGGGGAAGACTGTCCTATCGGCCGGAAAAGTAATGACTGTCGTTTTCTGGGACTCACATATGTGATCTACATCGCCTACCTGCAAAAACGGTCACAGGGCTCTACTATGTCGAATTATTGGTCGATTCGACGCCGAATTACAGAAAAAACGGCCCCATTTGGCGAAGAAAAAAGTGCTCTTCTACCATGACAATGCCCCGGCTCACACCCCACCGTCGCCAATTAGGCTACGAACTGCTGCCTCATCCATCGTAAGGCCGTATCAGAACCTCTGCAGCGCTGCACCGACAAGTGTTTCTATTGGCTGAGGCTGGTAAAATGACAAGCAAAGCAGCACCAGAGCAGCGTGCTGCATTTTCATCTCAAACTCTAATTTTGCTGCATATATACATGCAGCACTTTTGACACTTCTTACTTGACAAGTGAATTTAAAGAAGACACGCGAAATTTTCAACGAGTGAACAACAGGCGGTAGTTTTTTGTTAAAAGAATTAGATCATGGAGGGATTATTAACATTTTCAAAAATTTTATTTCGAGGTTTTACTATCAAACAAAAATTGCGCTGCACGGGTGAAACAACAGGATCTGATACAGACTGCAGCATGCTGCTCTGGCGCTGCTGCTGCACGCTGCACATTTTTAGGTTCTGATACAGCCTATATTCTCCAGATTTGGCAATATGCGACTTCTTTTTTTTTCCGAACTTAAAAAATTCACTTGCTGGGCAGAAATTGGAGTCGAATGAGGAGGTTATCGCCGCTTTGAAGATTTGGAATCCTCATTTATGCACTCATTCAGGACTGGTATGGGTCATCAAACATTCAATGAATCATTTGTCTTGGCAAATGCTAAAAAACGAAGAAAATTTTGATTCTGCTCATGCTTTCCATCTAAATGGAGTCACTCAAGTTTTTTCTCTTTATACTAAATAAAGAATACATATGTACCTAAAAGAACAGCCTAAGTATGTTGCTTTACCATAATTAGTCTAAAAATTATTCAGCTTTAAGTAAATTTAAAAAAATAAATTTTTTTTCGTAACACCCTGTATCTTAGTGGGTCCTCTCTAGAATAATTCTTTCCTCCGAATTCGAGCGAGCTGTTTCTCGATGCCCCGATGTCAGAGTCGTGATAGTAATGGAATAAAAATAGCATGGCTAGGTTGTGACAGTTCCTCCCTTCCCGACTAGAGCTGCTGTTCGGCATTGCACTCTATACGAAGAAAATAGATTGTCGACAATACAAAGGGCTTTTCCTGAGGCTCTAGTCTTCCACAAAACAAAAAATACAAATGCTTGAACAAATTAAAACTTTCTTAAGATACATATGTAGGTGATCCTGGATTTCAAGTCGGTGTAGCTGAAGATCTTGGCATCCATAGAACAACAGCGGCAATACAATTCGGTAGCTGTGTAGTGCTATATGCACAAGAGCAGATAAATGGATCCAAATTCCGATTTCACGTGAAGAAATGAAGGTGGCAAAGAAGGAATCGTTGGCAAAAAATAAATTTCATAGTGCAATGAGATTATACACATTACTTTTATCCATCAAGCATGGATATACATAATTTTAATAAATTGGCGAAATTGTCCTCTAAATTGAAGTTTCCTTTTTAATTTTGTACTTCATCGAATATCTCTTCATCTATTTCATCCAAAAAATCAATTTCATCACACAATACTACTGCCCTCAACTTTTACGAGCGCTCACTTCCAACAAATGCAAAAACTGAATTTTATTTACACCAAAATGGAGTGTTCACTTTATATGGAAAAATGACAGAGTGAAGAATTTAACGAAACTTAACCAAGGTTATTTCTATTCACGCCAAACTCAGTGTTCACTCAAAGAAATGGAGTGGACACTTGCACTCAGTTTTTATTCACGCCACCCAATGTGCGATGCGAAAAATCACGATTCAACTGAAAATAGACGAGTAATTTTGTTGTTACTATAATTTCATTTTCATTTTGGCTGGAATGCGTTTTTCAGGATTTTTTCCCAAGATATGTATTCCAGATCTGCACCACAGTTCCACTTATCTATACCAAATCTATTCTATATTTCAGTCTGGAACCAACTATACGCATTTGCAAATTTTCATTCTAATCGATTGGGCGGTTTCGGTGATTTTATATATTAAGATTTCCATGCTTGTTTCGAAATGGGGTGGGGAAAGAAATCCTTTTTTTTTAAATCGCACATATTTAAAATCGAAAATTTGTTTTGATCATATATGATTAGCATACACCACTATAAGACCAATAATAGTGTGCTGCAAGGTTCATACTCACAAATTCTTTCTAGTCAAACATAGAAACAGATTGAAATAGTTTCCATAAAGTTTTGAAGAAGCTTACCTTCTAATCCCACACAATAAACTATAAACAACGGATCAAAGTATCTCTATCCACTTCAATCAAACTACTGGTCATCCCATTGTGCCGGGTCCCATATTGAATTGGTTACTTAAAATGAGTTACATTCGTTACGGGCGAACGTAACCATATGGGTTTGTCAATCCCCATCCAATGAGCTCCGTTACAGGATATACTGCTCCTAATAGATAGAATATGCCTTGAACCTTCGCACGTTCTCCTTTCTTTCCTTGTCCGACTTACAAAAATCTAATTTGCAACGCTAGCCAACACTCATTTGTTCGTATTACGTTAACACACTCGTCTCTATCAGAATATAAAACTACAAAAAAGGAAGCGACTATGCACCACTGGGGAATGTCTGCCACCACTTTTGGCTTCAGTTGGGGAGTATCAACGTCCCATGTATAACGAAGGAAGGATATATTCGTTGTTGTGTGTGTGTGTATGCATGAATGTTCGGTAGATAAAATTCCGGCAATATAAGAAGACCAAGAAAACATGCTCCAGAAGTATCCTTGTAGAAGTGCAGACCAGCCAGAGGCTGGAGTGCAGAGGAGGTAACAGATGGTTCCTTTCGATGCCATATTAAATATCTCCTCCAGACCAACACAGTGTTGTTGGTGCAAATATGTAGTGTAGACTCCATGGAGCACGAAGGACTACGTGGCCACCGCCAACAACAACATTAACAAGACCAAGTCAACTAAAATAAGAAGAAGACGACCAGCGCCGGATTTCATTCCCGAAAAGGATATTGATTTTCTTCCAGAATGAATTTATTTAAATATTTGTGCTTGGTGCAATTAATCAATAAGCCTGGGACATGCCAGGAAGCTCAGCATTCTAGGTTAGCGCTAGCAGTGGGACCGGGGAAACCTGCTCTAACGATAAGTCCTTCGTTTTCGTTTGACATATTTCAAGCCATCTTCCAAGACAGCTCAAAATGACGAGGGCCATTAGGGGGACTCAAATCTGATTTTGGTAGACAACCGACTATGGTTGCGTTGATCCCGTGCCAGAGTCTCTTCCACAGTGGAGAATATTAGTTCTAGCCGTCATGTGGCCACCGCTAGGTCTCAAACTAGGGGGTGGCAATGCCCGACCGAAAATTAATGATGTCTTTTATTGAATCGTGCTCCTTCTTGATTGGAATTTTGTGAACGTTTTAGTCTCCCTCAGCTGTCAAGTATCGACCCCTAATAGTCGCCACTTTACGCTTTACAGTTTGCACACTGGCAACCGTTGGCCAGGAATTTAAGGCTGAGGATTTGTTTCTTTCCTCATGCCTTATTACATGTGGGCATCCCTTCATGAATTAATGATTGATCTCCTTCTCAAGACTTTTGGATATGGGCACCATGGACAAAATTTCTGGGTCTTTTGTATTCGTGCAAAGTCAATTATTTCTAATTTGGGTTGATTTGATTAATGATCCGAATGTTATTCGAATCGATTTAATTTAAAAGTGAGAAGAAATTTCATTTTCATTTTGTTTTCGAAATTAGAGCGGAAATATTAGGTTAGCACTTTGTATGCTGTGATTTTTTTTAGGATTACATAGTTTCCGATGCTCTAATTAAATTTGGAAAATTCGTTTACCTACCATTTATCTTAAAACTTGGAGCTTCAGTGGCAATATCATTATTAATTAAGTGCTCTATGAAACTGAAATATAATACTAAAATTCAACTCCTTTGTTATTTGTGAATTGATTTTTTTGCACGCTAAAGTCAACACCAAATTTCTGTATTTAACACATGTAAATAACGTTACTTGCCTTTTATTTGTTTGTGATTCTGAAGATTCTGAAGAATTTACATATAAAGGACCGGCCAATATCCGCTTCTATGACAGTTTGGTAGGGTCTTGTTGCTACTAACCTGCTTTTCGGTAGCTGCGCAAAGGGCTGGTTAATAGGCTTAGAAATTAATCTACGACAGACTCTACACTGCTTCGCAATAGTCTTTATCGACTGACGGACTCTAGGAATCCAAAACTTTTGTCAAATACGACAAAGTGATATATTAATGCTTCAACGCATGGTACAATTGTACCATGTCTTCCACGTAGCGTTCACTCATGACGCAGTGCCGGCGGATCGTGTGGGGCCCGGGTGGGTAGACAGACAAATACACCCCTTCCTCCGAAACTGTTATTTGGTACCAATCTTTCCTAAAAAGGAAAGGAGGTGAGCCTTTTAATTGCGAATTGGAAGATGGGCCGACGGTGTTCAGAGCAACATGAGGTGTCCTAGGACCTCTCCGGTGGATAACAATGTATCATGATGTGTTGAGGCTACGCCGATGTGCGAACGAAGCTGTCTGAGGTACTATAGCGTGGCCTAAAAGCGCTGGTCTGACGTTTACTGAACACCAAGCTGTAACTGCATTGATCAGCAACCTGGGAAAACAAGTATCCGTAAGAGTCAAGGTATGGCAGATAATTCACTCACAGCTCGCCTTAAGGGACCTGGGAGTGATGATCGACCAAAGGCATAATTTTAAAACACACTTGGAGGGCGTGGGGGATAAAGCTTCCGCCATTTGTGCATCATTTCCAAGAATGCTGCCCAACATGGGCCCAAACCAATCCGTCGCCTCCTGTAGGCGAGGAGGGATAGCTTAGTATAGCTTTAGCAGTACCAGTATGGGCAGCACGCAGCAGCAAGAAAGAGGGCTTACAGCAGAAAAAGGACGGCCGTATACAGAGTATAGTTGGAAACAGATACGTACGTGCGTAAGTGCGTGCGTGTGTAGTCTTTCAGAAATGACAAAAAATCTAAGCGACGAGTGCGTATGGCTGTTGTGTGTGCTTGTGTTTAGTTATTTAAAACTATGATGAAAGCAACTTGTTGGAAGTAAACCAACTTTCGCATTGCGTGCATTCTGTTTATCTAACTATATATCAGTTTGCATTTCAATGTAAGCATTTCTATTATATTAATCACCGCACGCCCCAACGAACGCCCGTATCTGTCTCTAACTTAGGCGTTCGTCTTGCGTGCTGCGCATACAGGACGATATCCAACAATGCGGCGTGCGTGATAGCGGGAATTATACTCATAAAGATACTGGCGCGAGAAGGCATGCGTCTCTATGATGTAGAATATGTTAGAGGGTCAATGCGGAGATGTCGCACTGCGAGTCTATAACGTAATGGCAAGGCAAGTGAGACAAGTCGGTTAAGAGTCGGTCAGACTTATCCCAAACATAGATATATGGCTTACGAAGGAGTGTGGGGAAGTGAGTCCCCGAGTAAAAATGAAACTCGCCCGCACC
Organism: Thereva unica; assembly: GCA_949987705.1. NCBI lineage: Eukaryota > Metazoa > Arthropoda > Insecta > Diptera > Therevidae > Thereva > Thereva unica. Next base: position 87,982,346 of record OX465284.1, read on the forward strand.
AAGCACGCAGCAGGTATGCACCAGCCCGTAGCCGGCCACAGCTAGCATGCGCGCTTGAGCAAAAATAAGACTCAAGATAATTGCTCGTTTTCTTCGTCCTACACAATTTTTTAAAGCCCCAATTTTGCTCCTTTTAGTCTAGAAAAAGTGCCTGTGTCGGGAGCTTGCATGCCTGAAGCGGGAGAGTGCATGCCTGTGGCGACCAAATTTTTAAATTTTTGTGCATACTTTTACGTTACGACCACATGCAGGCCTTGCGTGGAAATGGAGAATATAGACAATGCCTTCATCGTTTCGGGCACGAGAGCTTAGCGCTGTGACTGGTATGGCTAGGTATCCAGGATAATGCAGACCACTTTTCTTTTATTGTGTGAGATTCGGTGTATATGGAGGCATTCTTCATGTAACACGCTCATTTATTCTCAAATTCCGGGTGGGTTTTTTACCGGGTATTTTCCGGGTGGGCACTGCTACCCACCATACCCACATTATCCGCCGACTAAGGATTGGATTTTTAATACAAAATGTTCCCAGAAAACTTATGCTTTATGAGATATATGCAGATTTCCGGAACAGCCACCGCTTTAACTAAGGTGTTGATTTATATAACCCGTTTCGTGCATCGCTTTCATGCGTTGCATTGACATTTAAGTTGGAATACATGCTTCTAAATAGCAACCGGCCCAATAACGGAACAAAACGTAGGCGCGTCGCATATAACGTATAAAGTTGTTCATCTTTCAACTTTTCATGCATCTGACATTCGATTATTTGTCAGCTGTGACATCGATGACAATCAGCTGTGCTCTTGTACAAAAGAATGATATCAACGCAGCGCATGAGAGCCAAGCATGAAACGCGTTCTAAACAAACCTTCACTCGATCACTCGATTCACTCGATTTTCTGTATTTTTTAGGTTGACGGGATTGCTTTTTCACAACACCTGTTCGCTCCAATGACTCAATTTCCATCTTGATGAACTTTACACAAAGTTATATCAAACTGATTGGCAGCCTCACACGGAGACCTGCGGCAGTTCAGAAGAGTCGTGGATGTTGTAACGACAGAATTAAGAGCCTTGAGGGTCGCCTGGCTTTCCAATAAAATACATATAATCTTATGAGCCTGGCAGATCGCAGTGACTTCCGCTTGGAAGACGCTGCAATGGTCTGATAGACAAAGAGAGGTATCTACATATATTCAATGACTGGAAGAAAGTACCACAACCAATTTTTAGGCCATACACAGTTCAGCGGTTCGTAAGACCCTCTCTAGTATCTTACGATGCGTTATCTTCTGTAACCCAGTCCACCATACCGATATGTCATACTTAAGTATAGGTTTGATTAGGGCTGTTACAACCAGTGCACGATGCGGGGTCTAAAGCCTCAATATACCCCGAAAGTTCTTTCGCATAAGAAGGGAGCTGTTTTGGCTTTATCGCCTCTCTCTAAAAGATTCGGCCGCCATGTTTGTTTCCTATCCAGTAGACCCAGAAATTCCCCATCTTCTTTAAGTTGCGGTCTTTCATTGCAGAGTCTTAGAGAAGAAAAATTGGGAAGTCTATGCTTTCTTGAAAAGAACACTCAGTCTTAGCTGGGTTAAGACCCTTTGTAGTAGCACAATGAATAAGAGTGTCCAATGCATGTTGCATTATATCTCTTACTGTTGAGATGTGCTTGCCGGATACCACTAACACAATATCATCAGCATAGGCCACCATAGGGCACCCAGACTCCCTTAAGGGTTATCAGCACTTCGTCGACTGCTATATTCCAAAGGAGCGGTGACCAGCCTTGCTGAGGACTCCCAGAGAAAAAACTGCACCCTTTACACAACCAAAAATGTTCAAAATACTTTAGACTCTTCTGGCTAAGGATTTTTGAAAAGAGAACGAATTGAAAAACACAACCAAATCTGCGCAAGATATTTTGGACTTTTGGACTGCATTTCCATTAAGGAACTGATGAACGAATACAATATCAGCCATTTCGCGACGCTTGTGTAAAGTTTTAAGTTGAGTAACTTAAGCCGGTATTCGTATGATGGAAGAACGTTCGAAGAGTAGTAAGGAGACCAAACCTGGAACGCATATTCAAGTAGTGGCCTGACAAAAGAAATGTTAGGTGTTTAGGGATCAAGGTGTTGTTAAATTCTTGGATCACCTTTTTGTAAAACTCAGGACTGGCCTTGTAATAAATATAGTTTATTTGAGTGGAAAATTCCAGCTTACTGTCAAATCTAATCCCGAGATCTTTGATGACATAATTAATACGAGGGACACCCACATTGCAAAAGGAGTAGTTATAAATTAAAGGACCACGTCTCCTACTAAAAGTCATGGCCTCGCATTTACTAATATTGAGAACCAGGTTGCTGTTAGCCCACCAAGAGTAGAAGGTGTCATGGTTGACTTGTAAAAGTTTGCAGTCCTCAATACTCTTTATGTGATGGTACAATTTGATGTCATCAGCATAAATCAAGATTCTGGAGTGTCTTTGCAAGAGAACAACGTCATCAATTGATTGAATGAAGAGGAGAGGGCACCGGATGACGCCTCTATAGTTGCAGATTTGGATCCACGGAAGAGAACTTGGTAGGTGCCTGCAGCGAGGTATTTGAAAAGAATGAACTAAAGCATTCGATATGCAAACTGAAAATTTTTAGAAACCCTGGTGGATAGAGGAATACGGCGGACAAGGGGCTTCGGAAAATGCCTGATAGTTCAGATCAACCTCCGACACTCCAAAATAGCCAGCGAATTTCCAAGGTTGGGAGGAAGTGTTGGACACGGAGACACTGAAAGTAGAAAACTGGAGGGTATCAGATCAAATGTCCTTTTTGGGCCCCCGATGGATGGATACACTTCAAGGTAAACCTGCAGGTTGAAGCTCCTCAACCGCACAGAAACCCAAGAAGAATTAACTGGAGGAAGTTTGTTCAGGTCCTGGGAGCTAAACACTCTAGAGAGTGCCCATATGAAAGTAAGCACTTTATAGAGGAAAACGAAGATAGGGTCAATACTTTCGAAAATGCTATCCGGTCGGCATATGAGGTATCCTGCCCAATAAGGCGGAGCAAAAACTCGAAACTGAGGAAGTTAACAAGAAAGGCCTTCATTATCTGTTACAAACAAGGCCTTATGCAGTCCTACCAAGAATGCCTAAAACTGTACAAGAAATCTATTGCCTCAGCCAAGGGAGATACTTGGCAGGGGTGTGCCAATCTATAAAGAGTCTAGGAGACTTGGCAGCTTATGCAAGATCCTGTCCAAAGAACGCTTCAGTCCGTTCTTTATAAAAAAGGCGAACGGTGCTTGGACAGAACGACAGGCCAAGCCTATTGAGCTTTTAATGACCACACACTTTCCCGGCTACAAGGACGAAAACGAGTTCGAAACATCAGGGAAAGAACAGAGACATTCTTGGGAGGAGATTTCCACTATTATTACGAAGGATAAGGTCCTCTGGGTGATTAATAGCCTCTCTCCCTTCAAAGCACCCGGCCAAGGTGGCATACTACCGGTCATGTTACAGACGCTACCTGATGCAGTAGCACCATGGCTGGTGGTCATGTTCAAGAGCTGTGTGGTGCTCAGCTATGTCCCTATGAGTTGAAACGGTCAAGGGTCGTCTTTTTCCCAAAGATAGGGAGAAATGGTCACGAATCCGCGAAGGACTATAGGCCGCTGTCATCCTTCGTTCTTAAAACACCAAAAACGGTCATCGGTAGATGTGCCACATCCGCCAATCGGTCTATGTGCCTTTAATGTCTCCAGCTAAACATGCCGTCTGCTACATCTTAGTAGCAGGTCCACCGAGACAGCTCTGCACGAAGTGGTGGGAACTATGGAAAAGACCCTATATTACAAGCAATATACTCTTGGATATAGAAGGCGTCTTTAACAACGTACGTACTGTTGTTTGGGAACCGAGACGGTAATCAAATACGCCAACAGAGTACACCAGAAGGAGGCGTTATCCCCCCTTTATTGTGGTTAGTAACGACGAATAGTATACTACAAAAACTAGACAAAAGTGGAGCTAAGGTAGTAGTATACGCAGATGACCTAGTGACTGCGGTGTCCGGAATGTTTCCAGCAGTGATTAGTGAGATCATGCAAAGATGCCTAAATAAAGTTGGCAGCAGGCTGCGGTCTGGTAGGCAATCCGGGAAAAGGTGATAAAGGAAACAAAAATTCCCACCTTCAATCTCCCCCGGTTGGAATGACATACTCTTACTTTATCCTCCCAAGTGAAATTTCTGGGTCTAATACTGGATCCTAAACTCAACTGGAAGACGACCATCGACGTAAGGGCAAAGAAAGCCTGTATAGCCTTCTACGCCTGTAAAAATACTTTTGGCCAAAGATGGGGTCTCAAGCCAAAGATGGTCCTGTGCATGTACACAGTTGTGGTACGCCCAATTCTCACGTATGGGTTGCTAGTATGGTGGCCAGCGCTGAACAAGACCTATAACATCATGAAGTTGGGAGGAGTTCAGAGAATGGCAACAATAGGGCCAGAAGGGGCCATGGGCGTTCTCTTGCACCTACTCGGCCGCAAACTTCACGTCAAACATCTAGCCTGGTGTAGTGCCCTAAGACTGAGGGAATCCCGGGCCAGAACCTCGAAACCCTACGGGCATAACAATATTTTGGATTTGCTACCTGATGGTATGGTTGCTACAACCATAGACTAACTTTCCCTTAGATTGACATTTAGAAAGGACTTCTCCGTCGAACTAGCCTAAAGAAGAGAGTGAGAAAATAGAACGTAAATGTCCTGCGAATGTTCGATGTACGAATATTCAAGGACGGCTCTAAAAAGTCAGAGGGCGTCGGAGCAGGGGTTTATCTAGAGACCACTAATAGTTCACTGTCCTTGCACCTACCGGTGTAAGCTAGTGGCTTTCAAGTTGAAGTGCTGGCGATCCTGAAGGCCTGCCAGACAATGAGCTTAGGACCTATACAAGGATGTAGTATTGGAATTTCACTAGTCAGCCAAGCCTCTATAAAAGCTTTGGATTCGATAATGATGCGCTCGAAGTTAGTGGAGTGATGTAGTGCTGAGCTAGATAGGCTTGGTAGAAAGCACAACGTGACTCTCGTCTGAGTTTCCGGTCATAGGAACATAGAGGGGAACAAGAAAGCCGACTACCTAGCCAAGCAGGGAGTCTCTCTCCGGAGCTCGGAGACCGAGATGGTTAGCAGCCCAATTGGTGGAGTCAAAAATGCTATCACTGCCAACACAATTAGTTTGGCAAACGGAAACAAAGCCCTCAACAGAATGAAAGCTCAAGAATATTGGTGATAGTGAAACAAGCTGGAAGAAAACCATGTTGATTAGTTGATATAAGCTTCTTGTAGATGGTAACGATTGCAAAATAAATGATCGATTCCAAAAGTTTTGGTATGACAGTCAACTTCGCAACCGGTCTAAAATACGATATTTCGTACTTGCTACAACTTTTGTTCAGGGATTTGTGAAAAAGGAGTTTCAGTGGAAACTGCAGAACCTCTGCCGAGCACTTAAGGGCAGCAGGAGGAGTACTGTCGGGGCTTGAAGTGAAGTCGTATGGGAGTTCATCAATATGTTTCACGAAATTGAAAGAGATACACATGCCTCGCGGTTAGATTATGTGAAGAAAATTATTGTCATTAGGCTGAAAGTCAGAAGGTGCGAAAGATGGATGGAAGAATAATGCAAACATGTTGCAAATCGTGAATGACTCACAACTAGACCAGTTAGTGTGCTGTATAGGGTTAGGGTTAGTTAGTTAGTTATCAACTTTTTTCTTGGAGTGGACAAATTTAAAGAAATGTCTCGGGTCAGTATATACTTTATCCTCCGTGCTGCTGAGATATTTTCGATACCGAGCGAAAGATAGCGAACAATATCGGTTATACATTTATGATCAATAAATTGAGACTCCTATTTAAAGAGGTTTTCGAAAGTCTATTCTTTTGATTTCTTAAATGCTTCAGGTCATTATTGAATCAAGGTGAAGATGAACTGGCCAATTTCTGGGGATCAAAAGGTACGCACGACACAATGGCTTCATATAGTTAGGCATAAAACCGTACCAGATCGTCTTTCAAGTCATTGCGAAAGTATGCTGTTAAGGCAAGCTTAGATGACAGTTCACCAAAATTATCCTTTTTAAATTTGAAGAATTGGGCTACCACCTCCGGACAAGGAGTATTCTCTGAGTGAATCATATCATAGAAAGATTTACGCCGGACTTTTTATTCCGTCATCATTTTAAAAACTAGTCCAATGTGCATCAATGCATCATTTAGAAAATCTTCCACAGCTGACTGTTTATAACATAACGTTAAGCTATAACGTTTTCTCTAAGATCTTCAGTTTGTAGTCTTTCTTCAAAGGGCTGGAATTGGAATGTCAAACAAAGTTAACAACTACAAGAGATCATAATTAATTACATTTACAATTCTGACCTAGATCCAATCCCTCGAGGAATAAATGACTTCGAATTTTATAATTTCACAATGAAATAGATTTAATTTTTTTCATATATTTACATTTTTTACATGATCGTTAATAATACATAAAAACTAAAAATTTATTACCTAACAAATAAATTTATCTTATTCCATAAAATTGTTGCTTAGAGAAATTCCTTATCACTAATTATTTTTGTCAACTGTGAACCGACAAATTTTCAATTTTGAATGGTGAAAATTTCGCCGGGGGAAGTTCCTGAGAATTTCCCTCGATTCTCATTTTCATTTCTCTGTCATTTTCCTTATTAAATTCGATATGTGATAAAATTTAAACGCAATTTGTTTGTGCATCGATATGAGTATTCACAACATTTTAAGAAAGTGTTTAAAGTGTTTTTTTCGAAGGACACTAGTAGGGCCGCCAGACGTCCGCGTGCTTCGGGGTTCTACATCGAATTGCGCCTATACTGCTGCCGTTACTGTGCTTGTCATCAATTTCATCGGAGGGCGTTGGTGATCTTCTGGTTGAAGTGACTGGAGGGGAGTTTTGATTCTCGTTATCTGTGTCCCTGTCATTGTGTGATATAAGTGTGACAGATCGCTTGACAAGATTGACGCCAGTACCTTCGCTGCTGTTTCTGTCAGGACTTTGAACGTTATTTCCGGGATTTGTGTTTCGAAACCACGGGAAGTCATGATAGTTTCCATATAGCTGTGTATAGAGCCATTGGCTTGGCTGGGGTATTAACGGATTCTGTAGGAACAGCTGGGCTGCCAGGGCGTGGTTGAATACGTGTGGCTGTTGAAACTGTGACGCGAATCCGGGAAACAGTTCGTTCTTACGAAATCCGGAATTTCGCTGGATAAGGGATGTGAATGCGCCTGTTGGAGGTGACGGACTACGCTTATCATCATCCTCGTGCAAGGAGCTGGACTTTCTTGGTGAACCAGTTACTGATATGTTATCACTATCGAATCCTGTATCGATGTTATTGTTGTTGTCATTGTCACTTGTGAGCGGCGGAGATGCGTGCGATGAATTTGTTGGCTGACAGTTTGTTGGTGACTCTTTGGGGCTAGTTGTACTATGCGGATTACATACCGATAATTGACTTAGCTGCGCTAAATGATGATTATCTACAAGCAAAATTTGAATAAAAATCATTTCACTAAATTTATTAATATCGCAATCAAATACCACTAATTGATCTTAGTCCGGGACGTTCTAAACGATCTAAAGTACTGGCAAGTACATGTGGAGGGAAAGGCGGATGCTGGTGATGGAAAAACTGTGCTCCATGAGGAAATCCAGGTGGTCGACCGATTCCCGGATTTCCTCCTAATGCTCTCCAGTCTGGAGCATGTAAATGCCCATGCATTCCAGCCAAATGATGAGCGAAACCTGCAAAATTAATATTAAATCAATAAAATGAACTAAGCTATATTTTTTTTTTAAATAAATTTCTTCACCTAAAATTTATTCATTTCTTGGAATATAAAATTTCACACCGTTCTACTGCCCTTGGATGTGTATATAAATACATCAGCTACTGAATTTGTGGGTGGAGAAAGCAAGACGGGTCAAGTATGAGAAACTAAGAACACGTTAAACTTCAAAAGAAGCTACTTTCAACATCACTCCATATGGTGCCTGAACGGTGCGACGTCATTACATATCTCTAATTATATATGTGCCAATGGAAGCACATCCTTCTTGCAGTCATTAAATAGATTCCCAGCCCGAAGCATATATTCTTAGCTTTCATGCACCTATCTATACAAAATCGTGGCATACCCAAGCATCTTAGGATATATACCTACAAATATTACGACTGCGGATATCGTTTCGTTCAGTAGTGGCTTGCTTCACTCCCACTAAAACCTAAATATGCGGTCCTGTAAGGAAACCTATGTGCGATAAAGGGTTAGCCACTGGTACGGTGAATCGTTTGCCAGGAGTGGGGCATAACGTGGTCCCATTGGTGCGCCGCAAAAAGCTTTCTCGCCAAGAATCTTTATACACCCACAAACCAACACACAGATGCCAAGAAGCTCACACCTATTTACCATTACTTGCGCCCAAAACTGAAATTCTTTTTATATACTTTATATACAAATACCATGAAAAGTTCATATGACACCACCACGGATGCCACAAAAACTCCAAAACTTGAATTTCAAGCACACAAGCGAATTCGTTTCAACCACACGAACGCACACCAGCTTCCTTGAGCTCTGTGCTAAGTAATCAGGGCAAGGATTGGATTTTAACCATACCCATAACATCGCCGTCTTGGAAGGATCCCAGACAGGAGCAGCATCCATATGCTCTCAATTTCACCATCCCCCTCCCCCCAAAGGATTCCTTAGCTGTCGAATTCGTTCCACTTTCCTCTTCCAGACTTTTCCTACAATTCTCAGATGTTTACCTAAACTGCGCAAAGAGAGCCTGCCACAAGGATCTGAAGTTCCTTGAATTCCCCCAAAGCTCCCAATACTCCTCCATGACTCCATGATGTTCTTGTGTCCCAGAGTATAGCTTTAAGGTGGCACACAATACATACATACATCCCTCGGTTTGGTTTAGTCTAGTCAAATTAAAAAGGAGCACTGCGGGCTTTTGTCAAAGGATTTGAATTGAATCACCGCCTAGATGACAACTTCATTGGAGGCGTGAAAGCTCTTGGACTTCGACCCAAAGCCAGCAGCCAATTAATTCTGCTGACATCCTTCGGAGTTCGCAGCACATGAGACCACAATGCCTTTGCCTCAGTGTGGTCGACAATTTTTTTTTTTTTTTGTATCCTTTTTCTAAAACAGGAGTTAACTTTGCCGTCGGGAAAAGTAGTTGGGTGAAAAAAAAAAAGTTGGGAAACTTTTCAGGATGGGGCGTGAAAGGATTGCTCGTGCTCGTGAAAGTGCAGGAAGTAAAGTTTTATATATTTTTAAATATTTTGTTATTTTGTTGACAGTTTTCGATTTGCATAATAGAGCAAAATGTATACAATAAGTGGAAAAGTATTTGTAATATAACATCCCGAGTAAAAATGATTTAGCTAGTTAATTTGTTAAAAGCATATCCGCGCCCGCAATTAGCACGCATCGTGAACAAATCTGTATGCCACACGAGTGTAGTAAGGAAATATAAAAATGCGCCCGCTAGAGACATGCACGCGCCACTACAGGCATGAATATTGATAATTGCATCCAGATCGGCAGAGACCATTCTAAAAGCAAAATTTTGTTTTACCAAGCAGTCCCCCAACTAACTACTAACCACGCCCAATACCGCTTGACCTACAAGGCAATCAAACGAGAACTGGTCTACTTTATGGTCAACACGATAATTTCCCGTTTTCTTGGTCCTATACAATTTTTTAAAGCCCATAATTCTAGAAAAAGGGCGAGCGTACCGCGCCTCGTTTGGATGCGTGCGATTTGACGCTGTGCATGCGTGGCTGTTGCAGGCTAAAAGCGGGCAAGGCTTATTTTTACTGGTGATGCCCTATTTTTTAAATAAACCAAATCTTCACATTGGTTGATTGTCATTTTAGGTCTAAAGCGTACACTAAAATGTCTGCCTCGTATGAGCTGGTATACCCAGGGCCGGCTTTTGGTATTTTGGCGCCCCGTGCGAGATATTTTGATGCGCCTTTAACTTTTTAGACATTTTTTTCGGTAGATTACCTATAGTATTATGCACAAATTATACAATAACCCGAGTAAAAATAAAATATGGCCTTACAACGGGCGAACACTGGCCGCTTGAAGAAGAGCTGAGCTGTTCACGCGGGCATACGACGGCAAATTTCAACTAAAAAAGAATCTGCACCACCTGCAGGAAATTTTGGTAGTTGTGATGTCAAGAGGGGTAGAAAGTTTTTTGTTTAAAGGATTTTTTTTTTGTTGGGTGAGAAGCATATACAACATTTGTTGACAGGCTCGTTCTTTGCATATTATGTCCGATGGCGATTTGTACGAATGTTGTGTCGAAATTGATTCGGACAGGAACGGTACCTCAAAGATATCGTTTAGGACGTCCAAAGTAAATCAAGGGATAAACATTTGCCCCCTATGTGACAGTGGTATGAATTCTAACGTCTTGAGTCTGTCCTTGGAGGGCGGTAAGCTGCAAAAATCGTGTGGGTCGTGTAGGCTTCTCAGAGCGAAGAGGAGAAATTTCTTCTATACTGATTCCAACATACCGCTACTTATCTGAAATAAAGGGTCCCAGATCGGGAATTCCAGTATTAGGCAGACGTGCAAACAGAAAAGAGTTTTTGGGTCCGAACGTTATTGGGCTCTTCTCTTTATAAAAGTATAGCAATATGATCATAGAGCAAGTCAAAATTTAATTTATTGTCTAGAACAATCACTGGATCTACAACTTCATCAACACGGTCTAAGGCAATAAGGTTTGTAGTAGTCGATCGTCTCTTTCTGAAACCATGTTGCTGTTCATTACGACATGGGTCGATTAGAGGAGCAATCTTATCGCAAAAAAATTCTCGACAAGTTTAGAAATTGTTGATAGGATGGCAATACCCCTGTAGTTTTCCACCGAGTGCTTATTAGATGTGTTGTAGTTTGGAGTGAGATAGGATTTTTCCCATATCTTAGGGAACGTTCCTGTTGTTAACGGTTTGTTGAAGGTAAGATGGAGAGGAGCCAAATTTGAGTTGATCAGACCTACAAAAAGAAACTAAGCTGGTTTGTTAGGACCATGACCTTTGTTGATATCGAGATTGTTTATACCGGTCATTATATCGTCAACCAATAGAGTTACACCAGTTATAAAAGCTTTAGGGTCAGTGTGCGCACTTGTTGGGTCAGTGTGCATTGTATTATACTTTGGGCAAAAACTTGTTGCAAATACAGACTGGCAGGTAGAAAATAAAAACTTGCTGGTAACTAGATAGCAAGTTTCGAATCAAGTTTTCTACTCTGGAGGTCTATATAACATAAAGGGTGATCGAAATCTGTAAAAGGGAAATCGTTTCCTTGAGCAGTGCGTACAGGAATACCCTTCACTGCGTACTGCGTCTCAAGATCTTCGAGAGCAAGGAAAACGCAGAAGATTTGGCCATTGGCGAATTTACAGAAACCACTATGTGCGACGAAGATCCCCATGCCAATTGCCAGCTGAAGGTGAAGGAATGTAACATGATGCGAAAAGACTAGAAAGATTTTACCAGACCACAATAAGCAGGGATCATGCACGAAAGGAATAAGCTAGAGAGAAACTTGAACATCCTATTTATCAGTTTCCAGCTCTGTCTAGAATCGTGCATTTAAAAAGTATTGATACAAAGCTTTGAAGAGGCTGCTAAGTTGAAAATATGAGAACGTGAATATAAGTGGCTGGATCTTCTAAGTCTAAAGATTTTCTACGAATACGGTTACCAAACGATGCCCTTCAGCATTAATGTCGCCGTTGTCTTCCTAGATAGAGCTCAGAGGGAAGCCCCTTTGTACTGCCGACGGCTCTATCGAGAGGATAATGTTACTAACAGCCATAGTCGGAACGATATTAGAGAAAATATTGAAAGAACAGCTGATGCGAACAAATACTACTATACCACCTCTACCATCCAATACTTTCGCCCCAGAGAGCTGAGTTCGGTGATCGAACACAAGAACCTCAGAAAATTGTTGTGAAGAGGAAATAGAAGAAAAAAGATATGGAGCATAGAGCGGAATCGAACCACGGACCTGGGGCTAAAATATGATTGGGGCCCCTTTAATTATTATTATTATGTGAGTATTATTATGTGTCCAAGTCCACATACTGCTGGAACGGAAAAGACCCTCCGAAAGAAGGCTAGAAGGTCTTTGGAGACCGGACTTGAGCGGGGCTCATAAACTCTCTGATAACCGTTCTTCTTCTAAACTAAATCGCTTCGCCTTCCATTCAGATTTGGCAATCTGTCTCTTCTGAGATAGTTCTAGGTTGTGTAGGTGATATCGTAGGCATACATGACCAGTCAGAAATCCCTCCAACAGCCTAAGGTTGGAATGTATCCCCATTTCTCAATTGAAGCTGGGTCTAAAGAAACAGGCGAGGTTGTGAATAATAAGATCAAGGAACTTCTGAAGGAGTTCTGGAAGATGTCATCTTCTCCGGGTTGAAAAGAGGTAACTGCTCATTTAATCTTGTCCTGATCGAAGGGGTTCCTAGAAAGGCTCGGAGAATAACGGTTTGAAACGGTTTCGTGACTACAACTGTCATCCCGGGAATAAGAAGTCTGGAAGATTGACCCTGAAAAGTGCTCGCTGAGCAGGCACCTCAAAGTTCAGTGGAGTGGTGAGAGGTGTATGAACAGCCTTGTTTTTTAGAAGGCCCACTCCGTTGAAATATTGTCTGGAAGAGTCTAGTTGCCTGTGGTAGAGTCTGCTGGATCTCACAATGAACGTTTCACTTTCTTATTGCAGGCTGTTACCTATAGGGCGCCTGTATTCTTCCCTTTGCCCAGCAAGTTGTGCCCTATTGAACAATCTCCAAACTTTCCGTCGCATTGCAGCAGTAAAACAGTATTGCTGTCATGGTAGGAGGAGATCAGCAGCACAATGAGCTTGCAGACATCTTTAGTTCACTCGCTGAGCTGATCGACGCGGCGAGCAGGTCTGATTTCGAGGCCACAAGTCCCTGAAAGTTAGACCAGTTGGTTTTTTTAGTAAACAGGAAGAGGCATGTATGGTCCGATAGTGAGGCCTCATCTAGAATACGCCAGTTTTTGGTACTGTCAGAGAGTAGCCTGCTAGTGAGGGTGAGGTGCAGCATATAATCCCTACCACCAATGATAAAGGTGGGTTTGTATCCCGATCTATGTTATTCGTAACAATAAATTGTAGGAGACACCTCTCTTGTGTAATCCCCAAAATAGAGTGTTGAGCTTTGGATCACGACCAATGACGAATTCTCGGTTCATCTGGCGATAGAACTCTAGCAGTTCTTGGACCTCCTTTGGGGCCACTTTAAGGAATTTGAAATTCTAAAAAATCTAATACTGAAAAAAATTTTAATACTCGTACATTTTAAACTTTTTGCTAAAAATAAGTTCGTTTATTTTATTTTAGAGTGCTGCATATTTGGGTTTCAGACCCTAGCTTCTGGACGTTCAGAAATCCAGGATATAGGGGTTTTAACTTTTTGGGGTTAAACCTATTTTCGGGCCCCTTTTTCCTTGGATCCGGGGCAATTCGTCACAGTTTCCCCCTTTCCCCTTTGTGGCGGGCTTGCCTCTCGTATGCCAGTCAGCTACCTTAAAGGAGTCTGCTCACATAACCGGAGCGTGCCATGACCGTTCTATGAACGTATAAGGTACGAAAAGCAACACGACACGCACTACAATGAACGGTGTTGTGCCCGTATGCAATGTATGCTGTACGGATTTCATTCCGAAATCTGCAGCACAAGATATGTATATGTGATTTTCGCATACGTGTCAGAACGTATCGCCACCAGCAAAATATTCTAGCCGTGGATTTGTTGGCGATCCGGTCATGGTACGCTACGGTGTTGGTCGGTGACGGAACGGTCTAGTGGGAGTTGTTTCATTTTAATTCATTGAAAGAGTATGTTTTTGCATGTGTCGCTACGATTACGGTCATGCTATGATACGTTGTAGTAGGAAGGCTTCTTAATCTCTAAGCAAACAAAATCAGGGTTGTATACATACCAACCGACTTTAAGAGATGAATCAATTTTCTTTTCTTCTTAGTTTAATTTTGATGAAATTTTTAGAAAGCATTATTTAGCTTCTTATTTGTAAATTTCGGTTAAACATTATTTAATTCACCCAAACAAACAAAAAACAGGGTTAGCAACTAATCTGTGCAAAATAAAAGTAACTCAGTCGTATCTGTCGTATCGTATTGGGGGGCAAACGGCTAACAAAGACCTCGGAAAGTGGTGGTACCCGATTTGCCACCTCTGCCAAAACCCGAGAAAAGTCACTGCAGACAAACACCTAGCAGACCTGTTAGCAAGTCCTAATCCCACCTCCCCGCGGTGCCCCCTGGGGTACTTCTTCGGAAGGAGCTAACGGGAGACGGGCGAATGGCGAACTCTCTGCGCCACAAAACAGAGTTTTAAGTCGGTTGGGCTGAGGGTTAGCAACCCGCTCCCATAAAAAACACCATTGCTACGAATCGGCAAACAATGCCTCGGAACCGGATGGACAACACGACGACGACCTTTGCTTTTCGAACAAGGACACGAATCGGATCATGGAATGTGAGAACACTGCTGGCTGAGGGACGGCTGGATGAAGTCCTCAACGAGATGAATCGATATAAAATCAAGATCATGGGACTTAGCGAGACCAGATGGCCCGATGCGGGGGAACATATCTGCCCAAATGGTGAGTCCTTTTTATATTCTGGGAGAAACGAAACTGAAAGCCGTAGGAGTGGCGTTGGTGTAATACTCACCAAAGAAGCCAGGTCCAGCCTCATTAGCTGGTCACCAGTTTCTGAAAGGATTATTACCGTGCGCCTGCGTACCAGACTAAGAAGTACTACGGTAGTCCAATGCTATGCTCCAACTGAGGACGCTGAAGATGACATCAAAGACGAGTTCTATTTGCGGCTGAATGAGGTTTTTCGCTCTATTCCAAGGGGAGACATCATTGTTTTAATGGGTGACTTAAACGCACAGATCGGCCGTGACAACACCGGCCTTGAACAAACAATTGGAAATCAAGGTCTAAGCCAAGGTACCAATAACAATGGTGAGCTTTTCGTTGACTTCTGTAGCTCCCACCAACTTATGGTAGGTGGAACTTACTTTTGTCACAAGAAGATACACAAAGAGACCTGGGTATCGCCCGATGGTAGGACGAGAAATCAGATAGATCATGTGGCCGTCAGCCGCAGATGGAGAACTATCCTTGAGGATGTCAGGAGTTTCAGGGGAGCAGACACTGGAAGCGACCACCATTTGGTTGTAGCAACTATTCGCCTTAAAATCGCCGCAATCAGAAACGTACAACGCGATGCTATAAACCGTAGACGATTCAACGTAGATCTTCTGCGGGAGAGCGTTAAAAAGCGGGAATTTGCTGGAAATCTACAACTAATGCTAAACCAGCACAACGTTTCTGACGACACAAATATTGAAGAGCTGTGGAGTAGAACAAAGGGCGCAATATTGACGGCTGCGGAAACAAGCATCGGTTATGTCCAAAGAAACCAGCAACACTGGATCTCGGACACAACCTGGCAAAAAATAGAACGCAGGAGAGCCCTCAAAAATAAAGTAAACTCTACAAGCGACCCTGAAATACGTTATCAACTGGAACGGGAATACTCCCAATTACACCGGGAAGTAAAGAGAAGTGTCCGGCGTGATAAAAGGCAGCAGATAAATGAGCTCGCAGAAAAAGCGGAAAACGCGGCAAACACAGGCAACAGTAAGGTGCTGTACCAAATCACTAAACAGCTCTCGGGAAAGCACTCTACTAAAAAGCATGCCGTTAAGAGTGCGGATGGAAGGCTGCTGTGCAGCGACGAGGAGCAGCTCCAAAGATGGAGAGATTACTTCTTCGCCGCCCTGAATGGTTCATTTACACAGGAACCTCAGGAAACCAGCAACAATGCACAGCCAATTCGAATCACCACCCGGGACCCATCCAAGACGGAAATAGTAACCGCAATTCATGCGATGGCCAATGGTAAAGCAGCTGGGAAAGATGGCATCCCGCCAGAATTGTTGAAAGCCGACTCAAGCCTCATAGCAGATGCGCTTCAGCCAATCCTACAAATAGCATGGAACACCTGTACCTTTCCGGAGGATTGGACGGAAGGTATCATAGTCAAAATACCAAAAAAGGGGGACCTAACAATATGCGACAACTGGAGAGGCATCTGTTTACTATCTACTGTGGGCAAAATTTTGTCCCATATATTACTATCTAGGGTAAGTGAGGCAGTAGACCGAACGCTTAGGAGGCAGCAGGCCGGATTCAGGAAGGGCCGCTCATGTACTGATCATATCAACACCTTGAGAATAATAGTGGAGCAGTCTACTGAATTCCGATCCCCCCTTTACCTTGCTTTCGTAGATTATGAGAAAGCGTTCGACTCGGTCAATAGGAGCTTTATATGGCAGGCACTACGGCGACGTGGACTGCCTGATAAAATAATAGAATTGATAAAAGCCCTATATAACAATTCCAAATGCAGAGTTCTCCATAATGGAAAATTATCCGACAGCTTCGAGGTGAGCTCAGGAGTACGACAAGGATGCCTACTCTCGCCTTTACTATTTCTTATAGTAATAAATGACATCCTTGTCGGCGCTCTAGATAGTAGAACAGGCGGCATACAATGGGGTTTGTTAGACCGCCTTAAGGATCTCGACTACGCCGATGATATCTGTTTGCTGGCCCACAGACACCAGGACCTCAAAAACATGTTAAACAATTTAGCAACAGAAAGTAGTCCAGCAGGCTTAAGGCTAAATCCGACTAAAACTAAAGAAATGCGGATAAATGCAAACACCAACGAACGAACAGCGCTGAATAACCGTGACGTGGAACTGGTAAATAAATTCTGCTACCTCGGTAGCATTATTACCGAAAATGGCGGGGCAGAAGAAGACGTCAGTTCCAGAATAAATAAAGCACGAGGCGCTTATGCATGCCTGTCCCACATATGGAGATCAACGGTGATTTCCACTAACACCAAATTGCGGCTGTTCAACTCCAACGTTAAGGCAGTTCTTTTGTATGGTTGCGAAACATGGAAAGTCACCCAATTCATCACAGGGCGCCTACAAGTCTTCATCAACAGATGCCTTCGTCGTATCCTAAAAATCCGCTGGCAAGATAGAATTTCAAACGAAGAACTATGGCGCCGTGCCGGCCAAGAAAGGATAGACGATCAAATCAGGCGAAGGAAATGGAATTGGGTTGGCCACACCTTGCGACGCGAAAACGAAAATCTAGCCAAACAGGCCCTTGACTGGAATCCGCAAGGTTCCCGTCGAGTCGGAAGACCTAGAACAACGTGGAGGAGAACCCTACTAGAAGAAGCCGCAACAACTGGGAGATCCTGGTCGGAGCTAAGAGCTGTCGCGCAAAACAGAGTCCGCTGGAGGGCAACTGTTTCCGCCCTATGTCCCATGAGGGATTAAAGGAGTATAAAGAAAGAAAGAAGTCGTATCTGCTCTGTCTATGTATTCACCCTACCAAGCAACAGTAATACTAAGCTTCTTTCTTTAAGGAATTTAAAACCCCTTAAGTACTGTGCTCCATGCCACCCCTACTCAGCTCTAACAATCCATTTAACACTTAATCCCTAGCAATACGGGGTGACAATAGCAGCCCGCATAAATATCAGATTCTCAGGGCATCACCTTCAAACTACTCCAAACTGACGACAGAGCATGAATTAAAACCGCGATGTACCGCCGTGCATACATCACTGTTCCGTACTGGAATCGTATTCAATTTATTTTACTTTGCGGCACCATTTCTACCGGCGCACCCCAGCGGGCGGCAACAAGGACCTTACCAAAAATTATTAATGAAAGTGTGCGTGTGTGGCAATTCCGTGCCCTACGGAATGATCCGTGGCACTAAAGAAAAGTGGATATTTAAAAGCTTAAAAAGGAGCCTTGAGAATTCCCTTAAATTATCCTTAAAGGAGACATAAACACAAACGCACATTTGTCGAAAGGATTAGAACTCACTCGAACATGTCCCAAGACAGTCTTAGATACAAGCCGACGATGTACATATAGATGTATAGATGTGTACTGAAGAAGGAACTTTTAGAATATTTTAGTCCTTTAAATTAAGCATGGGGTGATTATGTGTCCTTATGGTGCTGCCACCCCAAATTTCTCTTCCTTTTTGCTTATGCTGACGGAACGTTTAGACTAAGACAAATGACAACCAACCCTTTCGCCACAGCCTTCGCTCATACATACTAACGGGATATTATTATGAAGATACATAAACCGTTTATCTTTCATCTACTTAAGGGAAAAGGATACAGCGGGCTCCATATACAGTGACAATACGAAAGAAGTTGAGTAGCAGCGCTTTAGCTCCGCTGAAGCCGAAGCTCTTCTGATGACTTTAAGCATAGACGACAAACTACAAAAGGAGCAGCCGAAAATGTTTGCTGCTAAATGAGAACCAACACAAAAGGGGTGCGAAATTGACGTGTTTTACATTAAAAGGACGAAGTGGCAAAAGAATGGGCGTGGGGGGAGCGGGCGGTGAGTGGGACCGTTTTATACATTTCGTGGCACCTAGTCTCCTGGGTGCGAAGGGTTAAATGGGATCTGCGATACTGTTAAGAGACTTATGACAGGATTTTCATTCCTTCCCCCTCCACCACTTATTCAAAAATTGGGCCCGCAGTGGTGGTAGAGGGATGCTCGGGGGTGAGCAGCTTCTACATCGCGATGACATCAAATGATAAATATTGATAAAAGAGAAGGGAATAAATAGAGCGGTATCAGTGGTGGCTTTCGGTTTATTCTTTTTGTTGCTGGGCTACTAATACTATAAATTGGATTTTGTGAAGAGGCTATTAATTAAATTAAAAGCGATTCGAGTTTAATTCAGAGCACGGTTTTCTATGGTAGTTAATATTAAGCTTCTCTGCTGCCTCTTACACAGATGGAATTAATTATAGCAAAGTTTGTTTCGTTTTTGATAGAAATTTTTGCATGTTCGCAATATGGCTGTTAAAGATAGAAGCTGAACTTTTACGTAAAGATTTATAGTTGCTGCCTACTCTACCGAAGCTGTAACATGAATAACGAAGCCTTCTACTTCAGCATTTTATATTGTATCAGAACAGATCTATCGTCTTTTATCCTATGTGAGATAATTGAATTCAATGTCCCCAATGTTAGCTCAAGCGGCTTCAGAATGCCCTCACAAAGCCAACGATCTCTTTACGAACACCAAAGATCTACATCAAATCGAGGATCACATAACAAGATTCCTTGATACTGCAGGGCAAGGAGCCCATCACAGTGTCCATCTTCCGCTTATTCAACACGGTACTCCGTTGGCTATGATTCACGTTTCAGGAATTCGGACCATTTCCTGTGCTGCCCTGTTCTGCTCCTTTAATACCTCGTGGGACATAGAGCGGAAACAGTTGCCCCCGGCGGACTCTGTTTTGTGCGACAGCTCTCAGCTCCGTGTGCAAGATCTCCAAGCTCGAGCCTCTTCTAATAAGGTTCTCCTCCAAGTTGTTTTAGGTCTACCAGCTCGAAGGGTTTCTTGTGGATTCCAGCGAATGTTGGGCTTGATTTTCTTTCTCGTGCCAAAAAATGTAATGGACCCGATAATATACTCCCTATCGTTCTAAAACTAGTTAAAACCCTGTTTAGGGAAGAAACCTTAATAATAAGAAACCCTGCACTATAAGCCCAAACATTTATTCAAATGGGCACACAACTTCTGCTTGGCAATTAAAAGGCCCACTTTCTATAGTGCCTAAAGCTGCCTGGACAGAATCAAACACCGCGTTTAATCACGAAGCTACGGGAGGACAGCGACCTAGTCACGCCCGTATTATGCAAATTATTCAGGGCTTCCTTCACAAATGGTTATGACCCATCTGTTTGGAGGAACGTCAACATAACATTTATACCTAAGACAGAGCGTTTGGATTACACCTCGGCTAAATCTTTCAGGCCGATAAGTCTCTCGTCTTTTTCCTTGAAGAAAATGGAGAAAATTGTCGACTGGGCGAAAAGGGAAACTTATCTTGAACGCCAACAACTAAGCTCCTATCAGCAGGCGTACAAAGAAGTTGCGCTGGCGGCCATCCTCGATATCAAGGGAGCCTTCGACAATACATCCTTTGATACTATAGCTAGGGCTCCTAAGTAAATGTAGTCTAAATAGCTCTTTCTGCAAATGGATCGATTCTATGCTGAGAACTCGCAAGCTAATTGTCTTCCATGTTTAAGGGTCTCTGGAGGGCACTATAGCAAAAGGTTGTCCACGGGGAGGAGTTTTATCTCCACTTCTCTGGTGCCTTGTTGTAATTAAACTCCTAGAGCTGCTCAAAGGCAGAATCTTTTTCGCCCAAGGTTACGCTGACGATGTTGTCATAGTAGTTACAGCTGCAACTGAAGGAGCCATGCCAAGGCGACAGTGTAGCACTTAAAGTCAATCCCGACAAAACGTTCCTGGCTCCGGGACTTCTGAAATCTATACTCGCAGGCAGAACTATAGGCTTTTCAAGTTCAACTGGAACTAGCACATGGACACTATGATGAGCGGAACGCGCAGATCCCTGTGGGCTTGCCGCAGAGCTTGTGGTTGCACGTGGGGTTTGCAACCGTCAACCATGCCTTCTTCCGTTAGCTGGCGGTCCGAGCGGAACATCCCTGCAACGGAAACGCTGCTGTCGGTGCCGCTTTAAAAAATGCGATTTCTTACCTAGTTTCTACGGTCAATTCGGCAGGTCGACCACCCTCCTCCTTTCACACCCTGGACTTTGGACCAGACGACGATGGAGTTGTAAACCATGTACTGGATATACACCACCATCATTAGGCCCATGGTAACTTACGAAGCTTTAGTTTGGTGGCACAGAATGGCGGTTAAGGGTTTCAAAACCAATTTAAGTACAATACAAATAATGGCATTCCTTCACTGAGACCATCCGCACTTCCCCGACGGCATCGCTGGAGGCTCTCCTTGATCTGGTACCCCTCCACCTTGAAATAGAGAAGTCCGCCAAAAACGCGGCGCTACATTTGAAAGCGAATGGTCACCTGGGCGCTGGTATTGGCCGAGGACATTCTATAATAATCAACATCATAGAAGACATTCCCGAAGCGTACTGCTATCGGACCGCATGCCCTTTATAATCTCAAAATTTGAGCAACCTTCTGTGCACATACAGGTTAGGCCGACCTGGACCTTTTTTGAAGTACTGCCCGGCGAACTAGTATGGTACGCGGATGGCTCCAAAACAGAGACAGGTGTGGGCGCCGGAATCTGGACTGAAAGCCGCGGATTCATCAAGGCGATAAACCTAGGCACTCTAGCAACTGTTTTTCAAGCAGACGTGCACGCTATACTGTCATGCAATCATGAGAACGTAAGAAGACCATTACAAATGGATCTTTATCTTCTCTGATAGCCAATTAGGTAATTAGGGCAATAATGTCCCGTAGAACCAAATCGAAATTAGTCTGAGTCTGCCAACGTGCTATTGGTGAGCTGGGCGCTCTCAATCAAGTTACCCTTGTCTGGGTTTCGGGTCACCGGGACTTCAAAGGCAACGAAAATGCGGATGCCCTGGCTTAACAAGGCTCTGATTCATCGGTGCAGATCCGGCTATTGGGGCACCCACCAACTTGCTGCAAAGGGCCATGATCGCTGGAGGTCCGCGTCTGGATTGGCCAACTCTAAGCGGATCCTTCCTGTCCCATCCCCTACGACGCCCAAGGAATTGTTAGGGCACAGTAAAAATGATGTCAAGACACTTGTTGGCTTGATTACCGGACCACTGTGCCCTAAATTACCACTTATGGAGGATAGGAAAGGCGAAGGACCCCACATGCAAGCTTTGCTTAGAGATGGATGAGTCTGCTCTCCACGCTCTCTGTCAGTGCACCGCAATAGCGAAGAGCAGGGTTTCTTTGTTCGAGGAGTCTCTGCTCGAACATTCAAGTCTAAGCGACAAGACATTAGGCAGACTGCTGAACTTGTTCAAGCGGTCTGGTCTGCGAGGTATAGGTGTGTCTTACAACATGCCAAATAAAGGACGGCAGTACCTATGGAACCAATACCTCACACAGAAAAAAAGTCCTTAATATAAAGGAGAAGAAGATAGTATTGTTTTGCGGCGCCGGCCCCGGATTCCTTCAATCTAAGGACAAGGCGCGAGGGCAGATGCTTGGTATCGACTCAGTTCTAAAGAACTGGATTGAGAGCTTTCTTTCTAGCCGTTCAATCAAGGTAGTATTGGATGACGTCGAATCCAAACCTCATTCCATCTCGGCCGGCGTCCCCCAAAGCTCTATTCTCTCACCTACACTCTTTCTCATATTTATTAATGACCTACTCTCAATCCCCTCCAACCCACTTCACAGTTTCGCCGATGACGGTACTCTGCGTTAATCCCACACCTTCGATAATACAAGACAAGCGCGTGCCAGACCTTGTCCCGTAGACCGTGAACTCATGTCCAATTCTATTAACGAGGACATTGAACTCATTCTTGATTGGGGCCGCAAGAATCGTGTCGAATTCAACGCAACCAAAACAAAGTACTGTCTTATTTCTACAAAAACCTGCACCACCCGTCCCTCTATCTCAGTGGACAAAAAGAATGTAATGGCTGACCCATCTCTTAACATCCTAGGCGTAACCTTATCATCAGATCTGCGATGGAATAATCACATATTCCAAATCGCCAAACAAGCTTTCCAATGCCTGGGATTCCTCAAGAGATGCAAGTTCCTCCTCCAGTCAACTGCTCTGGCTACAATATACAAGTCCTACATTCGGCCCCGCCTTGAATACAACTCGTATATTTGGGCGGGCGCCCCAAAAACCACCTTGGCTTGGCTGGACAAGGTGCAAAATCGCGCCATCAAACTCATTGGCGATAGCACCCTTTGCTCCTCCATCGACTCTTTAAGCCACCGTAGGAATGTTGCAGCACTTAGCAAATTTTACCGCTATTACCATAGCGAGTGTTCCACCGAAATTAGAAACCTCCTGCCTACACGGCAATCTTTTTCCCGCAACACAAGACTAGCCAACTCGGCTCACCCCTTCACCCTTCAGCCCTCCCCTTCGCGTACATTACGTTTTAGTAGTTCGTTTATAAATAGAACAACTCGATTGTGGAACTCTCTTCCGCAGTCAGTGTTTCCGAACTCATATAACATCTCAGAGTTCAAACGCAAGGTTCATAGACATCTACTCACGCACCCTCCAGACCCCTAACCTATCCCTTCTCCTCTATCCTTCAAAGCAAGCTTACTACTAGAGACTGGCCATGACTCGAACGACATGACAAACTAGTAGTACAAAGGGTAATTCCTAAGCTTGACTTTACCACATGAAAAAAAAAAGATGTCTGGTGAAAGCCGTTGCAAGAACATATCGAGGATATACGTGGGCCATACTGTCATGGATAATAACCTCCGTGTGATGGCCACGGGGAAATTTCCTGTAAGGAATGGGCTAATATGATCGAGTTACAGTTGGTCGAGATCACTATGGCATCATACCATGGTACGTCTTTCAACGAGATCCTGGTCGGACAATCAAGAAACGACAAGACACCAAGCAAACTGCTGAACCTGTTCAATATAAAGTATAGAGATGTAGAGCAATAAGCCAAGCGAGTGGCCGCGGTACTTTTTGACGCAATACCTCACTAAAAAAATAAGTAGAAGATGATTCTAGCTGAGAGTTGCTCATCTCAGTAGCAATATATTCGTAAGGATCGGACGTATCAGGACTGTGTTCATCCACAGAACCGCTTTTGCCTCAAGATCCTATCTCGCGCTGGACGTGTTCTAAGGCCATTCCTACCCGAGGAACCATGCTTGCGGGAGCATGGGTTTTGCACGCCTCCCTCGCCCAAAAAAAGCTTTATCATCTGATAAGACTATTCAACCATCATCTCATGATTTCACTGATTATGACTCGAAGCATTTGTTAAAAACTGTTATCACTAGGTCGTCGTACTAGTACATTAGTTCCCTCAAAGTATGCATGCTACTAGATATTGCATCTTGAGGTGCCAACGATATGATGTACTGATAGTAAAAAGGTTAATTATAGAACTTAGTACTGCCAGATGCAAAAAAAATAAGAATATGAAAGACATTATATGTAAAACTTAAAAATCTTAAACCCACTCAACATTACCCACTAACACACCATATAACAACATACTTTCTCCGAATTCAACCCTTTGTGAAAATTTCATCACAATCTAACAAATTGGCAAACAAAAAAAGAGAGTTGCACCACTACAAGGCCTCTTCCCCCGAAAGGCAGCATAGACAAATTACATGTGCGAATAAATTGAGTGATGAAATTATTGATGTGAACGGGAGATAACTTTTAAAGTTTTCCCGGCTGATAGGGTATCATAGGCGCTACCGTGTGCCAAAGGGTTCAAAAAGGGTTGCCGTAGAGAGAAAACTTTATGATGGCATCTGATGATGAACTTTTCATTCAATTTCCTTAATGATGTTTGCTGATATAAGTGCACGTGTAAAGGTCATAAATAGATCCTTCCTACATGAGTTTAAGGTGATTAAATCAGCGTTAATAGGCACACATATTTTACGCAGAAAGAGAGAGAAAGACCACCGGAGATATAATGACAGGATCTATTATAAACTTGTGAATTAGATATGAAAAGTTGCGGCTCGTGATGTGTTTATAAAATATTGATTTTATTTCGCAAATTAAAGCAAAATATTCCACAAAAAAAAGGATTTCCCCTTTTGCCAGCTTTACATTTTACAGAAATCAATAAAATCAATTATAAAAATTACATTCTCGGGAATTGAATAGAAAACGTTAACACAGACTTTTCTTCGTCGCTAGCATTCAACCCTTCTGGGAAGTGCACAAATAACAGGATGTCTGCTTCCTAGAGACTTTCTGAACACTTTTTCGGATGAAACGCCTTATTCATTTTCATTTGTACGAAAAATGTTGACGTAGAAAATTACACGTCCTCAAATGGGGATAAAAGGATTCACCCTGAGCGCCTTTAAGGGAACAATTGAAACAATAAGGATTCAGTTGAAGTGGTTTGATGATATCGGTAGACAGGGTGCAGATAATTATCAGGGAATTTAAGCTTTTTTGTTTAATGATCTTTGTTTTGTGATCGTTTATTTTCAGGAAATATATATTTTAAGGATTTAAAAACAGTGGATAGTGCGAAATCTTAGAAATTCCACATAATGTACATACATATGTATACAGGGTGTTACTAAAGTTACAAAGCGGCCGGCTGTGGATAGGTTTTGGATAGACGAACACAAAAGCCGTAATCGTAATGGTTTAGCTGCTAGGGCATTTTGAATTTTTTTTGGTAGATTTTTACTTAACACCCTGTATTTTTGTAATAGTATAATTAGGGAATCCAATCCCGCACCATTTTTGCGGGATCGGTAATGCGGGACTAGACATGCGGGATCCGCGGGACTAGCGGGATTTGGTCAGTAGAATCACCTGTTATAAAAACCGGGACTTAATAGAGAAATACTAGCTATATTGTATTAATAAAGTATTAATAAAAGTAGATTTAAGCCCTGCGAACGCGGGTCGGAACACGGGTTTGAACTGCTCGGGTGCGACTTTTCTCACCTCGTATGTGGACAAAAATTTCGTTTTCGACTGGTTTTGCTCGTGATTATTGTGATACCAGTTTGAAATTGGGCTTGTAAATCAGTCGATTCGCTTGCGGAGGGCCTTACATTCCACAAAATACATAAATATTTAAATTCGTTAGTTGAAGAGATTTGCCTACTAAGCAATACAGCAATGAGTTTCCATGCGGAGTGTACCCTGGCTTAACTCAGACCTAGCACCCATAGAAGTAAGGATTGAATAAAGTTTCGTTAAATCCAGGAAAACTCCACGAAACCCGTCGGATTAAGCCGGATTTTGCATATGTGTTTGTTTAAGTATCAAGTTACCCTACGACTACGACGGGGGATTCCCCACGTGCATTACTGCGTTTCCATGAACAGAGGTAGATTTTTCGTTGGGTAAACAAACCGCTGTTTCCCTCAAGATGCTGTTTCCATGACGGCTCTGGGTGAAAATGACAGATAAATGCTTTTACATTGCGTCGCCGTTGATATACGTGCAGTAAAAGATACTTAATCACACACATATCCAAAACTCGGCTTAACCGGTTTGGGTTATTTGAGTTTACTTTGGATTCAACGAAACTTTACTCAACCCCCGTTTCTATGCCCACCTATTTTGAAAAAAACCCCAGAGAAGATTTTGCATGGAAACTCAGTACTTACGAGTGTAAGGGGGTTTTGGGGGCCAATTGCGTTGTATGTCAAACGAACTACTGAGTTAGTCAAATGAAGTATTCAAGCAATTTTAAACTACGCTGGGATTGTTTCCGCGAGAGAGTAATTTCGAAATTGAGAGTAATTTCGAAATTAAATTCCAGCGTAGTTCACAATTGGCCTGTATACCTTGTTCGACTGTAGTTTGTTACGCTCTTATTTATTTAGAACAAAATCTATGAATTTTTTACAGTCCCGCAAATCCCGCGGATAGTTCTATCCACTCTCTACTCCAAAAAAGGAAGCGATCAGACCATTTCAACCTGCCTCAAGAATGGTATATAATTCAACATTATACCACCACGATCACTACACTTCGGAGGATTTTTGGGAGGCTGCGGTAAAGTCGGCCAAATACCTAATGCATCGCAGTAGCATCGTTATAGCCTATGGAGAATTAGAAACACTAGTTGTCGAGGTTAACTACGCCGTCGTGTGGTACTATTCTAGGATGTGAAAGGAGGAAGGTGGTCGACCTGTCGAATTGACCAGAATCGGGAAACCGAAGAAACTATGCAAGAGACCGCAATGATACACGAACTAACTATATAGGAAATAATGCTACTGCATCCGGGGCAGCCGATGCACCATCGCTGGGGACCAGGGATGTAGGTGTGAAGTGAGTTAGTGGGCGAACCCAAATTAGTCACACCGAAAATGGAAATTCAATTCGCCGCGTTGAATGTAAGAGCAACAGGCCATCACGTCGGTCAAAAGGAAATCATAGCAATTATGGAAATACAAAAAATCAGTTGCTGCGCTATCGGAACTACGACTTAGCGACGAAACGATGACGCTTTACTATTCCGGTGATGAGAAACGGGAGGCCCGCGACGTAGTTATGATCGATCGACAGGCTGCCAACAGCGTTATCCTATTCCGACCGATATCCGAGCGTTTGGCGGTTATAACCTTCGGTGGAACGATCAAGACCCATATCGTATGCATTTATTCACCAATTGAGACCATTCCGGACGCGAACAAGGACGAACTTTACGATCAGACGCTGGATATGATACCTCAATCGAATCAATAATACTCACGAATTTCCAGATGCGACTACAAAGAGCAAAGAAATTGGCGCCACCATACCAGCCAAGAAGTATTGAACATTCCTACGAGACCCGAAAATCGGGCGAGAGTTCCAAATGACATTATTCAACATATTCGCGGCGCTCGCAATACCGGACGATATCGATGTAGAAGAAAGGCAATTATCGGAGTCCATTGTGTGTGTGGTCCTGGTTGTTCCGCCACAAGGTGCTGCCCGCCGATTATCGAACAGCCAACGAATAAGTTTCTCGATGCCGAACCGACAAATATCGAGGTAATAAAATCGCTGAAATGATCAAATCCGGTGGCGTCTTATCACAACTCCACGTCCTCATAACATCCATAAGGCATTCGGATAGTGTCCCGCCGGCGTGAAGGAAAGCGATCGTTGTCCCACTTTTGAAGAAAAGCGACAGTTGGGAATGCAAGAGTTATCGAGGTATTAGCCTGCTCTCGATCGTCGGCAAAGTATTTACGAAAATAATACAATCGAGGCAACAGAAACATCAAGAGCTAACGAATAGGAAAGAACAAGCTGGACCCGGTCCTCCTTCAGCTAATAGAAGAAAGAACTCGTTGCGGCAAACGAACACTTGTCGTTTTCATCGATTTCAAATCCGCTTTGGAACAGCTTGTGGAGAGCATTGAAAACCGAACACGAGCCATTGAAAACCATCGAACAGTTCTAAGCGTCATACGATGGTTCAACCAGCAACGTTGGTATTCGAATGGATTTATCCGAGGGATTCCCGATTCAAACAGGTGTCCGACAAGAAGACGTCGCTTCCCCATTTCTCTTAAACCTTGGGATCAACGCGATAATGCGTGAAGCAACCGATGGACGGGTGTTCGATACAACATTTTCTGCATCGCCCGGTCAGACGGGTTAAAAATAAATGCGGAAAACACCAAAGTGCTCAGAATGAACGGATCGAAAGTCAGTGTTCACCTCGATGGCACCCAAATCGAACAGGTTCCGATGTTCAAATGTTTGGAATAATTGGTTGAGGAAAAGATAGTGGCATCGATGGCCGACGTTGACAGCCGCAACGGCCAAGCAACAGTAACATTCGCCTCGCTCAAGTATATATGGAAACGAACAAATATTACCATCAAGACAAAAGTACGCCTTTATCGAACGTTGATCCTTCCGATTATTCTTTATGAATCGGAAACGTGGAGACTGCTCAAGCCGGACGTCAACAAGCTCGAGGCTTTCCTAATACACATTTCCTCCTCCTCCTCTCACATTTTTGCCGAATGGATGATAACCGATTTCCATGTAAACTTCTCTGCGATCGGCACGGAAGAAAAGCTTGCTAAAAAATAAGAAGTTGTCAAGGTTGAGGCAATTTTTAATTACAGACCCTTAACGCAACTGTCAGCAGATCGGAATGATTTCAGTGCACTTATACCACTATCTAAAATGACAACCAGCAATGATCCACACGCGAGCGCAATGAAAGCCAGTCTTTTAAACAGATGGAGTTTGGTTTCCCGTAACAAAGAGGAATTTTGGTAAAGATGGGTGAAGGAGTACTTAAATGAACTACAGCAAACATTGCCAATGGAAACAGTGCCAAGTGTCGGTACAATCGTCGTCAATTGGGAGGACAACTTCTTCTTTGATCCTTTACCTGGCGGTCCGAGCGGGACGTCCCCTTCGCTGGTAGCCAAATATGTTGCTTATCGATTCGATTCGATTTTGGGGGCCCGGGAAAAAAACTTAATTTCCCACAAATGTCCGGGGCTTTGTAGTTTTTGTCCGGCCTCGGCAATTTAGGTGATGGCAGCCCTACACCAAGGCACCTTCCACTGCGGTGGGTGTTTTTGTGTTTGCCTATGATATCGAATTTAAAAAGATACCCTAAATGAGGGTATAGTCACCCACCATTTTTGCGTAAGCCTCGAGTAACACATCTATTCCGGATTGTATTAGAGTAAGTATAGGTACTGCTACAAAATAACGTAAACTCTACAAGCGACCCCGAAAGACGTTACCAACTGGAACGGGAGTACTCCCAATTACACCGGGAGGTAAAGAGAAGTGTCCGGCGTGATAAAAGGCAGCAGATAAACGAGCTCGCAGAAAAAGCGGAAAACGCGGCAAACACAGGCAACAGTAAGGTGCTGTACCAAATTACTAAACAGCTCTCGGGAAAGCACTCTACTAAAAAGCATGCCGTTAAGAGTGCGGATGGAAGGCTGCTGTGCAGCGACGAGGAGCAGCTCCAAAGATGGAGAGATTACTTCTTCGCCGCCCTGAATGGTTCATTTACACAGGAACCTCAGGAAACCAGCAACAATGCACAGCCTATAAGAATCACCACCCGAGCCCCATCCAAGACGGAAATAGTAACCGCAATTCATGCGATGGCCAATGGTAAAGCAGCTGGGAAAGATGGCATCCCGCCAGAATTGTTGAAAGCCGATTCAAGCCTCATAGCAGATGCGCTTCAGCCAATCCTGGAAATAGCATGGAACACCTGTACCTTTCCGGAGGATTGGACGGAAGGTATCATAGTCAAAATACCAAAAAAGGGGGACCTAACAATATGCGACAACTGGAGAGGCATCTGTTTACTATCTACAGTGGGCAAATTATACATCCTGAGATCATCGCTGAAAAATAGTGAAGTAGAACTTCCGGTGCTCAAAGTAACTGCATCTGCGAACGCTGGCCTGAATGAGCGGAGAATATCTCTCTATGAAGAATTGGAGAATTATCGCCTGCAAAGCAACAACAACAATAGCCGCGGGGATTTTACATTAGGTCATCCCAATTTAACGGAGAACCTTTTCAACCAGACCACATCCATCTCGTCAAGACCATCCCTGTATTTGCCACCGATGCACTTACCTGAACCTACTGTTGTAAAGTTTGGCACAACATGGACAACAACCGAATGGGATACAAGACTTCAAAGAATCAGCGCACATAACAAGGTTCAGAAAAAGAAGAAAACTGAGGAAAATAAAGTATCTGTAAAATCCAAAAGAAGGACGGTCATTACAAAGGCTCCAATCGAAGGACCATGCACCTCGTCAGTTGATGTGTCAACATATCACCTCAAAGGTGCACCAGCACAAGCAGATCCATCCTGGGTGCAGAACTTTTTTAAAAAAAAATTCTCGGTAAATCTGCTTCACTGTGAACCAATTCTCCCGCGTAAACCCAAAGTGCTGAAATATAGAAATTTCAAGCTGGTTATGCCAACAAAATATGAGTGGCTGATCCTAAACTCCACAACAGACATCTTCAGGTGGAATAATCTCGCGTTGTGTCTCTGGAAGGATAGGTTAAGTAATAGATCTAAAAGTAAGTTAGCTACTACTAAAAATAAGCCAAATAAAAAACCTCCTAGTTTTAACACTAACATTAAAACTAACACCACCCCGTCCTCAGCTCCTTACTCATATCCTAACCCTAATAATATTAATTCTAATAAAAATAACTATGAATGCACCTCAAACTACGCGCCAACTTCATCCTCTACTGTCCCGCGGTCTTCTAGTAATAACCGAAGCCTTAAAACTAATCCGACTACTAACTATAATACTAATACAACCACTACTGCACCCAGCACATCCTCCAACGTCCCCACGCCAAGTAATAACAGAAATCCACAGACTACTTATCCTAATTTTTCACGCAGCCACATTGTCGTCGGTGGTCGTTCCTTTGCCGATGTCAGCGAGGCCCTTACAAGCAATCAGTCTCCACTAAACCCGCAGCCTACTGTCGGTACAAACACACTAATACCGGCCGTTTCCCGTAGCCACATTATCGTAGGCGGTCATTCTTATGCCGATGTGAACGAAATTCCTAACAACAACCCTTCTATCATTATCTCGGAACAAAGTACAGCCACAAATAATACATCGATCCAGGCAGGTTCTTCTAAAAATATCATCACAGCCGTCAAACCTCACTTCTTGGACCCTTTACAACCTCCGGTTGTGAAAAACACTTTGATTTCTGCAGACTCCCCAGATGGTCGGTACTTACTTTCTCGTCTTAGAGAAAGTAGGATCTACGATAACGTAAGACTCTTTCTAGCTTATATGCACGATAAACCCGACTCTACATGCATTAATGGTAAGACCAGGACGAGCCTCTTAATTTCGATCCAGCAAGAAGGTCTTCCTACGGATCGTAACACTCTGCTCAAACTATATACTACGTATCATGAGCAATATCAGGTAACGTCCCAACAAGTAAGCAATGATCTCTCCAGTTATGCTTCGCATGTAAGATCACTACATGTATCTCAGCTGCAAAAAAGCCGTGATGAAATGACTAGATATTATCGCCCCTAACTAGCCACCTCACCAACAAACATCCAAATCTCAATTAACCCAAACCCTCGCGCGGACATAAGGCTCTTTTATCACAATTGTAGTGGTATGAGAGGCAAAATTAACAATCTTTTTATTGACTCAAAATCGTGTAATTTCA
Source organism: Thereva unica (assembly GCA_949987705.1). Lineage (NCBI taxonomy): Eukaryota > Metazoa > Arthropoda > Insecta > Diptera > Therevidae > Thereva > Thereva unica. The sequence goes on from OX465284.1 coordinate 88,014,387, forward strand.
ATGTCCTTGTAATCACAGAAACATGGTTAAACGATACATTTCTAAATGAGGAGATCTTAGACTGCAATTGGACAATATATAGATGTGATAGAGACTACAACGCCACCGGTCTCTCAAGAGGGGGAGGTGTTCTTATTGCAGTCAAAGTATCTTTAAATAGTGAACTGATCAAGACTGATCGTGCACACTCATTTGATCATGTTTTCATACGAGTCAAATCGGACAACAGACATATCGTTATCGGCACGTTCTACATACCCCCAAACTCTGACGAATCTGAATATGACGATTTATTACATATTTTAGATGATATTAATAACTCCCTACGAGAAAGCGATGAAATTTTCGTTTTAGGAGATTTTAACCGCCCTAATATCTCATTCACTCCTGACGTGGAAGATAATAATTTACTTCCGATCAATGTCATAAATTCTATCGATATAAAGCTTATCGACACTTTTTATGGCAACGGTCTACACCAAATTATCAGAACCCCTAATTCTTCTGGAAAATGGTTAGACCTAATTTTCACTAATTCACATGAGGAGCTAAACCTTCTGCCTGCTTCGCCTGAGGAAAACCTATTTAGCAATTCTGTCCACCACTCCGCATGGATCCTAGAGATTAATTTCACAATCTCTAAAAACAGCACTTCATACAATAATTCAATTATTTATGATTTTAAGAATGCGAACTTTAACAGCATCAGCTTCGAATTATCTCTAGTTGACTGGGAAAATAGGCTATTGGGTAATGATATTGACGAGATAGTGTCTTCATTTTACACTATTATTTTCAACATTATTGACAAATATGTGCCCAGAATCAAAAAAAGGGATAAATTATCTGAACCATGGCTGGATAAAAATATTCGAAAACTTCGTAATCAGAGAAATAAATTATATAAACTGATTAGGAACAACCCTAATGTAGATGCGGAACAGAAATTAGCATACACTAGGTTAGCCTCAGAATTTACTCTTAGGTCGCGTGAGGCCTATACAACATATCTTGACTCTGTCGGGGATAACATTATTCAGAATCCTAGAAAATTTTTCGATTTCGTTAACATAAAACGAAAGACCTTAGGCTATCCAACGACTATGACAAACGGCAGAAAACAATCTTCATGTCCCCAAGAAATTTGCAACATGTTTGCTGACAAATTCATTGAAGTCTTTTGCCCAAAGTCTAATGTAGTACACACTGACCCAGTAAATACGCGCAATCACACTAGAATTTCTATAACTGATTTATCTCTATCCCTTGACGATGTAATGACCGGTATAAACAATCTCGACATCAATAAAGGTCATGGTCCTGACAACCTGCCTCCTTTGTTTTTGCAGGGCTGTTCAAATCAAATCTTGGTTCCCCTCCATATTATCTTCAACAAATCATTATCGACAGGAAAGTTCCCTAAGATATGGAAAAAATCCTATCTTACTCCGATCCATAAAACATCTAATAAGCACTCGGTGGAAAACTACAGGGGTATTGCCATCTTATCAACTATTCCTAAACTCTTCGAGAAACTTGTTTACGATAAGATTGCCCCTCTAATTGACCCATGTCTTAATGAACAGCAACATGGTTTCAGAAAGGGACGATCGACTACTACAAACCTTATGATTCTAACCTCCAATCTACTATGTGCTATGGAGAAGGGTCATCAAATAGATACGGTCTATACTGACTTCAGCAAAGCCTTCGATCGCGTTGATCACCATATTTTAAGTAAAAAACTACTAAAATTTGGAATATCAGGTCCTGCCCTGGAATGGATTAAATCATATCTCGACAACAGAACTCAAGTTGTCAGATTCCAAGGATTTCTGTCAAAAGAAATCTCAGTAACTTCCGGGGTCCCTCAGGGTAGCCATCTAGGCCCTCTGTTATTCAATATATTTATCTCAGACCTGTCGGATACACTGGAAAATATTCCGCATCTCTTCTATGCCGACGACCTCAAAATTTATAATGTCATAAGGTCCCCGATCGATGTTACTTTCTTTCAAACAAAGCTAAACGCGTTGCAAGACTGGTGTACTACCAATAAATTAGAACTAAACATCAGCAAATGTCATGTTATTACCTTCTCCCGCAAAAGAATCACCCAGCTACAGGAATATTATCTCAACGACAAGGCATTAGACCGTGTCGATCAAGTTGTAGATCTAGGTATTGTTCTAGACAATAAATTAAATTTCAACTTGCACTACGATAATATTGCTGCGAGAGCCAACAAGCTTCTGGGCTTTATAAAGAGAAGAGCCCGAGAATTCAATAACGTTCGGGTCACAAAAACTCTTTTCTGTTCGCTCGTCCGCCCTATCTTGGAATATGCGTGCCCGATCTGGGACCCTATATTCCAGGTAAGCAGCAGTAGGTTGGAATCAATACAGAAAAAATTTCTCCTCTTCGCTCTGAGAAACCTACACGACCCGCGCGACTTTTTCAACTTACCGCCCTACACAGACAGACTCAAGAAGTTAGAACTCATGCCGCTGTCACATCGGAGGAAAGTGCTTATCTCGTGCTTAACTTTGGACGTCCTAAACGATAACGTTAAGGTGCAGTTCCTGTCCGATAGAATCAAGTTCAATACCGAAGTTCGTCACAATAGGCATACCAAAATGCTTAAAGAATACCCTCATCGGACCGAATATGCAAAGAACGAACCCGTCAACAGATGTTGTATGACTTTTAACAGCCATAGTGCTTGCTTCTCACCCCACATTAAAAAAACATCCTTTAAACAAAAAATTATATCCCTTCTAACATCACAATTACTACCATAAATAAGCATAGACTTAAGCTATTATTATTATATAGCATAGACTTAAGTATTTTTACCTTAGTCATAAATGCTTTGTATAACTCTGTAGTAGGTTTAAGTATGCCTTGTTTGGCAAATAAATAAATAAATAAATAAAATTTTGTCCCATATATTACTATCTAGGATAAGTGAGGCAGTAGACCGAACGCTTAGGAGGCAGCAGGCCGGATTCAGGAAGGGCCGCTCATGTATTGATCATATCAACACCTTACGAATAATAGTGGAGCAGTCTACTGAATTCCGATCCCCCCTTTACCTTGCTTTCGTAGACTATGAGAAAGCGTTCGACTCGGTTAATAGGAGCTTCATTTGGCAGGCACTACGGCGACGTGGACTGCCTGATAAAATAATATAATTGATAAAAGCCCTATATAACAATTCCAAATGCAGAGTTCTCCATAATGGAAAATTATCCGACAGCTTTGAGGTGAGCTCAGGAGTACGACAAGGATGCCTACTTTCGCCATTACTATTTCTTATAGTAATAAATGACATCCTTGTCGGCGCTCTAGATAATAGAACAGGCGGCATACAATGGGGTTTGTTAGACCGCCTTAAGGATCTCGACTACGCCGATGATATCTGTTTGCTGGCCCACAGACACCAGGACCTCAAAAACATGATTAACAATTTGGCAACAGAAAGCAGTCCAGCAGGCTTAAGGCTAAATCCAACTAAAACTAAAGAAATGCGGATAAATGCAAACACCATTGAACGGACTGCGCTGAATAACCGTGACGTGGAACTGGTCGATAAATTCTGCTACCTCGGTAGTATTATTACCGAAAATGGCGGTGCAGAAGAAGATGTCAGTTCCAGAATAAATAAAGCACGAGGCGCATATGCATGCCTGTTCCGCATATGGAGATCAACGGAGATCTCAACTAACACCAAATTGCGGCTGTTCAACTCCAACGTGAAGGCAGTACTTTTGTACGGTTGCGAAACATGGAAAGTCACCCAATTCATCACAGGGCGCCTACAAGTCTTCGTCAACAGATGCCTGCGTCGTATCCTAAAAATCCGCTGGCAGGATAGAATTTCAAACGAAGAGCTATGGCGCCGTGCCGGCCAAGAAAGGATAGACGACCAAATCAGACGAAGGAAATGGAATTGGGTTGGACACACCTTGCGACGCGAAAACGAAAATCTAGCCAAACAGGCCCTCGACTGGAATCCGCAAGGATCCCGTCGAGTCGGAAGACCTAGGACAACATGGAGGAGAACCCTACTAGCAGAAGCCGCAACAACTGGGAGATCCTGGTCGGAGCTGAGAGCTGTTGCGCAAAACAGAGTCCGCTGGAGGGCAACTGTTTCCGCCCTATGTCCCATGAGGGATTAAAGGAGCACAATGATGATGATAGGTACTGCTTGGCTTTGGATTTTTTTGTTATGACATTACATTTATGGTTAATTAACGATAATTGTTTTGGTGTTTTTTGGATTTTTTTTAGGTGGGAGGGATTTTTTGTTTCAAAATGAGGGGCTGAAGTCAACAAACGTAAATCGGCCGACTATGTAGCTCTCTCCGGGCTTCTCTTCAGGGGTCTTTGCTTCCTAAAGCGTACTCCGGGGCCACTGACGCACGGTGAGTCACTCTTTCGCAGGAAAGTTGTAATGCACGTTACTACGTTACTAAGTGGTACTCCCACGGCCTAACTCACAACCCCGAACCACGATGAGCAGCCTTCCTCGGGAAACCCAGGGTACCGCCTTACGGACGTATATCTGGCATAGTTTATGAAAATCTCAGTGTATTGTGAGAGAGTCGGAGGTTGGGTCATTCGGCCAACCAACTTAAGATTATCACCACATATGTAAGTATAACTAACAGCTGCATTCTAATGAAATTTCGGAACATAAATTAGGAAATCCCGACGGTAAGCAGCATAAAGCTTCAGCGTTTTAAGGGACTCATACTTCTGTACAAATTAGTTTTCGTATGGACGGTTTAAAGACTATAGAATGTAAAGTGTACTAAAGTTAAAAAATCTCAAAACACTACGCACCTGTTCCAATTAACTAATAACATCTTCGAATTTCTTACAATTCTCAGGCATCGAGTTCCTTGGGAATCTACCTTCAGTTTAGCAGTAAAAGAAAATTACCTTTCCATGAAATCAATTTGAATCAAAAAAACGAATTTCCTGTTTCCATCCTGTCAACAGTAACACGGGACAACTTTCAGATTTGAGGACCTGTTGCTCCCAGGCAATTATTTAATTCGTACGAAATTTCTTTAAAAGCATAAAAAAAAACAAGGAAAAAATACTTTAAGGTGAACCCCTGTCATGTACAGCATTGACGTGTTCAGTTTTCAATATGTTGAAAAACATCGTTTAGGATCCTTGACAATCAGCCTTACATTGTACATGTCTAAATTCTGTAAGCCCTCGCATTGCTCTGTATTTGCCATGCCAAGTCAAGTGCGTAACACACTTATTGACGACAAGGTCTCCCGTCGTGTACCTACGGCCCACCGCCCAAAACCCCTATTTACCTACGGGGGGAATATGTTACTTTTTTTTTCATTTGAGCGAGTAATAAATAAGGCATACGGTGCACAAGTGTCGGCAACGACATATCGGTTGGCAAGGGGTTGGGGGAGAATGCTTGCCAAAAAAAGGGCCAAAAAGGGTGTCAGGATCATATATTGACATGAAAATTGACATGAAATTGAATCAATATAATCACCCCCGTGGGATTGGGCGAATACCGTGTCGGTGTAGGGTGCGTGCTATTCAACTTGTGTTTTGTTGATTGATATGACATGACTCCAAATATTTGGGGCTGATTTCGCACTTCCTTTGGAGCGTGCAAATTATATACAGGAGCAAAAGTTTCTCCTAGGCCAAATAGATGGGGTTGTTACTTCAGAAGTTTTCAAGGGTTAAATGGTGTAGTAAAGTGGTGAGCATTTCTTATATGCTCAGCCTGCTAATGATTAAATGGAAAATGATTTTCGCAATCGTCGCTCCCTAGTTGTGATACTGTGATAATTTTGACTGAATAAATTCCTAAATTTTCTACCAGATGGTGTTTTGGCAACGAATGCTGATAATTCTCGATGATTGTTAAAGGGGTTGAAGATAAAAATGCCTAAAATGGGGGAAATTTTATAATGAATACTTGCTAGTGACAGACAAATATTTACATATCGCTGGTATATAGAGTAATCGATAAAACAATTTTAAATAAGTCCGCAGACTTACGGGGTTACGACAAAAGTCTTTAAAGAGAATATAGTCCAGGAAGGATAACAGAAAAGTTGAAATAAGTCTACTGTGCGATTTTTTGTCCCTATACTTTAGAGAAAAATCGTAAGAATTCAATAAATGTGTTTTAGATAAAATCGGTCCAGGGAAACAGGTAAATTGTAGCTTCTGTTGGTGCCTACCTACAATAAAAATTGCATGAAAAAATAATAATAATTTTTAGAGTAAATCGGAAAAATGTAAAAACAGCTGTTTCACGAAAAAAGTTTGAACAAGGCCCACAGTGGTCTTCGAGTTTTTTTGAAAAGCCTAATTTATTCACAAAGAGTTGCTCTACAACCCCATTTTTTCGAAAAGCATGGAAGGTTTGATTTAATACCTCAAAAAGTTTTTTTGAAAACCACCCTTTTTTAATAAGCAACTATGTAATAAAAAGTTGGAAGTTAAATTTGCCCGACTTCCTGGTTTCCGATTTAGCTGAAATTCTGTATACGCGTTTAGTTTGGATGCCAATGCAATCTGACTATTTTGTAATAAAAATTCAGATGGCGGGCGGTTCTAAACGGGGCGCTAACGAAAAGTTCCAGAAGTAATAAAATATATGTAGGTAAAGAGGACCCCACGCTTTTTCACATTTGAGTAAGTGGCTGCGGCAATGAAAACTTTACATTCAAAATTATTTTTTTAATTTTTGGTTCGTTTTAAAATAAAAGCGTATTTTTTAGTTTTTTGGAACTAGTTATTTTTATTTCAATATTTTTAATTGGCCCGGACACAGTTTTGGACTCAGACTATGTGAGCAATATGTGAAGAAATCAGGCGAGAAAAATTAACTTTTGACTGAATTATCGTGCGATAAAAAAAAAGGATTTAACACGGATTACAAAAAAAGCGTCCGTAGCCCATCACTTGAAATTCTTACTTCCAAAATATATTTACAACACAATCAATTTAAAACTATGCAAAAATCTTGGTAAGAAGTTACGATTTCGGCTAGTTTCTAGGGGGATTACACGCCACAGGTTCACCTAGGGGCCTCCAGATTCTTAATTCATCTCTGAGGCCCAGTCAGGAATAAAATCATTTTAAAAAAACTAGAAAAAGAGCTAGTCATAGAAATAAGCCGAGTGGGACACCTGAGTTAATACAAGCGTCAATCAATTTCATCGACCATGATTGATGGAAATCGAAATATTCAGATAATTACACCAGTTATCACTTTAGACGGTAGGTTTTCAGTTTTTCAGCAGTGACTGTGGCAAAACTGACAGCAAAAACTATCGTTGATACCTAATGCTATCTTGATTGTATGGCCAGAAAGAAAGCTCGCGTGACATACTCCATAAAAAGCCTGGAAGATAATAAGAGCAACCAGGCCAAACCCACCAAATCAATGTACGTCCATTTGTTGGTGTTATACTCTGGCATAGGAGTTTCAGATAATTCCGAATTTGAGGCGAACAGACATGCCAATAAGTCAGCCTTGGATTTGCTTTCTGTTATCATCTCTTCCTTGTAAATAAAAAAAGGGGTTGCTCGAGTTCCTAAGAACGGTGCTGCTGTCAAGGCATTAGGATCGACCCGTATAACTTCTAAGCTGATAGACAAATGCTAGATGAAGCTCTATTCCCTGGCCGAGAGGTACAGGATCACTCTACAGTGGGTACCACGTCACAGGAACAACGAGGGAAGCGAGAAGACAAATGAACTGGCCAAATTTGGGACAACTCTCTCAGGCACTGGTGAAAAATGGTACAGAAGCCTCTGTGCGTGCTAAAAAGAGACATCTCCATGTACTTCTTAGCAACTGACTCCAGATGGAGGAGCTAATAACCATGTAACAAGTCTAGGAAGACTTGGCCTTGTTATAACAAACAAAGATCGCGAGACCTTTTGGTAATGCAACGCAAGGATATTGTTAAAATCGTGTCAATAATAACGGGAAACGGGCAACGAGCAGTAAGATTGAGAATTCCGCATAACACCCACTGACGCATAACACCCAGGACCAGGCCAATAAGACTCTGGCCAATATCAGACACCGTGTATTTGGAAGCCTCTTCTTATATGATTTTTCCCCTAGCTCATTACTCCTTTCACACAAAAGCTGTTCACGAGTGTGACTACAAAATGGTGAACCTTAGCGCCAGTTGTGTCCCAGCCTTCTGGGCGGGACTGCCGTTCCTACCTACCTACCCTGACTCAGAGATTTATAAATTTAGATATTACTCAAAATTTCAAAACTACTGTTTAGGCAACTATGTAACGCGATTTTTTTCGTTTTGCTCTGCTCTGGGTTTACTGCGTGACACAGCTCAATGTGCGCTTAGATCAACGAATGACGAAGGGCGTGCCTGAAAGCGAGTGGGAGAACTCAGAGGAATCGAAACCGTCCTCCTTAAGAAATTTACGGAAGCGAGGAAAAGGCTGAATAAAGCCATTACTCATATCCCGGGGGGAACTTATAAAATGGTCATGTCAGCGGCGATCTACCCACCCTTCAGGTAGACCTAGAAGAGGTACCCGTAGTAACCGCAGAAGAGATTCTGAAAGCTACAAGCAAGGTAGCAATCAATAAGGCCCCTGGCATAGATGGCATACAAACAAAGCAGCTAAGATAGCATCAGAGATAGCGCCAAACAGGTTTGCTGAAGTCTTCACGCATGTCAGAAAGAGGGGATCTTCCCGGAGCGATTAAACCAGCAGAAACTCGTTCTCCGCAGAAAAAGCCTTTGGGGGACCGATCGTCCTACAGACCGATTTCTCTCCTTAGTTGCACAGGCAAACTTTTCGAGCGGGTGACCTGTAACAGGATACTCCCGATCGTCGAAAGGGTAGGTGGCCTGTCGAATAAGCAAATCGGCTTCAGAAGAGCAAGATCGACGACCTGGTGCATTCAACAAATTTAGCAGTAAACAAATCCTTCAAATGGCGTTGACAGGCTATCAGAGAGGGAATGCAACAGAGCATACAACTATCCGCGGGAAGATTTTATGATTTTATATAAGCATAAACTTGATGTATTAGTGCATATTTGCTCGTTTATGAAAGAAAACAGCGGATTCAATTTTCTTTCCTTTTCTGTTCTGCATACTTTATCGTAAAGAGAAAATCTGGCTTTGTCTCGTCGAGTTCACGATGTATGCGTTGATTTGTGCTCAGCAGTGATGTTCATATATGCACGCAAACAACTAACAGGGTGAAAATTTTGTATGAAGATGACAGACTGTTTGCTGAGCACAAGACAGAAGCAGTGCTGATCAGTTAACGGAGAAATCTAGTGTCCGTAAGAGAATGGCCAAGGAAGTAGGACGAGTCTGTCAATGGTCGTTGGACTCATCCCTAACGTGGAAATTAGAAGTAACACTGCGTCATACACTTCTTTCTGTAATTTTGGAACTGGGGCATTAATTATTTACCATTTCAAGGTACACCTCCATATTTCCTGTTTCTCCTTCGACTGGTCTTTTAACGTCTTCTGATAAACTATCTCTGTGTTTCTCCCTCAATTTTATATTGTCTCTAACTTGACAAAAAACTTACTCCCAAAAAATTTCCTTTTGACTCTTGAATTAAAATTCTATTCAAAGGATGCGAAATAGGATCAAGCTTATAATTAATAAAATAAATGGTTAAAAAATTTTTTTAAAAAAAATTCTTTTAATTAACTAAAAAATGTACTGAAAAGTAAAAAATAAAAAATATTTTAAAGAAAGCGTGAAATTTCAATTTTAATGAAAAAGTTAATTAAAAGAATGGCGCATTTTTTATCAAAAATTGAAAATATAACTGTAAATCGCGTGAGATTTACAATAACCCTCAATTTTTTGCTTTGTTAATTTCAAATTCTAACAAAATTTTTTGATGAAAAATGCGCCATTCTTTTAATTAACTTTTTCATTAAAATTGAAATTTCACGCTTTCTTTAAAATATTTTTTATTTTTTACTTTTCAGTACATTTTTTAGTTATAATTAAAAGAATTTTTTTTAAAAATTTTTTTTAACCATTTATTTTATTTTCTACTTTTTAGTTTATTATATGTATTCCGCCATTTTATGATGGCAATTCTATTAGATTTAAAATTACGTCACACAGTTTACTGTATTCATTTGATACCCATGTCGTGGGCTCGGTGGAACATAATTGCAAAAACGGCCGCCATCTCGGAACCGTCTTCTTGATTTTTTTACAAAAAGGTCAGATTGCATTTAGTACTTATACATGATGAGTTGAACTCAAGTTGAACCCAAGTCTAACTACATGTAAACGGAAGTCGAGTTGTGTTAAGGTTGACTGAACTCGACTCAGCTCTGCTACCTGGGTTTAGTTGAAATTATGCATACGGACATGAGTTCAGTATTTGAGTAGTTGAATTTAGTTGACAGCAGCATCTCTGTGTTTGTTTGTGATTTTTTGTAACGTGTATTGCTTCTTTATTATCAACTCACCCTTAACTCAACTATTCATCTCATCATTCATACACATTAACCACCCGAACTACGAGTGTGTGCAAAATTGGAAGTTGATCGGTTATATTTTCTACTTTTTAGTCTATTATAAGCTTTCCGCAATTTAGTGTTGGCCGCCATTTTGAATTTGGAATGACGCCACATAGCTTATTGTGTTCTACCTGTCATATCCTTTCATTTGATACCCATGTCAGAGGGCCGCGGAGCACAATTTCAAAAATCGGGCGCCATTTTGGAACCGCCATCTTGATATTTTTACAAAATGGCCAGATTGCATTGTCATCCAAACTAAACGTGTATGCAAAATTTTAGCTGTATCCGAAACCGGGAAGTGGGTCAAATTTAACTTCCAAGATTTGACGACAAACAGTGTAAGTTAAATAAAAGAATTTAAAAATCGCTCCCACTTTGGGATTACAATTTTATGAAACCCAGTTATCAAAAGCTATCAAAATTTCCGTGGAGCGTATTAGAGAGGATTTCCTAGGTTTTCACTAAGGTACCGCAAGTTGAACTCTTACGATACACGATACCGTTTGGTAGGCACTACCAGACGGGCAGTATTTTAATCACATCCAGAACCGTCTATTAGGGACAGTTTGGTGAAAGGGGCCCTACATTACTCGCCTCAGAGTGTCGTTGTTCCGTGCGACCTTGCTTGACCAAAAAAGTGTTAGCGACAAATCTTTAGCATGTTCAAGCGGCCTGGCCTATAAAATATAGAGGCTTCTAAGTTATAATAATGAGCAAAAATGGTCTTGTTCTTGCAGTCTTGTCTTGTTCTTGCACATTTTGCAAGACCTAGAACAAGACTTATGCTTGGAAGAACAAGAACAAGACAGACTGAACAAGAATAATACAAGACCAAGATTAGATTAGTCTTGTCTTGTTCTTGCGTTTGCTCATCACTAGAGGCTACTAAGAGTATATATAATATGTTGCGTTTTGCGTTACTCCTTGGGCTCGATGCCACTAGTCACAAGGACATAAATAAAGAGAAGATATAATTGGTTGGGGCAAACTATGAGAAAAAAAATAAGAAGATTTAACCAACCAAGTCTAACCTGGAGCTTGAAAATCAACAAGAAACTACCTGATTTTGTACTGAAGCAAAAGACGAGCAAACGAGGATTTTCGGTGAACTTTTGAGGGTAGCATAAAGCCGTTCCAGCTGGTATAATCCTTTTGTTCTTAAAGAAATATAAGATCATGAAGCCATGCAGGTAGTACTTGCTCAATCCAATCATAATAATAGTTTAAAGGAGGATTTGTCCAATAGTTTCAAGTCGCCGCATTAATTAGCAATCCCTCCCTTTTTAATGCCTTTTATCCTTTTCATGACAGTAATCTGTTCTTCCGGTCATAGAGCTTGCTCATCACCCTTTATACCTGCCATTTTTATTATCCATCATAAAAAACTCGAGTTACCTTGACAACAAAAAAAAAACAAAATCCCTCTTATCTTCTAATAAGTGAAAAATTCTGCGGAAATTCATTCGAACCGCATTATTGAGGGCAGTCAAAGGCAGAAATCCCATCATCAGCGGTTGAAGTGGATCAATGCTTTAGGCACTCACTTTATCCCAATTACGCACGCAAATTGGAAAATCCGGATTAGCGGAAAAAGCTGGAAAAGCGGAGCATTAACTGTAGACTCCCCTGCGAGGGTAAAAATTGAACGGGGACTCTCCAAATTGGGAGACAAATTTAACAAATCGAAAGAATTGATTGCTGCGACATGTGAGCTCAAGGGGAGCAGCTAGCTGGAGTCGGGGGGGTATTATGGTGAAGGTAGTAGCACACGTGTTGGGGAATACACAGAACCCTTTGAGGTATTACTTTTTTTTCGTTTTGAAATGCGTAAGCAGATCAATTGTCAAATTACCTGGCAATTTGAAGGGTAATCCACCCATCAGGGGATCAGGTCCAAATCGCTGAGGACCGAATGCAAATGGATGAAATCCTTGATGTCGAACCTTCGACCTTGGCTCTCGGGGTCCGTCAACGGTGACTTTGATCGCTTTGTTGTATGTTGCTACTTGTATTGGTGTTGTTGATATGATAATTGTTAAACTGAAACTTTTACCTGAAAAGGAAATTTAATTTAGTATTGATTGCAAAGTTGTATCATAATTTAATATTCGAAAGTTAATAATCTTCTGATAGTTGTACAATGGTTTGGACTAGTAATATTGTAAACAATACAGTAAGTTGTTTAGAGCGCAGAAATATTTTGACCGACTGTTCTATCGAATAATGTACTAAGTCAAACGGAAAGCTGCAGAAACTCTATTCAACACCACCGTGACATCGACGGACGCTTTAACACCTTATCAATTGAGAAAACTTTCCAAAGTTGGTCCTTTTATATTCTTCAATTTTCTTTTTCATGCATTTTAAAAGTTGGAAAAGTGATCGTTCGAAATGAATGAGGAAGCAATTTGTAATGCAATGGCAGCATTCCAATACTTATGAACTTACTTATTTGGTTTTAGGACCGTAATCCAGTCGGCCTGTCTAATTTCTTCTCTACTGACCCTGATTCCGATATTGAAATAGTTTGGCCTGTCTAAGCTCTGGGTGATCTGATCTACATGCACATGCAGGTCTTAGCCGTCCTGAGACGTCTGTTTTCGGAATCATTTTCTATTATGCAACAGTTAACAGAGAAGCTGCCCAATAAAATACTTGGAACTTTGTCCTAAGATTTCAAAAGATATTCGATAAATATTATGTGGTATGTATGTACTAGTATCTTTAAAAATGCTCGTCAAAAATCTATTGCTAGTCACTTTTTTCTGATTGAAATTTTGTTTCATAAGCATAAACTTTTTATTTGCCTGAATGCGAGCTTCTGTGAAAGTAGGTCCCGAGCTTGAACATGGGCCTAAATACACTGGGGATGAATGGTTCTGGAGTGCAGGTGTTTTTGGGTAAAGGAGGCTTTTTCCTCTATCGTGGAAGCAGGCATTTTAACTCCGCGTTTGTCTGGTCCAAGTCCAGGGTGTGAAAGCAGGAGAGTGGTCGACCTGCCGAATTGACTAGGTTTATGATCGATAGACAGGCTGCCAGCAGCGTTATCGCATTCCAACCGCTATACGAGCGTTTGGTAGTTGTAACCATCAAGACCCATATCGTAGCTTTATGCGCCAACCTAGACCGACACGAACGCAAACAAAGACGAATTTTACGATCAGCTTCAACATACGCTGGATGCGATACCTCGAACGGAATTAATCATTCTAACGGGGAGCTTCAATACACATTCAGAAGCAGATCGAACCGGCTTGGAAGGAACGATGGGCAAATTCTGAGACGAAGTAATTAACGACAACGGCTTACGCCACCTTCCATTCGCAGCGTCAAACAATTTGATCGTTGGCAACAGCGTCTTCCGCCATCCACTCAAACACCAACTCACCTGGCGAAATCCACCCGGAAACGACTCGGCGATGTTTAGATGACGTTTTGATCAATGTAGGATTCCGACCAATGAGCAAGGCGTGGGCCGGATTGCGGATCGGACCATTATCTTGTTCAAGCAAAATTACAGATGCGATTACAAAGACAGAAGAAAACGGCACCACCAGCCAAGAGGTGGGCGTGCCTCACGTAGTCTTATCAGATCCCGCATCTCGCGAGAGATATCTATGATATTCTAACCTCTATGATATTCTCATATTTTGTGTTACCACATTCTGACCTTGATGAACACTAATGATGAGCTACTTCTTCTAGGCGATTTCAATTTACCCAATATCCAGTGGGTATATGTTGACGCTGACGATAACTACCTTCCTGAAGGCAGCCTTAATTCTAAGGAATCGTGTTTTCTCGATTCCTTATTCTCACTTGGCTTGAGTCAAATGAGCGGTGTGACTAAGGCAGTTGGATCTTATATTCTTTACTGACTCAGACAACATGACTTTTGAACCCAGTCCAATAGTCACTGTTGACGACTACCACCCTCCTATCTTGCTCAATTACTGCTTCAATTCAGTTAATACTCCTTGTCCGGAGGTGTTAACCTATTCCTTTAACTTTAAAAAGGCTAACTTTAATGAGTTGTCATCTAAACTTGCCATGGTTGATTTCAACAACATACTTTCCGCAAACGAGTTGGATGTCGATGTAGCACGGTTTTATGGCGTGCTATACGAAGCCCTCGTTTCTTGCGTTCCCTATGAGCCTCAAGCATTTGAAAAATCAGAAGAACAGGCTCTGGAAAACTTATTTAAAGAGAAAGGACTCTCCGAGTCTCAATTCATTTATCATTTGCTATAACCAATTTCGTTCACTCTCTTTCACTCTGTATCGTGAATATCTCAGCAGTATGAGAAATAAAGTATTTACTGATTCCAGAAACTTCTTCAAATTTATCAACTCGAAGAAAAAAGTTGATAATTACCCTAATACTATGCAGCACAAGAACTGGTCTAGCTGTGAGTCGCCTGCGATTTGCAACATGTTTGCGTCATTCTTTCATCAATCTTTCGCATCTGCAGACTTTCAGCCTGACGACAATAATTTTCGTCACATTATTCCCAATCGAGAGGCTCATTTTTTACCTCTCTCAATTACCATTGCCGATATCGTAAAACATATTGACGATCTTCCATTTGACTTTACTTCTGGTCCCGACGGTATTCCTCCTGCTGTCCTTAAGGCCTGTGTGGAGGTTCTCCAGTCTCCACTGAAAATCCTTTTTCTAAAATCCCTGGATAAAGGGTACTTCCCCACTCTGTGGAAGAATTCGTTCATAATTCCTATTCACAAAAGTGGTTGCAAGAGTGAAATATCGAATTATAGGCCAGTTGCTAAGTTTTCTGCTATACCGAAACTTTTTGAATCAATTTATCTATTCTACACTCGTTCCTATCTGCAAGGGGCGGGTCTCAACGAATCAACATAATTTTCTTGCAGCTCGTTCCACTACCATCAATCTTCTTGAGTTCACTGCAATCCCATTCCATTATTATTCTGAAATTAAGAATGTTAGGCTTTCCGCAAGCTCTTCTAGTATGGTTCCAGTCTTACTTAACTGACCGGACCTACCAAGTTCTTTTTCGTGGATCCAAATCAGTAACCATTGAAGCGACATCCGGTGTCCCTCAAGGAAGTCATCTTGGCCCTCTCCTCTTTATCTTATCAATTGATGACATTGTTCCCTTACTAAGACACTGTAGAATATTGATTTACGCTGATGACATCAAATTGTATCGTCACATAAAGAGTATGGAGGATTGCAAACTTCTGCAGGTTGACCTAGATACCTTTTGCTCTTGGTGTGCTAAAAACAACCTGGTTCTTAATATTGGTAAATGTGAAGTCAGGACTTTTAGTAGGAAACGTGATCCTATAATTTTTAACTACACCTTTTCTGATGAGGGTATCCCTCGTGTTAATTAGGTTAAAGATCTCGGGATTAGATTTGATAGTAAGCTGGATTTCTCCACACACATCGACTATATCTCTTCCAGAGTTACTTTAGTCCTGGGTTTTATTAAAAGGCGGTCCAAAGAATTTAACAACCCCTTGATTACTAAACACCTATACATTTCCCTTGTCAGAGCATTACTCGAATATGCGTCCCAGGTTTGGTCTCCTCATTACAATTCGCATGTTAGAACTATTGAATCGGTTCAACGAAGGTTTGTTCGATTCGCATGGAATCATCTTCCTTGGGAAAACCCAATAGTTCTTCCATCATATGAATCCCGGCTTTAGTTACTCAACTTAAGCTCTCTTCACAAGCGTCGAGAAGTGGCCGATGTTGTATTTGTTCATCAGCTACTTAATGGAAAGGTCGACTCAGGTTTTCTAGGTCGTCGTGCGTCGTTTAGAGAGAGTCGTTATAATTTGAGAGGTCCACCTCTTTTACAAATCAACTCCTCTAATACGAATTACGGCAGATTTGAACCGGTAAACCGCATGTTCATTAATGTTAACAATAATATTAATGTCTTTAGCGTGAGCATTAGTAAAGATGTCCTTAAAAGGAGTCTTTTAAATCTCACGTGACCACCTATGTTTCCTGTTGCTTGCGTGGGTTATATGTTAATTTGGATTTTTGTTTTTATTTACTAATTTTTATGTTTGCATTCTTAGTTGTGAGCCTCATCTCAGCGCTTGGTTGTGCTGAGTAGGTAAATCTTTCTTGGCCCAACTAAGAAGTGCGCCTTCTGTATTAGAAGGGTTAACTCTATTATTACTAAAACTCGAAAAAGATATTGTTTTGAGCTTCACCATTACGTATACATGTTGAACTTAGGTTGAACCCGAATCGAGCTGAGTTAGGGTCGACTGACTTCGGTTCAGCTCTAGTACCTGAGTTGAGTTGAAATTATGCACATAGACGCTAGTTCAGTAGCTGAATTTAGTTGTCAGCAGCATCTCTGTATTTTGTTTGTGATTTTATGCAAGGTGCAGTGCTTTTATTTTCGACTCAACCTCAACTCAACTAATTCAACTCATCATGTATACGTATAAGCCGACAGACGTAACAGCGAGAACATCAAACAACGATTTATTTCGACAGTTTACAAACGTTGGTAGTTTCTTTAAAACATGAAGTTCCAATGACTCGAATATATAATAAAGAGATTTCGCCTGACCATTGGGTTTTAACAAGTTGACATTGAAATCACCTGCAACAATTAGATTCTCATATTGACGAGAGGGATTAGAAACGGCGGTATGGAACTCAGCAGCGACCACGGGGTCAAATGCAGTGAGAGGACAGTATAGTAAGTATAACGTACAAACAAATTTACTCTAAATATAAAATGAGACATTAAATTTTTGTCAGTAGTAATTACAGCCGTGGGTCTTTTAGGGATTTAATGCTCGTGCTGCCTTCTCAGCGTTTAGCCAAAAAGTCATCTTCTTATGTAAGTACATACTCTTGAACTAAGATCTTTTTTGACCCTTAAATAACCAAAGAAACCACACAGGATAACGTTTTGCAAATAATGCAGCCAATCAAACGCACATTAAAGTTGCGAAATAAAACTCGCCAATTGTACAGTAAAAAACGCTTTAAAACAAAATTGATTTACTGCGAAACTAAAAATTCCATATTATATTCCTCTAAACAGATCCCCACACTTTCTTAGGATACCATGAATTGTTCAAAATGTCTGCAGAATATGATAACAATCCGGCTAATAATGCTCCTGCATAGGATGTATCCAAGCGGCGATAGGGGACAGAATGGCACTCAGCCCAGCGCCGCCATTTACATTCATTCCGTCTGGAATATCCGTGGGTGTTATGAATTTTGCAAGCTGTTGAGGGTGAATCTGATCAAAATCCAAAGGTGATAAATTTTCAAATACAAGGGAGGTTATTGGAATTTTATGTGTTCACACCTTTCAACTCTCCACGGATAGAGCGACATTGCTATACGCTGGCAAATAGCACAGCGATATGTTGTCTTCCGTTGTTTTTCTTTTTCAATAAAAACGAAATGAAACCTTCACAGGAAACTCTAGTATTAACACCACCTTTCAGCCAGATTTCGCGTTCCGGAATCTTTTCTTCATTTAAGTAATCTTATCTTGACCAGAGGGCAATATCCTCGGGTCGGCAAGTCTTTAATTTTATCAGGGACCATCGCACCTTGTTATCTTGTCAACTTAATCTGTAATCGTTTGAAACAGCTTAACGGTGGCCAAAACTTTTTAATTAGAATTTCCTCCCTTGCATCAGTTTAAGATGCTGCAAGCTCTAATAAGAAACTCATTAACTCTCCGACTGTCTAAACAGCGCGAAAGGACGACAGCGAAAACAATTATTTCCCTTTAGCTTTAAGGATGGAGCTGGCCGTGCGGATGTGTTGGAGCGAAAGCCTTTAAATGTTCGGTTGCTGTGCCAATGTGGGAGCAGCTCAAAGAGTATATCGCTTTACCACTGACGACGCCTGCTGCTGCTGCTATTGTTGTATAAGAAATTCATGGGGTGCCATTGTAGTTGACATTTCTGACAAATGTTTAAATGACTTCTTGGTTCAAATCTAGTGTCAACGCTTCAACCCCAGCCATCATATTTCACACCAGCCCTTAAAACTCGTTCTTTGTGGCTCCCCTTTGCTTCAATTGTTCCCGAGATGTGTTGCCGGAAGTGATGGACTGGGCACAAAGAGGCCTGATGAATGGCTCTAATTCGCAGTCATCCCGTTCTCTAGCCCTGGATTTTTCTTGTTATCCTCTATGTCAACAGAAAAGGTAAAAAAAAACTGAAACAAAACAAAGAGCACCATAACCATGAGTTATAGAAGGGCAAAAGGATTCATGCGAATTCCCCTTTTTGAGCTCCTGGGGCCAGTTTCCAGCTTTCAGGATTTATGTTTACAACCAGTTTCAATGGACAAATTCCGACCGAGCGTATACCAGCTTCGTGGCCACGCTACTGCCACGATTTTTCGCCTTCCGCCATTTCTCATCAGCAATTTCTCCTTGCCTTGCTTTATATACACAACACACATATACATATGTATACATGTGTATTGTCGCGAAAAACCCTAAAAGTGCCTACACTGTTCGGCAGTGGGCCAAAAATTGTGGCCAGGATTTAATCCTTGTAGTTCTTGATGACTGCAAATAATAATAACAATAAAAACCCACATAGACGTCTGCGCGGTGCCTTTAGGGCATAAAATTAAACACTGTTTCTGTGTTTGTTAAACTTGTAAAATGTGCCGAATACTGGGCGTGAAGTCCTTTGAATGTTTCAGTCACTTGTAAGAAGAAATTTAATGTAGGCTATGGTAGTGAGGTTTAGTTCTGAGGAAATAGTAACTGAAATCGATGCTTTAAGAAGTTTTAGAAAGATTAATATACGAAAAATGCAATGATCACAGTCAGATTCCATTATTGAATGTGAAAAATACGAAAGAAAAGCAAATCTCATCCTTGCTCTTGCCTCGAATATATCTGTTAGTAAGGTGAGTGTTCGAGCCGGAGGTACTCACTCGTCACCCAACCCTGTGCCAATTTGGGTTGCTTTGAAAAGCATTTATTCACTTAAAATCTGCCCCAATACAAGCTTGACTACACACAAACAAAGTTAATTTTTTATACCATAGTATCGGTACCAACCTGACTTTTGTTCTACTTCCTATACTAACCAATAACAAAAGTAGGTTTTGTAATAAGCATTTGACAGCTTTCAGGTAACTATCAACATCTACGGATAGTACAATTCCATTTGGGACTTGTGAAAAACCTTTGCGAACGTATGTGGCAGTATGTTCCCAGTTCAGTAACAAGTGAAACAAAAGACGGTGTCAACGCGCCTGCAGCCACTCGATTTTGTGTCTAGCTGATGCGCCAACGCAGGAGGACTAAATGTCAATCTCGACAAACGGTTCTGGTTCCGTTTACCAGAAGAGGAACACTACCGAGACTTGCAGAGCCTACACCCGCCGGCAGAACTATAGGCTTTTAACATCAAGCAAAATAGACGAGGTCAACTAGACGCTAAGGTCAACTAGAAACATCACATGGATACAAGACACGCAAAACCCTGGGGGCTTGCCGCAGACCTTGTGGATCCACATGGGTCCAACAACTGAAAACCACGTTCTGGATATATATACCACCATGGCCCATATTCAAAGAATGGCCGCCTTTCCATCACCGCGGCCATCATCACTTCCCGACGACAGAGCGGGACACTCTCCTGGATGTTTTTCCACTTTGAAACAGAGAAAACTGCTATAAACGCGGCGCTGCAAACGAATGGCCTCCTGGGAACTGGTCTTGGGGAGGACATTATATAATAATCAATATTATATAAGAGTTTCCGAAAGCAGTACACTATTAGACCCTCGATGTTCTCAAAATTTGATTAAAGAAGGGTTCAGAAAAACAATCGGACCTATATCTTCTCTGATAGCCAAGCGGTAATCAGGGCGGTAAGGTCCCGTAGGACCAAGTTAAAATTGGTTTGCAACATGTCATCGGTTGGCTGATGAGATTCAACTCGTTTCAGGAGGCATAACACTCCAGCGAGTTGTTTCTCAAATGCCCCGATGCCAGAGTCGCGAAATGGTTGGAAGTAGGTGGAATAAAATATCGCGGCTAGGTTTGTGGCAGCTCCTTCCTACTTCTCTGCCTTTCTACTCTCAATCTTCCGGCTAGAGCTGCTGTTCGACATTCTATACGAAAAAAATAGATTGTCGAACAGTACAAAGGGGCTTTTCCCTAAGCCTCTAGTCTATCACATAAAAAAAAACTGCCAACGTGGTCTGAGTGTGAGCTGGGTGTTGTCAATCTAGCTACTTGTGTCTGGGTTGCATGTCATCGGCAAGGCAGTAACAACGCGGATGCCTTAACTTGAACTCAACGGTCTGGAACCGACTATTGAAGCACCCGCGACCTTCCTGAAGAGGGCCTTTGCAGATCGAACTTTTATGGAACATACCGAGCACTGGAGGTCCGCGCCTGAACTGGCCAACTCTAAGCGATTCTCTCCTGTGACGTCTCCTAATACCCCGAAATCTTTGGTTAGATTACTGGATACTGGACATTATTCATAGGAAATTGTCCAAGCTTTCCAATTGTCTATTCTCCACTAAAACCTGCACCAACTTTCCCTCCATTTCAGTGGGCGAGGATAATATTGCAGCTGACCCATTTCTTAACATCCTCGGCGTGACTTTATCCAATGATCTGCGTTGGAATAATCACATACTCCAAGTCACCAAACAAGCGTATCTATGCCTTGGCTTCCTCAAGAGATGCAAGTTCCTTCTTCATCCAGCTGCCTTGGCTACAATCTACAAGTCCTACATTCGGCCTCGCCTTGAATACAACTCGTATATCTGGGCGGGCGCTCCTAAAACCACCCTGGCTTGGCTAGAAAAGGTGCAAAACCGCGCCATCAAACTCATTGGCGATAGCACACTTTGCTCCTCCATCGATCCTTTAAGCCACCGTAGGAATGTAGCAGCGCTCAGCAAGTTTTACCGCTACTACAATAGCGACTGCTCCACTGAAATCAAAAACCTCCTGCCTTCACGGCAATTTTTTTCCCGCAACACAAGAATAGCCAACTCGGCTCACCCCTTCACCCTGCAACCCTCCCCTTCACGCACATTACGGTTTAGCAGTTCGTTTATAAATAGAACAACTCGATTGTGGAACTGTCTCCCGCAGTCGGTGTTTCCGAGCTCATATAACATCTCAGAGTTTAAACGCAAGGTTCATCGACATTTACTCATGCACCCTCCAGACCCCTATCCTATCCTATTTCATCTTTCCTTCAGATCAAGCTTACTACTATACATTGCAGCATGACTTGAACGACATGACGGACTAGTAGTACAAAGGGTGACTCCTAAGCTTCTTCTTATCACAAAAAAAAATTGGGAAAAAAATGACTAAATACATATTTTTTGGAGAAAAAGTGGCTGAAGTTGAAATTTTAGTGAAACAAAAAACAAATTTTTGAGTTGACGCCTTCTAACTCTGGAAAGGGATGAGTAGATGGTAGATGGTTGCAAGCTAATCCACAATTAGGCCACTGAGTTTCTGAATTTGAACTGGATAAATTCCGTCCGGTTCAGCTGTTTTATAAGGTTTAAAGCCTTCTATAGCGCATAGGAGCAAATCCCTGTTTATCAGTCTGCCGATGGTACCAAAATTATAATCACTAGTTGGGCTCCCAAACCCTGTTTGTGCGGATACACCAAGGGATCTCGAGCCAGGAAAGGTATTGAGCAGGAGTTTCAAGACTCGTGACTTCTTGTGGTCTATGTACCGTCTGCTTTTTGCAGCAATTCTTGGCACATTGGGCTTTTAGAGAGAACTTTTCCAAGTCTTGTGCTGTCCAAAAAACCTTCTAGTGCCTCACAAAAAGTCTTCCAGGACCTTACAGCACGTACATGAAGTCAAAGCCCGAATCCAAGTTAGACCGTTTGGCCTTATTAAAGGCCTTTTTACTTTCAGGACTAAGTTTGAGAAGCTTTTCTTCACCAAGGAGGTTTGGTTTTACAGCTGAATTTCCTAATGGGACAGAATGCTTCCAATGCATTATTTAGGAGGTTGCTGAGATTCCTTACCTGATGTTCAAAATCTTCAGCGTTCCAAAATAATGGGTGGGAGCATCCCGACAGGACCGATATGTGTTTCGGATATTCCTGTAACTATGTAACCTTCTTCACAGTTGAGCACCTTGACATTACAAAGAATGACTCTATGGTCAAAGAAGAAGTGTTCACTGGATATTCTCCAGTTTTATACACAATTAAGCAGATCTGGGGAAAGAAGGGTCTTAGACTTCTTTTCTTACCCTTGTAACGAGCAACAATGGTAACTTGCCAAAGTAATTGCAATAACATTAATGTAAAAGGAACATGGCGAGTATTTAAGAATTAAACTAAGATCTAGATCTACAGTGTTAGTAATACCCTCGACACGCTAGCACACTTAATCCGGGTTATGACGTCAGAATGACGTAGACTCCATTTTATTTCCATATCTTTTATATGGGTCTACGTCATTTTGACGTCATAATCTGGATTAAGGGTGCTAGTGTGTCTTCGGTATAAGGACAGCAGGGAAGTTAGCTTTATTTTATAGGGCATTTGGTTAATTGAGGGACAGAAAGTAGCGACATATCTACAGTAAACAGCCAGAAGTGCGCAAGTGTAAAATATGAGTCGAGAAAATCCCCTTCTAAGATTTTTATAAATATGAGGTTGAAATACCAATTCAACATTGAATAACCCTGACATTTTTTTAGCCGGTTTTGACCAATGAGCAAGATTTATTTAGAATATTCTCTACAATTTTTATTTCAAATCAGTTTTTGAATACAATATAGGTTAAATGACCACCTCGATACGCAAAAAGCAGCTCTTTTTCGGGTATCCTGCATACCATAAGCCAGCATTTCGGGCGTTACAGCAGCTATTTCGGCTCTTAAGCCTTGAGCTCGTCAATGGTCTTTTTGGTTTTGAATCAAGACTTCATTGAGGTTCCGTTCGAAGGATATTAAGAAAGATATGATCTGAAAAGATATTTTCATAAAATTAGGCCGAACCGTTTTTTTTTTAAACGGCGGACGTGATTTTTGTACTTGCAAGGTGCAAGCCAAAATGATATCGCCATCGTTGAGGTGTCGATCGAAGCATATTAACGAATACATACTCTAAAAAAAATTTCATAACTTTCGGTCAAGCCCTTTTTTATTTAAATGAAAAGACTACGACTAAATTGATTAGTTTTTCTAATATACTCGTTGGAAAGAAACCCGTTCTAAATGAAGTTATATTTTCTGCATTCACCAGAGCGATAGCGTCCCAACAAGACATCACTAGTCAAAATCCGAGCACTCTTTAAAAACCGTGCAAAAATTACTTTTACCGCAAGAAAGTAATGAGGGTCAAGATGTAGATAACTATCAGAAACTTGGAGAACAAGCTGACATTGACAGTTCAGACAACACTGCTCTATTTAAATTACATCTAAATTTTGCGATGAAAAATTTTTTGGCATGAGTATAAAAAGAACTGTTCAAGCAGGACTATATCAACAACGATTGCGGCCAATTAATAAAACCACTCTGCCACAAGTGCCATTTTTACTTTATCCAAATAACCTTAATCCCTAATTTAAAAAAAGGTTAAACCGTTTCAATCTTTCACTTTTAAAAAATCGATCCATAGTGAATAATTGATAAAGTTAATTCCAACCCCCTCTTAGCTATCACAAAAAACACTCTTCCGCTAGTATTTATCTAAAGGAAGGCAAAAAAACGCGGAAGGAAACAAAGCCTTGCCAGGAGACGCCATCCAAGGACCTAGGGAGAGGAACCAGCGCAAAAAAAACTGCAACACGACAGTCCTGACTTCTGAATCAAGTGGAAGCTTAAAATTGACGACGTCCTCTCTGCTCAATTCCCACTTTCCACCATTCATCGTCCGGATCGCATCATTATAATTTTCCTCTGCCATTTTTTATTCACATCTGGCAAGCATCTTAGTTCGCCATACCATTGTACGGATCCGCGTATAGCGAAGGACTATCTATATATCGAAGGACTATCTATATATGCCGCTAGATGGCGGCAAGCTTCAAAAAGGGAAATTTCCACGGTCCTCGACGCGTATGCATGAAATTCTTCTGGCAAAAATGGATGGAGAACTTTCAGAAAATCAAGCGCTGAAAATCCTTGCATTTTCACGTAAGACAGACTCGTGGAAAAGGCGAATATTAAGGATGCCGAGAGGAGGACGCCGCCGGGGGGCGAGGCCACGGTGTCTCTGCTCAGAAGCGGGATAACCGTGGAGCTTTTTATTTTTCACTTTTCTGCGGATGCCAGGATGAAAAAAACATGAAGAAATCTTATTTATGACAATTGGAAAAAATCAAAAAATATTGCTACCCGCATTCGGTGGCGGGGGTTTGTCAGATTTCCTGTGCTACAGCGCCTTTGCAGGGGATGAGATTAGCCGCCGGGCGACCCACCCACTTGCTTGAGACTTCGCATTGCCAGATACCAACGTCGTTACATTTCGGTCTGAGTGGTACCAGAATTGAATGCTGCTACCATTACACCGCTCCCGTCCGTTTATGAGGAGCGATTCCTTGAGTCCTTGATGGGATGATGGTAGATTCCCCGGTCTGTGCCTTGGTAAATTTATGCAAATTTGTGTTATTCTGATCTCGAGATCACGGGGGTTGTTGGCTTCCAACAACAAGTTAACTTGAACATAATAAAAAATAAATAAACAGGCAAAAGAGTGGCAGGAAAAAAGCCGTTGGTGAAGTCTTTTTTCCATAACAAGTCCTGAATTATTAACATCTTAAAAAGGTCGCCATCGGGGGAGGGTCGCCACGTACTTTAACCTCCGTGAAGATAATGGGCCTCGCCTTTCGCTAGGGCGGGGGCTGGGAGGGGGTGGGCCGAGCCAAATAATGGAGCGACGATTTCACCTGGTTTTTGGTGCTGGTTGGGGACTTTCCGGTTCGATTAGCTCCAGAAAATTTAAATTAACTGCCAGAGATTTTTCTCTTGTTTTTTATCGGGAAAAAATTTTTCCCTAGAAATTTATGCCAAAAACCCCCCCGCTTCTTATCGCTTTATGCGAAACGTGCGAAAAATATACACAGTCTAAACTTATCTCAAGTAATTTGTCACAGGGTGTTCCTAAAAGACAGCAGATACAGCAGCACCTGTTTCTCGGGGTTCACTGCTATTAATTAAGCTTAACGAGGTTACAACACCAGGAAATTTCTCTCCCTAGATAAGTTTAACTCGGGGAGCATTCGCACACACCCCCTTTTTCATTCTTAAGTCGAAAATGCTGGATCCCACTCAGCACTCACCCTTTTACAGTCTTAAACTCAGTACTTATAGCCACCTACAAGCTGAACAGATATTATACATAAGCGTAGATAGATTTGTATTTTGTATAACGAAGAAGAAGGACTCATCCGACCCGGTAATATATGTCGTGGTATTATTTGTGTAGGTAGAATAGAATTAGGCGCTGCTGGTGGTGCCTTAGTGCCATGCCGTAGCAAAATATTCTCCTTAAGCAGAAAATTTTCACTTACGAATAAATGTGCCCTTTCTGAATACTCTGAGAAGGTATTAATTATCCTTGTTTGCGGGATAAACAACGGGAAGAGTTTAAAACACAAAAACCAATTACTTCTACTCAGGATGAAGCATCTTTTGAATCCAGCCATTATTTCATGCCTGTATATGTGTACACAGGCTTCATTTCGCCCCTGCAAAAAGGCTAAGGATACAGCACTGGAAGGAGAGGGTGCTGCTCAAATTTCGTCCATTAAAATATTTCTTTTAAGCTACTTTACTGTTTAATTAATATCCTTTGGGGAAAGGACTTTAATCTTTAATCCTTTTCGTGGCTAATTTTTATTTTTCCGTCTATAATTATTGTGGTACTATTAAGGAATGTTCACAACATTTTCTATTAGTATTTTATTTGTGTTATCAAATAAAAATCTTTGATTTTCATTGATGGGTAATAATAAACGGAAATCGAATGCTCACTAGAACGATGACTTCATTTACACCATCTCCAATCAAACCTCGCTACATTTTTGGCTCATTTCTATACTGAGCTATCTGCTGCGCACTATCAGCTGCTTCGGCTCATGTCAATTAGTATTAAACCTACGGTACAGATTGCCAATATGGACGCTCAAACAAGGGTACGAATATTATAAAAATATTTTGAAAGTGAAAGTAAAGTATCGTGTTGCAGAAAAGAAATTTTACACAAAATACACTGGATAACACTAGATCCAACTTACTACTCCACTTAGGCATTACACCATGACGAGTACGACATTACGGATTGATAGTAAAAGATGGTAGAAACGTTATGTCATATTTACCTCGTTTATGACTAGGTTCAACCCAGTCATAAACGGGGGTCGAGTTGAAACTGGGTCCATTCAACCCAACTCAGCTACCCAAAAGTTCGGGTCGAGTTGATATTTCGCCTCATATACGCAGGTTGAGTTGTAATTGGGTTGAAGTGACGTTTGTTTTGTTTGTCTACCATCCGTGAAGTCGGCTATCGGCGTAGTAGCTTACAAAGGAATATAAAACTATTTCGTTCTGATTACCTTCCATGTTTGTAAAAAATTCTACGTATCTGTAAATGAGAGGTTCACACAACAATTCGAGGTTATGTTTTGATGTGAGTTCAACTCTCTCTCAACCCAAAGTGACCTCAGCTCGACATCATATAACGGTGGTCGAAATTTTAACTCAACCTCGAATCAACTTTTCAACCTACTCATAAATGGAGTAAATGTGAATGTGTCGTAATTTTTGCAAATGGTGTCAAATGTCATTGTGCTTTAAATCTAACGCCCCTTTTAAACAGGCGTACAGCAGATGAAAAAAATATGATGAAAAATTGGTTTCAAGCAAAGAGATTCTCTATCTTTCTACAACATAAATGACAAAGCGAAAGCACAATGTCATTATCTCTATTTTTTGGAGTCACGATCAAAGATCAACGATCGTGAGGGTCCTTCCAGAGCTTTTGCAGTTATAGTTCTTTGGGTTACGCAATTACAAAATTAAGTTGTCCACGATCCCCACAAGTTGATTTCTCTTTTGAAGCAGGAGGAGATATACTCGTATATAACTGATATTCTTGAGTCACTTGATAACAATAAAATTGCAATCTTAGTTCTACTCGATTTCTCAAAAGCATTTGACTCAGTTGACCATATGATGTTACTTGAAAAACTAGGCAGAAATTTTGGACCCGGCCCTACTGCAGTCAAACTTTTTGAAAGCTATCTCCAGGAGCGCTCTCAAATTGTTAAGGTACAAGAATCTTTCTCCGAACCAGCGCTTCTTCATTGTGCAGTACCTCAAGGCTCTATCCTGGGCCCCTTGCTTTTCAGCGTTTATATATACGACCTTCCAAATGTAGTCAAACATTGTTCTATACATCTATATGCTGATGATGTGTAGATCTATTCAAGCAAACCTCTTGAACTTATCGAGGATTGTACTGTTCAGCTAAACAGTGATCTGAAACGCGTGACTGAATGGTCAGTTCAGTATAAATTACTGCTGAACCCTACCAAGTCGTCCTGCCTTGTCGTCAGCAAAACTCCTATTGACTTTGAAAATCTGTTCCCAATTAAAATTAATGGTAATGTTTTACCCTATGTTGACTCTGTAAGAAATCTGGGAGTCGAGCTCGACTGTAAATTCAGTTGCTGTAACCAAACCAGGAGTGTCCTTCGAAAGGTGTATGCCTGCCTTCGCCAACTTTCATCAAAATATCATCGATTAAAATTCACTTTTAAACTTATACACAGCAGATGCCCTGGATATTTATTTCAAAAACTTAACTTCTTGCAACTAAGCAGACAATCTAGCACACTTTTGGTGCCTCGTATACTAACAGTATATGGTGAACGCTCTTAATTGTTCCAAATTGCTCGGATGTGGAACAAACCACCCGTTTATGTGCGGAGCGTGTCCTCTTGGCGATTATTCAACAGGCTCTTGAAGGAACATCTAACAAATAACAATTTGTAGGGTCACTCACTTTTTGAATCTTCTTTTCATTTATCTTCTTTTCTTGCCATTTTTGTTTTTTTTTTTTATTATTAAAACATTATTTTTTATATTTTGTTAATATTATTTTCCAAACTTCATCTTGTAACTTCTTTTCATTTTTCTTCGTTTTTTCACTTTTTTTAAACATTATTTATTGTATTTTGTTAATATTAATTGTTTTTTAGTTTGTAGTATGTTATATTCATTTTATCTCAGTCACCCAATTAATATTTTGTTTGTACGGTTGTAAGAATTATGTTCTTTTGTACAATGTTAAATAAATTATTATTATTATTAGATATTGAACACGCCTATAGATTGTACCAATAAAAAAATCATCCCTCGATGGAACATTAAGAGAAGAAATCCTACCTAAAATTACTGATCTTAGGTAAATTTGCAAAGAAAAATTTCTCTGTATCTATAATACTCTTCCTTTTTACGTGGATTTGATTCCAAATAGCAAATCAAAGACCGACTTACTAACGACCCTACCACGAAGTCTTCTTAACTCTACACTGCCATGTCACCACCGACTCTCCTACACATAAATGGAGTTTTTTTTTCAGAACTCAGGTTTAAAGGTATCTCAAAGACCTCAACACTGAACCCGAAAATATGCCACATAGGTCCTATAAAATTATATCACAAGATGGAATCAGGAGCTTAATAGAGGAACGCCGGACGCAAGAGGCTAAATTCCACCCAGTCATGTAATACCAAAAAACAAGGAAATCCTAAATATTTTAATTCATCTTACCTCTGTACCAACAATGTTATACTTCGTTGCAGTTTATCCAGACCCATTTTCAGCCTGTGACAATAGCATTTCTTGACAATTGCGACCCAATATCATTCACTCTTGCTTTCTCCAAATAGAGAAACAAATCAATAAAATACTTATGATGGCAAACCATTATATTGTATTGGAAATAATAACTGACAAATCTCTTACCAATATCATAATATCGGAATATAATGGCTATAGTGGCTAGAATCACATACAGTGGAGACTCGATTAACCGGACTAATTGTTGTCGTAAGGCATTCGGATAATTGAAAATCCGGATAATTGAATGTATGTAGAAAAGTGATTTTTGTACATACATATTATTAACACATAATGTTAGGTGTACTTCAAAATTGAATCGGTATTCTTCTTAATATCACTTATCGTGGAAGTACCTACACCATATTTATCAGCTAACATACAACCAGTTCCTGCTTTTTTAATGAATCAATAATATTTATTTTATCTTTAAGCGATAATACCACTCTTTTACGCTTTGGCATTTTTAAAAACAAACGGGACACGACTCAGCAGCGTAACAATTAGTGTTCTGGTATACACGGATCATAACGTCAAGACTAAAAAACCAGTTTTTAGGACAGAGGAGCAAAAGGAAGAGAGAAAGTTGTTGTAACTTTTTGAACAGAAATTTTTGACGTGAAAACTAACACATGCACAAATGTATCTTCTTATCTTCGTCTTCTTTGGGTCTGATATTGACATATCTCTTTGTTTGTCGCGCTCGAGGTGTGCACACATTGATATTCCGTGTAGGGATAATAAAGTTAAGGTGCGTTTAAACTATACGAGTTTTTTGCCAGTTATTGCACTGGCAAATGCCAGTGCTGCAGCCAGTGCAATGTAAACATCATGTCAGTGCACTGGTTGGTGCACTGGCACAGCACTGGCATAAACACTGACACGATATTTCTCGTGCAGTCTAAACACATAAAAACACGCACTGACGTCTTTCTCGGGAGCACTGGTAATTTTACAAACTTGTTTGTAAAGTTGTACGAGTTAATACGGACGGAGTTGTTTATTTTCCTTAAAGTGTTACCACGAAAATCAAGCAATAAGACAAAAAATGGAAAGTATTAAAAAAAGCGAATTTCTAGGACCACAGGCAGTTCTTGGACAAAAGAAGAAATAAGAAATTTAATATCCTTGTACGAAAATGGTCCAGAACTGTGGGATGTTTCATTGGGGACATATGGGAATAGAGATCTGAAAACGAAGTCTCTACAAGATATACATATGTATATCTCTAGGAAAAGAGAAGTCAGTTGTTGTCAATAAATGGCAAAATATAAGTTGAAATTCCGATCCAAATAACTTTACCAGTGAACTGGCACTCCCTGTGTAAACAGCATCAATTTCTATTACCAGTGCTCTGGAAAAAAAGTGTCAGTGAAGCACTGGCAATCACTCTGTCAGAGAAATATTTGCCAGTATTCTCTGCTAATGTAAACAGTGTGCCAGTGCACTGGCTGCGAATGCCAGCGAAAACTCGTATAGTTTAAACGCACCTTTACTCTCGGTAAAATAAATACCCATGTACGCCGAGAGTTTTATAAAAAACCGGTTTTTTGGTGTTGATATTACGATCCGTGTATGCAAGCCCAGTAAGTGACTAACTAAAACTTCATCGCGGTTGGCAATCCGGATAATCGCGAATCCGTATGACTGAGGTCCGGATAATCGAGTCTCTACTGTATTCTAAATCGCATAACCCAGCATTGGTTTGAAAGATAGAAGAGAATATGATATATCAGGGAAGGTCTGGGGGTGTTGGAGCAGGTAGCGGCGTGAGCCTTACGTTTGATCTCTTGTGATCTCTCTCCATATATTGTGTTTCCATGAGCCAGAGTACAGTATTCGTTGAGTAAACAATAAGCTTTTTCCCTCACGTTAACTCGATGCCGTTTCCATGAAGGATCTGAATTGTAGTGACAGATAAATAATTTTACGCTGTGTCGCCGTTGGTATATGTTCAGTAAAGGATACTCAAACACACATTTATGCTAAACCGGGCTTAACCGGACTGGTTTCGTCGAGTTTAGTCGGATTTAACTAAACTTTACTTAATCCCCGTTTCCATGGGCGCTTAATTTGAGTAAACTCAGGGTAAACTCTCTGCATGGAACTCAGTATTTATGCCATTTCCATGGCAGCTCTGGGTTGAAATCACGGTATACAAGGTAATGTAAAAGAGACTGACAGTTTTGAATACTGTAAAAAAGGCACCTAGTGACTTAAGCACTAATGCAGAAACAACAACAAGAGCTTCGATTTTATATGGAAAGCGGTCATCACGTGACATCAACATTAAAATACCGTCTTACGGTATACAATCTTTTACATTACCTTATTTTTGTTTACCGTGGTTTAATCTGACAGATAACGTCACCTTAGTATATGTGCGGTAAAGGATACTAAAACACACACATATGCAAAACCAGGCTTAACCGGAATGGCTTAATTGAGTTTACTCGGATTTAAGGAAACTTTACTCAATCCGTGTTACCATGGGTGCTTAATCTATTACCGAGTTTCCAAAGGAGTCGAGTTGAATTGTGATTGAGTTAGAATAACACTTCAGCTCAACGCCTTAACTCTATGCGTTTCCATTTCTGCCTTCCATCTTCCTCCATATTTTCCCATCAATAAATTTTATTATATATTAAATAAGAAAGCAAACCCAAGGCCGACTTACTCGCATCTCTGTTCGCCGCAAACTCTTCCTTACCCTATGCTGACACGCAACCACCAGCCATCGAGTGTTCCACCCACTCAATGGACGGAGTTTTCTTCAGAACACGTGAAGTGTATAGGTGTCTCAAAAAGCTTGATTCCAATAAATCCACTGGCCCATACAATATTCCCCCTATGGTTCTTAAAAAATGTGCCTCACCTTTGGCTAAACCTCTGCGCAAACTTTTCGCCCTATTCTACTTCTCCGGAGTCTATCCCGACTCCTGGAAACTGGCCCATGTTCAGCCCATACCAAAAAAGGTGACGCTAGTGACCCCGCTAACTACCGCCCAATAGCAATTACTTCTATTCTCTCCAAAGTGATGGAGACAATAATAAACAAGAGACTTTTGAGATATCTTGAACACCACAAAATATTAAATGACAAACAGTACGGCTTTAGACCAAAAAGATCTACTGGCAACCTCCTTGTTTGCCTAACTGAACACGTCAACCAAAGTATACACCGATTTGGTGAATCTGGCCTGGTTGCTTTAGATATCTCCAAGGCTTTTGACAGAGTGTGGCACTCCGCTCTGTTAACCAAACTCCAGGCTATTGGTATTGACTTCGTTCTAAGGAACTGGATTAAGAGCTTCCTTTCTGGCCGTTCAATCAAGGTAGTATTGGATGGCGTCGAATCCGACCCCCACACCATCTCCGCAGGTGTTCCCCAGGGCTCAATTCTATCACCAGCTCTCTTTCTAATTTTTATAAACGACCTGCTCTCAATCCCTTCCAACCCACTCCACTGCTTTGCCGACGACAGTACACTACGGTACTCCATGGCTTCGATACTGTAGGACAAGCACGCGCCAGACCTTGTCTGCATTATCGCAATCTCACGTCAATCTCAATCAACAGGGACATCGAACGAATTCTTGAATGGGGCCGCAAGAACCGTGTCGAATTCAATGAATCCAAAACGAAGTACTGTCTCATCTCTAATAAAACCTCCACCGACCCTCCTTCTATTTTAGTGGACAATAAAAACCTAACGGCAGAACCGTCTTTAAACATCCTAGGCATAACACTATCCGAAGATCTGCGGTGGAATAACCACATATTCCAAATCGCTAAACAAGCATCGTAATGCCTGGGATTCCTGAA
Organism: Thereva unica; assembly: GCA_949987705.1. Lineage (NCBI taxonomy): Eukaryota > Metazoa > Arthropoda > Insecta > Diptera > Therevidae > Thereva > Thereva unica. The sequence goes on from OX465284.1 coordinate 88,047,638, forward strand.
AAGATGCAAATTCCTACTTCAGCCGTCGGCCAGGGCTACAATATACAAGTCCTACATTCGTCCCCGCCTCGAATACAACTCGTATATTTGGGCTGGGGCCCCGAGAACCACCTTAGCCTGGCTGGACAAGGTGCAAAGTCGTGCTCTCAAACTTATTGGCGATAGCGCTATTTGCTCCTCAATTGACTCATTAAGCCACCGTAGGAATGTAGCAGCCCTTGCAAAATTTTACCGATTTTACCACAACGATTGCTCTTCTGAAATAAGTAACCTCATGCCTCCACGGCAACTTTTCTCCCGCAACACTAGACTTGCCCGCTCGGCTCACCCTTATAGTCTACAGCCCTTATCTTCGCGCACACTCCGATTTAGAAATTCGTTTATAACAAGAACAACGCGACTGTGGAACAACTTACCTCAGTCAATATTCCCGAACTCATACAACACCCAAGAGTTCAAGCGCAAGGTTCACCACCATCTCCTCCAACACCCACCCGACTCCCCCTAATCTATCCTATCTTTCTCTCTATCCTTCGAGCTAAGCTTACTACTAGACATTGCACCATGACGTGTACGACATGACGGACTAGTAGTACAAAGGATGACACCTAAGCTTAGACTATCACATAAAAAAAAAATAAAAAAATTTCATGTGACGTTTACGCAAGGCACGATATTTTCACTTTTTGTACCGTTGCCAGTGTACCGTTTTTAATTGTGTACGTGAACTCAGATCAACCTACCTATTTTCGTTCAGTTGAGCAGTGTTAAAATTCTTTAACGAAAACTCTTAACCGTGTCTGTTTCCATGACATATAACTCTATTTCGACTCTGGTTGAACTCTCATGGAAACTCAGTATATGTAAGTAAACTCTGTATGGAATGGAAACTTAGTAATAGTTGGGCATATTTCTTTCAACCTGAGTTGTCACCTTCAATTTTATAGTGAACCGCAATCGGCACAGAGGCGTCACGCTCGCTTTTTCTGGATAGAATTAGCGAATTTAGAGTTGAATGAACTTTCGCATTGCACCATTCCAGATGTGGCATTTCAACACAGAATTCAGTAGCCTTGTAAGCAGCCATTTTAGAGAAGTATCATAACCACTATACTAGCGATCCGGAAAAACAATTTACGTAATTGATAGAAATCCTCATCAAATTATTCGTTACAAAGATCCATACCACTGAATATGTGCTGCAAAATGTGGTTGAAAGCCGTGAGGTACTTATTATTTGTCAGAAGGTGTCCTCACTTTAAAGAAGTAGCCACAACCTAGCCTTTTGCAGTATACTAGAAGTGAATAAAAAATTTTTCGAGAAACTTTCCCAACTGCAAATGGCATTCGAAAACTTAAACTGCTTAAATTAATTAAATTTCCTTTGTTTTAAATTCTCTACTACTCGCAATTATTTAAGACTACCGCCCACATAACAATGCTTCCTATCAATCAAATCAAACCTTCAATAAACAATTTCCAGAGCAAACATTGCCACTGTAACAAAGCATAGGTCATGTCTTGATGTGGGGATTATTAATGCGAAATAATCGGGCATGTGTGTAAACAGCTCCGATTCTCTTATTAATTACTTTTCAGGGCACCTGGCCAAACACCATATGGACACGAGGAGCCCCAATGCATCTACCACCATATATCCACTTGCTAACACTGAGTTACTCCAGGGAATCGCATGAAGGAGCCAGCTGAGCACCCCTGAGCGTCTGCTGTGTGTGCCTGTGTATTGATAATTTCCTGACTAACTCAGGTAAACATCGCTAGGACATATGTACACATATGTGGACACTTACAGGTCTTATGGATGACAAATCGGACATTCACCCACGTGAATCTCGTAGAAGATCCTATCGGGGCCTGCTACCCCCACACACAACAGGACGAGGTAATTGCCTTGTTCGCAGCAATTGGTGTCAAAGGGGGACACTGATTTAATTTATTCGCCATTATGACAATAATCTCACACAACACGTCTATGCTGAAAGCCTATTAGTCCTTGTATATAGCTGCCAGGATAACGTGGAGATAATTGCATGGGCTTAAGCTGAATTTCATGAAATTATTAAAGTGACATGCAAGCTGTTTGGAATCCGCCATTTCTCAGCCTCTGCACGAATCCTTTTTAAACATATTTGAAATTAGAAACTTGTACGAAGGATTCAATAACAAAATTCTTAGTTACAGCCTTGAATCTCCTCCGCAGGATCCGTAATTAAATTCCGATTTTTTCTTCTTCATTCAAATAAGGACAAAAATTCCTTATATTTTACGGGGCAAAATCAGCTCAAAGACGAATTACTCCAGTTCCTGCTGATTTCTTTGATGGGTACGAGTGGCAAGGATTTATTTTCTGTAAAGGATATTTTTTTGCGAATGCTCAAATCAAATGAGTCGAAGGGCAAAACAAAGCTGGAATTTGTTTGACTTGAAGGAGCTCAGATTGATTTTGAGATCGAAAGAATTTAATTGAATTCGCGCATGTGATCCGAAATGAAACCTCCTACCTCGGTATGGGAATCCTTTCAAGACATTCTGATATGTGAGCGACTCTGGCTTCCTCCTAGTCAAGAAGCTACTTAAAATGCAAAATTAAATTTTACTTCTTGGTGAACTTTTTTATGTCTTTTACTTTCGTTTTTTTTTTATTTTTGGATCCTTTAAGTTGTTTTCTTATGCTGGTTCTCCTCTCTCCTCGTTTGATGCCGATGGCCCGGAGTTGTTGTGCAGTGGGGAAAATTAAATTGGAACTGAAACTTGGAAAGGAAAATAAAATTGCGAAGGGTGGAGCGAGGAGTTCACAAAGCGAAAGAACTACACACCCTGAAGGCATATAACAAGCAGCAGAACAGGAATACGATTACAGCGTGAACAATAAATGTCACATAATCTTTAATAAAAGCCAAATCCGAACGCAATTTACTGAGGAAGTTGAAAGTTAAGAACAAACGCCCCCCAGCTATGCTTCGTTACACGTTCCCGACACAGCAAACCACCCTTAAACAGCTCAGATCCTCATTTAACGCGGGAGACAATGCAGCAAATATTGGGGAGCGAAATCGGTTGCTGTTATTAAAATCATTAACCCCAGCATGATCTAACTAAACTACTTTTTGGGGGCTTGTAGACAGCAGCGAAAGGCGCAAATGGACGTTTATTTGAGATAAAGATAATGAATATTTGGAAAATTTGATATTTCATATAACCAAGTGAAGGGTACAAGTAATAATATTTGAATGCAAATCTATAGATAATCATACTCAACCCCCGAAGAAACATTCTAGATCATTACTCATCTGAACGAAGTATTGAGAAACGCCATCTACTAACACGATCCAAGGTCTACCAATTATGGCCTCCTTCTCCCCGAAGATGTTGACTTTACATCGGATAACCTCCGCAGCGGAAAATGGATTGCTCCAATAGCCATCTTTGAGCACTCCTCAAATAGTTTGCAGCGCTTCAGGTTTCATACCAATTCCATATACATTGCAAAGGAGCATACCGCTTTATGCTCCTCAAAAGCGTTCTAGGAGCATTATAAAAAAAAACATTTTAAAAAATAAATACTCATGATGCCTGTGGATATGTGATCCGGTAGCGAAAAGCTTATATTTTGTTCATCGTTTACAATTACTTTTAGTTTTCCAAGAGCGAGCATGGTTTTACTAACGCAGTCCCCCAACTAAACTCTAATCACGTCCAAAGCTGCTTGCATCCGTATCGAACGATAGCCGCGCCATTGAGTATCCTAATGTCACCCTTTATGGCCACGAAGATAATCGCCCATTCTAGAAAATTTATGAAAACTCCAGTAAAGCTTCCTGGGGAGCCTATTTACCAGCGATCAAAATAGACTCACCTGAGCAGCGCTCCCAATTTTTCTACTGGGTCTGCCCCGCAGGAAATTTGGAAGACCTCCCTAGAGGATGAATAAAGGAGCTATCTCAAATAGGCTTTTAGTCATTGATTAGGGGTCGTCCATAAATTACGTGAGGCGTTTAGGGGAGGGAGGGGGTCGAGCCAAATCTCACCAAATCTCACGTGGGGGAGAGGGGGGGGTCTCGGCAAATATCACGTAAATTTTTTTTTTTTTTAAAGAAACAGTGTAAAATGCCGAGAAAACTGGGTTAAATTAAGTAAAACATGTTTCGCCACTAAAAACCTCCATTCACTTACAGGCCGCGCCGGTAGGCAGTGGCCTGTCAGACCAGGTCGACCAGCACGACTAAGCTTGACTCAGTCTAACTGAGGGATGATACTTCAGGTACCCGCCAGACAGGCCGTGGCATGCAGATGAAATCATGATTCTCTACAGGCACACAGGTGAAGACGACTGCTTAGCATAGCAGGTTATTAATTCAAGCGCAAAAATGTTCATGGCCTCAACGAAAGCTTCAAGGCGTCTCCAGCCTCACGCCGCGCCGTGAACACCCGCAAAAAAGCGCGAACGCCAGTGTGGATGGTTTTCACGCTTAGCTCGCGCCTTGCTTTCTGTTACGAGTGGATACAGCGTGAATTCTTTCCGTCAATGAATATAAGCTCCGATCTTCAGGCCCGAACTGACGATAAATTCGATTTTTGTCAGCTTTTTTGAGCTGTAGGCATTCTTGAACTTCAGGCCATACAGTTCTCGGCCGGTGAGTGTATGGTAATACTTGGCCTCAAGGCTAAAACTTTCAGGCCACGGCCTGCCGGCGAACTGTGTGTAAATTGGACCCTTAAGATGTGGGTAAGTCCTACACAAAAAAATTGCTCGATTGTTTCGCGCGACTCGTCGAATGCTGCAGAGTACGAGCCAAGTAACACTGAACCGCGAAAAGGCCTTTAGAATTTAGTGCTACAAGAAAGTACATGTTGAATTTTAGCGTAATGAAATGTTGGGTGACACGTTGTGGTAGTTGTGTGTCCACCACAAGCGGAAAAGCGAGGAGGGCAAGCAGCCCGAATTATCAGTTATCTCAAATAAAATCTTGCACCCAAACCCCCCCCCCCATTCACACAGATGAACTTTTTACACACATTTCACTAGATTTCACTATGGTTACGTACACGGATTTTATACGCGAGGGCCTTTCCTGCAGTTCTACATTCAAACTCTGTGGTTACGACCGTAATTTTGTATTTTTAATGTAAATACTATGGATTTTATAAAATTTGAAAAATCTCACGTGAGACTAGGGGGGAGGGAGGGGGTCGGGATAAATCTCACGATATCTCACCAAGGGGGGAGGGGGGGTCGAAAAATCTCAAAAATCACCTCACGTAATTTATGGACGACCCCTTAGAGAGTTTGTACGCTGGGCGGCGTTTATGTTTCATTAGGTGATATGAGCTCCTTTTCTGTTTTTTTATTATTTCGTACTCATGAATACTTCTGCGTTATTCGGATTGCGTCATTCATCATCTAACCGCAGCTTTCGCTTATGCAATATTTTCCCAGAAATATTTGAAAGCCCCCATTTCATCCCACCTTGGAACTTAAGACGAGATCTCCAATTTCAGTCTACAGCTAGTTTATTGGGGAGTAATCCAACTGAACTCTATTGAGAGATCTATAGGAGTACTCTCTTTAGGCTTTTTTGGACTTCAGAAGGAACGCTCTCCTTCATTGACATGTTAACGTAACAATCATGACAAAAGGAGACATTTCGGAGGTATTAATACCGCGCATAGGAGACATCCTTCATTACTTCTGGAGATCTGTTTTTCTTGTTGGATGGATATTCTTGCCTATGTAAGGCGATACCTAACTCCGCACGCTTCCATGCCGAAAAAAGCTCGTGCGGCAAAACCTTAGTCCCTCGTGTAATACTGCCCTAAGAAGTATCACCGCACGTCTCCTTTACCCCAAAAAAGCTCGTACATCCATAACCATACTCCCTCCTGTAGGAAGAGCCTAAGGAGAACAGGCGGAGGAGGATGAAAAGCTAGTGTTTCGCGCCTCAAAACGACTTGCCACCATAAAAGCCCAGCCGTCACGAATTCTTAAGGTACGCTTCTATATAACAGGATGGACTCATCGCGAACAATCCAGCAACCCCTAGTAAAAATGTGCCATGCGAATTTTCTCGCTATGCGTGCTAGTTGCAGGCGTCATGTAAGCCAGTGCGTGCCTGCTGCATGCTAGGTGCGGTCTAGTTGTATTTTTACTCAGAACGAGTTATGAAATTCGATTTAGAAAAAGAACGCTCAACAGAATGGGAACTCTGCGTTCGGATTCATCATTACTAAAAAAAATAAGCTATGATTGCAGCTCTATAGGATCTCAGAACCTTTACTCTAACGGCTAAATTTAAATGGGACATGTCTCATACAGCGTGGGTTCCATGTGGCATGCCAAAAGAAAAATCTACGATACTGAAGTGAGGTACATAGGTCCTATCAGTTTTTCATAAGGACGTTAAACCTCATTACAAATGAAATGGGGCGATTACAACATCGATAAAAATTAATTTTCCGACTCCGTTCCAGAACATACAGCCCCAAACCATGGACACCTCCATCTCCGTGTTTTACCGTGGGAATGACGTTCTTGGAATGTACAGCTTCCCCTTCTTCCGCAATACTAAATTTCGACCATCCAACCCAAAAATATTTTTACTTTCGTCTGAGAAAATACACTTGGACCAAATTTTCCTTCGCGAACGACATGCTTTTTATCCGGTTCCCTGCATAAATAAACGACTGAGAGTGCGAGCAAACACGGAGGTGGAGGTATCATAGTTTGGGGCTGTATGTCCTGGAACGGAGACGTAAGATTAATTTTTTCGATGGCGTAATGGACGCCAAGCCTATTTGAAGATCCTGCAGGACAATCTCATCCCCAGTGCTCAAAGGATGGGAATAAAGGATTGTTTTAATTTCCAACAGGAAACGTAAGGCCCACTTTGTGATGCAATGGATTTCCCTACGATGCCCGTATCTTTGGGACGAATTGGAACGACGAATCAGGACCCCCGATATTACTAATAAGGACCAGCTCAAAGCCAAAATTCAACAGGAGTGGCAAAACATATCATCATAAATCACTAAGAAGTTGGTGGAATCAATGCCGCGAAGGCTCAAAGCAGTTATAGATGCTAAAAGAGATCCTACAAGATGTTAAAATTCACTTTTTTAAGCAACACCATTCCATATTCATGGGCACAGACCCAGCCGCATTTAACTACTTTTATAGTCTCGAAAAACCCTAGAATGGGGGATTTCAGCTGACAATTCAACAACGACGTTTCTAAATATGCTTTGGTGCTTTTAAGATTTGCATAAACCTAAGATGCTACATAAAAGCTATGAGTCATACTGGGTTGTGTTGAGAGTAATTGTTGATCCTACAAAATTCCTAAAGTTTCACAATACAACATATCCGAGCCAACCCGTGATGATTCATTCATTCATTCATTCTAGCGAAGACGCAGGGTTACCAAAACTTCTCCTAAAGAAAAATTTTCACCATAGCGAAGATACGAACCGCCGTTTACAGAAAAGCTTGCGTCTTAGCGAAGACACGAACCGTCATCTACAGAAAAGTTTTCATAATAGCTAGAGCAGAAACCTTATCAATATTTCCCTACACAGAAAAGCTCATGTTGCGAAATGCCTAAATTGATCTCAGAGGAAACAGGGGGTCCAGAACCTCTACAGCTTATCTACTTTCGCCTAGTTGTTTGTTCCTTTTCTTTATTTCTTTTTGTAACTGAAGACCGAAGGCAGACTGTTTTATCTGGTTTGTGTTCATGGATAGTTATATTTCTTCCCATTCTAAAACTTCCAGTCCTGGACTGTTGAATCGCCATTGTTTTTTTTTTGGTTTATGTTCAAGCATATGCCCTCTGCCGCCTCTTTTAGCTCGACATAAGTTGCTTTTGCTGCTTTAAAGGGATATTCCCACAATATTCATCTGCATATTCAAGTAATTGTACAGAGTGTGTTGCTATTGACGCACTTCTCTGGACTGGCGTTTTCCTTATCAGCCCTTCTAGACTGATGTTATGTTTAGGGCATAGGGGCAAGTCCACCTCTTCAAACTCTTTTTGATTACTCTCGCCAGTGAGCTATTCGTTGCGCATTTGAACAGTCGTCCTAGCTTTGAGGAGTCGTCCTAACTGTTTTGCTTATCCTTCCGGTCGAATGCCCTCATAAGATCCATTCTTTTGGATCTCAGTATTTTTGGGTGTGCGTTAATTATAGAAATGTTGCGAAATTTTGTTTTAAATGTCAGTGAACATAGTCTTGCACCGGCAGGCTTTAATCGACAGCAAAAGCTACTTCGACTTGACGTGTCCCAGTTTTGTCTCCGCTTGAAAGGATGGTGTGAATTTTAATGGCAGTACGATCTTAATTCTTTTATTTCGCTTTTTTAATGCTGCGATTTTTGTTTTATAACCTCGTAGCTCCCTATATTCCTGCTCCAACTATCGTCATAAAGTTCCATATAGCTACCTTATTTCGTCTTAACCGTCAAACACCGTTGTCGCCATAAGGAAGTTAAAGTTTCGAATTCTTCTTCTCTGCTAACGAGCATCTTCAAAATTTGCCAAAAACATCCCTAAAGGAGCATTGCGCGAAATGCGAGTAATTTCCCCCTCGGTATTTGTTAAGCCCCGCTATATCTGTATTCTTTACAAGTTCGAGGGCATTTTTAACAGATAAAAAATCGTCCTATACAGGACACCCACACCGACACAGCTTTAGAAAAGGACAAGAGGGCTTCCGTTTTTTGGTCTACTGACGACGGCGACGACCGATTTTGATTGCTCATTTTTCCATCCACTTTGACTGTTTACAGTGGAAATTAAGAATTCTTCGTTCGTTTAATTCAATCTGCTTGTCCTCATTTAGGTCTCCCCTCCAATTTCTACTTCATCGGTTTCCCTCTAAGGATGTCAAAGTCGAACCAGATCCTGACCCAAGGACAAGGAGCGAGAGTACCGGGGAGATTTTCAATTTCTTTTAATTCTTGCTTTGGTTTAAATGTTTCTAATAGGCCAACTGTGGGGGTGTATTGAACCATGGTGGGGGTGGGGGCTCGAGGGTGGATTTTTATCCCTGTTTGAGTTTTATTTTTCTGATACCAAAGCTTAAGAGATTTCTCTGTTGCTCATTTTTAAGTAGAAAGGTTGATATCCAGTGCCGGCGATGGCGATAATTTCCATGACGGGTCGAAAGGTTTTCCCTTTTTAATTTACAAAAGGATTAGTTGAGTTTCCATGAATGCTTGGGAGCTTAGGCAGTCAGTTTTAATGGCTAAAAAAACAACATTCTGCTTGGGGTGGACTGGTTCTTTGGGCTTTGTGTTAAGCTTGATAAAAGCTGCGTAAATTTGGGAGAAGTCACAAAAATCAGTATGGATGATTTTAATGGCAATGAGTGGGGTAATAATGTTAATTTATATTTTATATAGTCGCGTTATGTGGGGGCAATTCATAAATATGTTCATGGATTTAAATAGGTATCAAAATTTGAGTGCCTGCGAAGTGATCGATGAGCCCAGGCAGTTCCTAGAGGTACTTTGCTAGACATCGAAGGTATTCCAGAGTAAGTAAAAGTTTACAATACATAACTGTTCAAATGCAACTCGTTAACTGTGGACTTTTAAAAAAACCGTTGAATCTTTCACAATAACACTGGAAGGGACCTTGAAAGAAATATGTCAAGCACACTTACAAGGTTCAAATATAAGAGAGCACGGGTTTTTGATGGCCAGCTAGTAACGCAAAGGAAGATGCCAAAAAAATGCATGGACTTTGATCCCACCTTTAATAGCTATGTGAATACGTCGTTGGATAGGTATTGAGCTGAATATAAGTTACTAAGGCGCCTAGTTCGAAATCTTTGTCTATTCTGAGTAATACGGTCAGAGCTGTACAAAGATAGAGTTTTACATATCACCCTCACCTATTTGCATGAGTAGAGTACCAATGAACGCAGAATTCCTCCACCTATCTATAATGGTAAGATCGATGATTCTGTCTTACCAACTTTTGGAGTTAAATTTTCAAATTTTGTTCCGATTTCAATAGTGACTGGTATCTAGGCGTTTTAAGGTCGCTAATAACGAATTTGTGCTCAAAACTTATAAATTCAAAATGGCCGCACCAATATGGCCGATGAGTTTGCCAATTGTGTTCCGATTCCAATGAAAATCGAAATCTGGGGAATTTTAAGGATGCAAATAACGAATTTAAGATCAAAACTTATAAATTGAAAAAGGCGGACGAATTTTTCCAGTTGTATTCCGATTCCAATGAAAGTGAATATCAAGAGGTTTTTAAGGTTGCAAATAACGAATTTATAATAAATTCAAAATGGCAACACCAATATGGTCGATCGTGCAGCTCAATGTCATGAAAATCATTAATCTCAGAACATTTTCTATATCCTATATTGAGGAGAATAGAACTGGATTCTGAGTTTTCTGATTGCACTCGCATTTTTTGTTTTAAATGACGTTTTTCGATCTGTTCCTAAATGAGTGATCATTTTAGACGTGAATTAATTTCAACGGCCGGCGTATCTGCTGGGACAACTGGCAACGTTTGGCCGAAATCTATGCCAATAAAATAGTTACTCCCCAAAATAATTGGTTCTAACTTCTGAAATCTTGCATTGCTCCGCTAACGGCCATGGTACATTCATCCCAGGCCCAGACAACCTTCATGTAGTATTGTGAAACTTTAGCTTTGTACGATCGGTATTTTAAACATAGAATGTGCTGTGTTTCCTTATGTGAGTAAACTTACCACAATCTCTGCTAATGATCCTGCTACGGTAACCCTTTTATCTGAACGTATTTTTGGCAATATGAGATTAATTAAGAAAGTCATAGTGCAAGATCCGGTATAAGAAATATATACCCTCATCTGTTATTTGATGAAGACAATTATTATATGATAGATAATATATACATTGATAAAACGCACATGGGTTGCCTAGCTAAATCGCGTACCGAAGGTGTTAAATAAAGGATATTGTAATTAACTTTTTTGGACCAACTACCCCCATTTGTTAATCATAAAAATCGACCATTAACTGACAGAATATAACTCAAGGAATAGGAAAAATAGAGGTTGCCTGATTTCTACCGGGCCAATCGTGGGGTTGCCAGGTATAAACCGGTAAGCAAGCGTTGTTAATATAACCTCATCCTATTCCTTGCGTTATATTCTGTCAGTTAATGGTCGATTTTTATGATTAACAAATGGGGGTAGTTGGTCCAAAAAAGTTAATTACAATATCCTTTATTTAACACCTTCGGTACGCGATTTAGCTAGGCAACCCATGTGCGTTTTATCAATGTATTATCTATCATATAATAGTTGTCATCATCAAATAACAGATGAGGGTATATATTTCTTATACCGGTTCCTAGACTATCATGAAAGCGCCTCGACGATGTAAAAAAAAGCATGACACGCTTTACCTATATTCTTGTTTTATTAACACCAGAACTTTTGGCTAGCGCCCCGCACTTTTTTACCCTTCCAAAGGCAGGCCCTTTTCATATACTGGCTGGCGCAATTAAACTTTACATTTAAAATTATTTTTTACTTGTTAGTTAATTTTAAACTAAAAGCATATATTTTTTATTTTCTGTTTTTTAGTTTATTATATGTCTTCCGCGATTTTGTAATGACCACCATATTATATTTAAAATGACGTCACACAGCTTACTGTTACGATACCTACATATATCTAGTGGGTTGTAAAGTAAAAGTTAATCCGCCATTTTTTGTTGATCACCATTTTACCAAATAGGTAATTGTACTGTAACTGTCATCCCCTTTCATTTGAAACCCATGTCGGGGGTCAGGGGCGCAATTGCGAAATTCGGCCGCCATCTTGGAACCGCCGTCTTGAATTTTTTACAAAATGGTCAGATTGCATTGTCACGCGAACTTTACATATGTGCAAAATTTCAAGTTGGTCGGTTATACGGAAGTGGGTCAAAGTCGAGTTGCATTTGTCTAAATACATACATACATGCATATACAGGGTGTCCCACATAAACTTACAAAGCGGCCGGCTGTGGATAGGTCTTGGATAGACGAACAAAAAATCGTATGGGTGGGGGGAGGGGAAATCGTAACGGTTTAGCCGCTAGGGCGTTTTGATTTTTTTTTGCTAAAGTTTTACATATCACCCTGTATTTTTGTAACCGTATAACCTATTTTTAATGGTTATGGTACCAGTGCACGAAGAATTCCTCCACCTATCTACAACGTTAAAAACAATGGTCCTATCTTACCAACTTTTGGAGTTATGAATCGCCAAAGTCAAAATTTTGTTATTTTTTCACTAAAATTTCAACTAAAACCACATTTTTCTCCAAAAAATACGTGATTAACCTAAACTTTTTTTTCTAAAATAAGAAAGCTTGGACAATTTCCTATGAATAATGCCTATTAAGTCTTAATGTAACTGCCTTTATTTTGGAAGATATAAGGCATTTAGTCTAAGTCTAAAAATACAAAATAAAGGAAAATGTAACATTTAACATAACAGATGCCATAGGATCTACCGTTGTAGATAGGTGGAGGAATTCTGCGTGCACTGGTACCATAACCATTAAAAATAGGTTATACGGTTACAAAAATACAGGGTGATATGTAAAACTTTAGCAAAAAAAAATCAGAACGCCCTAGCCGCTAAACCGTTACGATTCCCCCCCCCCCCCCAAATATGATTTTTTGTTCGTCTATCCAAGACCTATCCACAGCCGGCCGCTTTGTAATTTTATGTGGGGCACCCTGTATACAGATGAAGCTAATATAAAGGATATACAAATAGCCTAAAACATGCTCATGAAAATACTGAATCTTCCAGTGAAGGTCCCATCCCACTCGCATTAGCCGTTTCCGAGATTGTCCCGGACAAATAGACAGATATACAGACAGACAAAAAATTTTAAAATACGCAATTTATTATAAAATGATGTAATTAACCATATAAACTTAGAAAAACACAATTATTTTGAAATCACAGACAGACACTCCAATTATATTTATGTACAAGATAGATAGACTAGGCTAGAGTAAACTCTAATAAGTCGTCTAAGTGTAAGACCGCAAAACTATGCACGTGGTTGAGCCTACAAATCTTCATTACAGGGGTGTGGCACAATAAGTCAAGTGTCATAACTCTTTGACTCCCTTGCATTAAGCCTTAATAACATACCATCAAATTCTCCCATGTGACAAGTCGCCGCGCTGCCCAAAAATAGATAACATAAAACGCGGAGCTGCTCTTCTTATTTCCGAGAGGCCTAGCTATGCCGAGCACATGACCGAGCTCAAAGGGGCAGCTAAAGCGCGGCTAAGACCAAAGAACATCCTGAAGTAAATAGAAACGACAAAACGTCATCAATATGAAATGGAGACAGCAAGAGTTCCAAAAGGACAGCGAGGCTCACGAAATCGTTTCCATCTCCTAATCAGCCAAAAAACTATATACTCCCCAAAAAGGTGCGCCGAAGTTCTTTGGTTCGAAGTAAACATCACTCAGCAAAACTAAAGATAGTTAAGTCGTATAGGTATGTTTGGGTTTTCTCGATTTTAAATTATTACTAAGTTTAGGAATAGAAATTAAGAAATTTGACTACTATACTATTTAAAAAAAGTTCTTACCTCTTCCACTTCTTCCTACAAATCTAAGATCATTAAATTTCGCTACTTGATTTTTCATAACTGCTGTACAATTTCTAAGTTCACCGCAAAAATTCTCATCATTTCCTGCCATTATTGTAACTATTGTGCCATCCAATACTTCTCCTAGTGCCACAACCTTAAATGCTACTGGTAGTGTTTTATTTGATCTCCAGTGATTCGGCAAAACCGTGCATACCTAAAGAATATTTAATTGTTATTAATAACAAATCTAATTAATATTTATATATTTATGTATATATGCTATTATTTTTCTTACAACATGCGGACAACCCGTTCTTACTAACTCTCCGGGATGTTCTGCCAAAAGTCCATCAATTGTTCGTTCAGCTAAGGTCTCAGCGGTCAGGTAAGGGAGGCTATCACTGTTATTATTATTATTATTTGTATTGTTACTAGAATTATTGTTTGCTTGTGGGCCATCGTGCGGCACCTGATTTGTTGTTGAACTCACTTCACTAGCAATATGCATTATTTATTTAAAATAATATTGTCACAAGATATTTTTGTCTCTTAATTCCATTAAGATTTAGTTTATTTCATTTTTCATATTCTTCACTGGTAAGAATAAATCATCAAAATTTATAAAATTTAAGGTTATTAAAAATAATAAAAATACAAAATTTTGCACTTGTTAAAAATTTATGTAAACAAACAAAACAATTTTCGCTATTCTGATGGCAGCCCTGTTTTCGACTTTTCGGTGCAGCTGATTTATCAAAGTTAAAAATTGTGAATGGGTTATCAATTAATTGACAAATGTCAGATGAACCATTTTTGTTTTTATTTTGCTGGGTTTTTAGCTACTCTGCGAACATTTACTCAAGTGTATTATTAGTAGTATACAACTTAGGAGTATTTAGAATGGTTATTGCCACCAGGAAAAGAAACAAGATTCTTACTTCACTCATAAAGTGATAACAGCTGAATTCACACTGGCGTCATTAGCTAAAAGGTCACAGCGTCCGATCATCATGTTAAAAGATCAGGTTCCAATTCCACTCAATGACACAGCTCTTTGTCTTCCCACATTTCTACATAGATAAAATAGATAACTTTTGCTAGTTGTCTTCTCTTTTTGCAGCAACTCTAAACCCATTTTTCTTCTATGGGTAGCAAGCAAAGTAAAGAGGTCTCTTTCCTGGGTATTATGTATTCTCTATTACAATACTCAAATGCTTCTTAAAGTCCATTCAAAACGCGGGGGGGGTGTTCCAAAATAACACCGTTAAGAAAATCGAACCCTAAACGTTTTTGGGGTCGCTGATCACGAAAATCGCGGTCCTAAAACATGGGCGTCACCCCTAAAAATGCAAAAAACACCCCTTTTTAGGGGGTTTTCGCGATTATTTCAATAATAATGAAAACTAATGCGATGAAATGCACTTTTTTTAATATTTATTTGCGAAGGTGGTTGATTTGTACTAAATTAAAGCGAACTTAATGATAAGGGGTAGTCCTAAAGGGTTGAAACTACCCCTATATCGGCCAAAAATGGAAAAAATTGTATAAAAGTTGTTTTTTCAAGTTTATGCCTCAAATTCGATTGTGGACGTGCTGTCAGGCAAAAATAAATTATTTTTAACCCTTAAGGGGTTAAAACTACCCCTACAATAATAAAAATCAACTTTATATAAAAAAAATTGCAAAATTTTTTTTTTTGCTTTTTGTTTGAAATCTGGTTCAATAGGTATTATCAGCAAAAAAAAATATTTTTTTCAACCCTTAAGGGGGTAGAACTACCCCTACATTAAAATGTAATTGAAACAAATTAAAATTTGTTGTTTTGCATTTAATTTTTATTTTCCATTTTTAATCATTAAAACATTTGGAAAATTTCACTATAAACCCCTTTGTACAGAGGTTAAACCACCCTAAAATAAAAAATATATTGAGAAATATTTCATTACAATTTAAATGTAGGGGTAGTTTTACCCCCTTAAGGATTGAAAAAATTAATTTTTTTGCTGATAATACCTTTTGAACCAAATTTCAAACAAAAAGCAAAAAAAAATTTTGCAATTTTTTTTATATAAAGTTGTTTTTATTATAGTAGGGGTAGTTTTAACCCTTTAAGGGTTTGCCTGACAGTACGCCCACAATCGAATTTGAAGCATAAACTTGAAAAAAAAATTTCCATTCTTGGCCGATTTAGGGGTAGTTTCAACCCTTTAGGACTCTACCCCTTATCATAAAGTTCGCCTTAATTTAGTACAAATCAACCACCTTCGCAAATAAATATTAAAAAAAGTGCATTTCATTGCATCAGTTTTCATTATTATTGAAATAATCGCGAAAACCCCCTAAAAAGGGGTGTTTTTTGCATTTTTAGGGGTGACGCCCATGTTTTAGGACCGCGGGACCTCGATTTTCGTGATCAGCGACCCCAAAAACGTTTAGGGTTCGGTTTTCTTAACGGTGTTATTTTGGAACACCATAACGCGCGTTTTGAATGGACTATTACTCGAAACTGTTATTCGAAACTAAAAGGTTTCCTTAGCCCCAATTACATTATTGTTTCCTCTAGTAGTTCGAGGTTTCAATTTTGTCGCCCATACTTACTACATTGCTTGATTACCCTTGAGCTTTCGAGTAAAAATCTAAAAATATTGATACAGTTTCGAGTAAGATTTAGTTAGGTATGTAAGACAGAATACCATTTTGGCAGTTTTGTTAGACAGTTTTACAATTTTGTAATAGAGAATAAGGCCCCTACTCTATAGCCAAAGTTTGGGTTTTATCCCGTGAATGCTGGGAACGGTTATAGCACCATTCTAGACCGATATTCACAGAGCGCCTCTAAAAAACATCTTCAACTGGGACAAGATTAAATGGAAAGTGGCCTCTTTTTATCCCTACAAATCTCCGGAAGGGATGCAATCAGTGTTGCCACTTTGGACACGTTCGTATCATTTTGGATACTATTCAGTGGAAAAAAATTATGTGGGTATGATGATACGGTTTCGCGCTTATTGTAATTTTGTAATCATTTTTCAAAATCTATATTATTCAACGTTTCTTGTCTAATTACTAGAATTAATTTCTAATATCTGCTACATTTTTCAAGTTCACTTTTCATTATGAGTTTTGTTTAACGAGCTACTCTAGGTTGAGATATTTCAGCAAAATGTGTTTCAACTGGAGCAACTTAAAGCATGGTTTTCTGCTCTACCTTTTTTGGTAGAGCAATTTCGGGCAAGATTTCTTGCTCTACTTGTTTTCACAGTTACTCTTTTCTGAGCTGGCTTGAGCTATCTGCTTTTCAGTTTCATTAAACACGGCTATGCTTTTTTTATCTTGTCATGTTCATGTGGGGTTATAAAAGTGAAAAACGGTTACGTTACTTATTGTTTGCGTATTGTATTGTGAAATTAGTTCGATCGATAGCTAATTTCTTCATAATTACGAGTTTCGGCGTCTTTAAGGAATTTCCTGTTTTCATAATTAGGTTTGTTACTGGAAAAAGTGCTTTTAGCTTTTTAAAAAAATGCTTATACAGAGGCTCTGTCCGTCTGTCTGTCCGTCTGTGACCTTCTTTCATCTCTGAAAGTACTGTGGCTACAGACTTGGGCCATATCTCAAATTGTAGCTCTTGATCAAGAGAGCTAAAACTGAGAAAATGGTCTGGAAATTCCAACCGGAAGTATATTTAACGACAAAAAAGAGATTTCTAATAAAGTACGTATATCGGTAGCCTAGAGCAAAGGCGCTGGAATCCTATCCTCGGCCGCGCAATGATGAAATATATATATATATTTTTTTTATCGGTAGCGTAGAGCTATGGTGCTGGAATCCTATCCCTGTGGAACCAGGTTCAATCCTCTACCGCGCAATGGTGAAATATAATATTTTTTTCTTTTTTTACTTCGGTGGTACATGTTTTGAATTTATCACTAAATTATATCAGATTAATTACTCAAATTATATTACTCAGGAGAACATAAACATTTACTTAATTAAAAGTGAAAAAAATATAATTTTCTTGATTTTTTATGGTCATCCAGTCTGAAGTGTTATTCAATAGAAAGAATACCATGAAAAGGCGTAATTAGTGGCTAGTCTCTAGGCACAACATCCCACTAATTTAATATCTATTTGAACCAATATACAATCATTTGCTCATTTAGTATCATATGGATACGTACAGAAAGGTTATGGATACGATTGGATACTTTTTCTGTGCTTAAATGGATACGACAAAACACTCAGCGAGTGGCAACACTGGAAGCAACACTTTCCCGGCATTCTTTCAGAAGTGACCCTAGATCTAATTTTCGGCAAGCTGGTCTATCTCTTTAGAGCCACCTTCAACTAGGGATACTTTCCAACCATTTGTAGGAGAGTCGTGCTATTTTTTATACCTAAACAGGGCATAGGCTTCTGAAGCCGCCTTTTTTTTCACTAAAATTAAATTGAATAACTATGTATTTTTTGAAGAAAACGTTGGTTGAAGTTGTAATTTTCGTGAACATTTTTTTTACTTTGACGACTCATAACTCTGGACATTGGTGGGTGGAAACCTTGAGTTTTACAGTTTCAGATAGGTGGCGTATATTGGTGCCTTATTCACGACAATATCGAAAAGAGTTATAAAAATACAGGGTAATATGTAAATCCCTACCAAAAAAAATTTAAAACGCCCTAGCAACTAAACCGTGGCGATTACCCCTCCACCCCCCCCCCTCCCCTTCCATTTTTTGTTCGTCTATCCAAGACTTATCCACAGCAAGGCGTTTCGACACTTTCACTGATAGACCCTGTATTTCACTTCGACTGCTGGATTTGAAAATATGTTCGCTTATAGTATCCTGTAGTAACAGCTGTTGGGGGTAAATGCGATAGCGTAAACGTTGCATTCTTAGATAATCGTTAAAACGATCGTAAACGACATTTAGCTAAGCACGTATCATTTGATTTATGGTCATATAATAAACTGCCACAGATTCACCTGGCTACTTTATTTCTTCCTTATTAATTTTGTCCGTTTGACCGTTTCTTATTTTGCAAGAAAAATTATAAGAAAATGGTTAAAGCCAATGAAACTCTGATCGTATTGATATTTATTGAAAGCTATTTCGGCTGTACAATTTTTCATCTACTTTACTAGTAGTTGCTTTCAATAATATAGACTGGGGTTTACAGAGTGAGCTAAAACCAGATATTGTGATTTGCCTGCATTGAGTGATAAGCCCATAGAAGGCCATTTTGTAAGTCATAATTTCCGCAGTCCTGACACCAATTGATGCTTAGGCATAGAAATACCGCTGTACATAATCAACGTACATGTGGATTTTTCAGTTGTTTACTAATGCAAGAAAGTCATTAAAGAATATACTGAATAAAAAAGGCCAAGAATTGAACCTTGCGGAACACCACAATAGGGGATGGTTGAGGGTGAAGCACTATTATGCAACATTTCCTGTTGCGAATGGTTATTTAAGACCCGATTAACTCTTTGAAACTTATTCAAGGTCAAAGTTATCAAAAAACACTATTTAGCCAAAAGTTCATTCAAATACTGGTATTTTCTAAATTTTTCTTTAATCAGTCAATACGAAACGTTATTGCCTATTGTCTCGGCTCTCAGAAACGCACCTTTAAAAAACTTTGTAGTTTTATCATAATTAGGTGCCAAGCTAGATAGTAAACCACAAAAATGTTTGAACGAAATTCTTCCTATCTGCCCCTTGATTTTGGGCATTTTCAATAGCCTATTATGTTACCAGAAAAAAAGGATTTTCACTGAAGCTCTTTTTGTTGTAATAGTACTGACCCGATTGAGAACTGCGGTAGCGTTTTCACTCTCAGTCAGAGCGAAAAAGTCCTTCTGTTCTCAATCGGGGCAGTACCATTAGTACTATGAATGAAAATCCTTTTGGGCTTTCTGAATTCCTCGCTGGATCACAGGAAAATATCATACCGCACTGCTCGACAGTTCGCTTTACTATACCTAGGGGTTAACCATAAATCCCTGAAACCTACATATGCCAGTCTTGGGGCATCCTTTACCATAGTATATCTTCTCACGGAAACGACCTTTAACACATAACTGAAGATTATCGCCCAAATAATCTAATACCCTTAATAAGGCATCTCGCCGTCTTAACCGGTTAATAACCGGTTACCATTGTTCCGCTTAGGTCGGGTCTTCAGCTTAACCTAGCGGACTAAGAATAAGCTCATACAACATCCAAGAGTTCAAACGCAAAGCCCACTGGCTTCTCATTATGCATCCTCCAGACTACCCTTACCCTATCATATCCTTTTACTATCTTCGAGCTAAGCTTACTACCAGATATTGCACCATGAAGTAAACGACTTGACGGACCATTCACTCCCAGCCGAGTTTTCCAAAATTTTACATAATTAAAGATGGAACCGTAACAAGATTGCCGTAATGGTAAGCTAAGGGCTTAGGGCGCCTGACTACCATCACAGAGGGTTGCCCTTTGAATTCACTCCGCGGCATAGTCGTTCGTCTTTTTATTTTTCCTCTAATCACCTTAAGCATTCAAAACCAGGAAGTCATCTCCAGTTCAAAAACACTCTACTACGAGGATTATATAATATTTGCAATGTAAGTAGTTTATTACTATTTATTATTAGTATAGTGGAAATGTGGTTGCTTTACGCGTAACTTGAAAAATAGTTTCTTTCTCTCAGAGGTATTATTATTTTCTTATTCAACCCTGAGATCCTTTAAGGGGATAAAAGAAAACGAGTCTGCAGCAACAAGGAAAAGCTGATTTCAGCCATTTTTAAGTTAAGTGGTTAATAAATATTTTAAAACCTACTGAAACCTCCATATCTTGTACTTCGTTCACATCACCTTACACAAGGATTGACTTTAAAACGTCTCGCAATAAAAATCAATAGATTCCTTAAATTTTTTTTTGAAGAAAGTAAACGTGCTGTGAAGTCTACATTCTTCTTAAAAAAAAAGATATTTTCATATCAAATTCCAAAGGAGTGATGAACAACTCTATAGACATCTCCCCCACCAAACATTCGTATTACATACCACTTCATTACAAATCACTTTAACAAGAGATCAAAAGAATCCTTTCCCGAAAGGGATTGTGCATCGGAAAAAACAGTACTAAAAGGCTGACGAAAATCTGCTGATGTTAGAGTCCTTGTGCCCAGGGCCGTGCCTGACGGGCGTTCATTGCGTGCACCGCACGCAGGCGGCCGAAATTAAGAGGCGGCCAAATCGTTACAAGTTGTTTACTGGGCAAAAATACAATCGGTTTGTTTTCATTAAGATACGAAGTAAAAACAGTTTCTCTAATCTAATCTATCTAAAAAGAGTTTCTCAGAAATAAGAAATGTATAAAAACTGATTAGGTCGTTGTAGTATTTATATACCTAGTCATGCAGCGAATCCGAATTTTTTCGAACATTGCACGAGCGACGAGCCGAAATAGTTTTTTCAATTGACCGGCGTCGCGTAAGCGGTCTTATTCGTCTTATTAGTCGTATTAGTCTATAGACTAGCGAGGATAAATCGTTATTTGTGTCCTGTGTGTGATCCGATATTATTAAAGTCTTTAATTTAACGAATAAAAATAAATTGCTTAATTCCTGAAAACTTTTAGTTGTGTGTTCGTGTGGTGAAATTTAATAAAAAGCTCATTTACATTTTTAAAGGCCTACGAATGTCTGAAAGGAAAACGAAAAGATTGTCTGGAGCGCAATATAAAAGAAAGCGAGAGGAAAAGCAAAATGAAGCTAAAAAAATGTTTGGCTCATTAACAAAGTTTTTAGTAAAATCGCCAGAACCGGAAAGTAGTTGTAGTAGCCAATTAAATCCAATTGATGATTTGTTTTGCGATAAAAATGAAAATGAATTATCTGTCGAAAATGAAAAGGCTAATGACAATACTAGTAGTACCGACGAAATGGAAACAGAAGATAATAAGGATATCGATCTATACAATACCGATACCGCTGAAATTGATAAAGCATATTTTGCTATGTGTATGGATTTAAATGATCCAGCTTGCTGGCCTTTAACAATTACCACTAAAATATTGGATATATTAATCGAAAAAGGACCCATACAAAATAAACAATCTACATATCCAATTAATGAATTGGGAAGATCATTTTCATCAACTTATTTCTATAGAAAAATGCCAAATGGTGAAAAATTTAATCGTGAGTGGTTAATCTATTCTCCAAAAACGGATTCCATATTTTGCTTCTGTTGTAAATTATTTGGCAAACAAGAAATAAAATTAGTTAATGAAGGCTTCAATGATTGGCAACACACATCTGATAATTTATCTCGTCATGAAAAAACATCGCTGCATATCGGAAATTGCACCAATTGGAAAAATTTGGAATTAAATTTAAAAAACAAAGCTACAATTGATAAAAATTTGCAACGGTATTATGACGCAGAGAAAAAACGATGGTATCAAATTGTCGTACGCATGATATCTGTGGTACAATTTCTGGCAGTACAGGGTTTAGCGTTTAGAGGTAGCTCGAGCAGATTGTATGAAAACAATAATGGAGATTTTCTAAAAGCAATTGAAATGATAGGAAAATTTGATGATGTTATGGCAGATCACATAAATCGCATTCAACAATCAGTTGCTTTAAAGAACCATATGCCACATTATGCGGGAAATCGCTTCCAAAATGAAATAATTAGTATCCTTGCAGCGCAAATTCAAAAATATATTTTGTCAGCAATAAAAGACGCCAAATATTTTTCAGTAATTTTGGATTGTACGCCGGACATGGGACATGTCGAGCAAATTACAATAATTTTGAGATATGTGCATATTCAAAATGACGAAGTAGAAGTGAGAGAAAATTTCGTTGGTTTTTCTCCAGCTCAAAAAAGTACTGGAGAAGCTTTTTACGACTTTTTAATTGAAAAATTAAGCTCTCTTAAATTAAATGTTAACGATATGAGAGGCCAGGGGTATGATAATGGATCAAATATGGCTGGAAAACATATTGGATTGCAGAAACGAATTTTGGACAATTATCCACGAGCTTTGTTTATGCCATGCAACGCGCATACATTAAATTTGGTCGTCAATGATGCAGCGAAAGTTTCTTTTTCAACTGTGGATTTTTTTAGTAATGTGTCAGCAATATACAATTACTTTTCCGGATCACCTTTTCGATGGCAAATTTTAAAAAAACATGTAAAATCGTTAACAGTAAAACAAGTTAGCGTAACCCGGTGGGAATCAAGGATTAAGGCGATTAGACCACTGCGTCATGAATTAGGTGAAATTTATGACAGCCTAATAGAACTAGCGGAAGAATGTTCAACACCAATAGGTCAACATGAAGCTAAATGTTTGGCAATGAAAATTAAATCGTACAAATTTATTTGTTCCACAGTAATATGGTACGAAATCTTAGAAAAAGTAAATATTATTAGTAAAATGATGCAGACCGTTTCTTGGAATCTTACTTCATGTGCTGAATCTATTAATAATATTTTAATTTTTTTCCAAAGTATTAGAAATGATGAAAATTTCGAAAAGTATTTGAAAATTGCTGATGAATTATGTGAATCACTTGAAATACAACCGGAATTTCCTGTTGAAA
Organism: Thereva unica; assembly: GCA_949987705.1. Taxonomy (NCBI): domain Eukaryota; kingdom Metazoa; phylum Arthropoda; class Insecta; order Diptera; family Therevidae; genus Thereva; species Thereva unica. The sequence goes on from OX465284.1 coordinate 88,070,896, forward strand.
TTAATCTACGTCGACGCCATAAGCGAAAACAATTTGACTATGAAGGAGATGAGGATATTCAGTTAACTGCTAAAGAAAATTTCAAAATTAATTTTTTCTATGTAATATTGGATACAGCCATTTCATCTGTTACTACCCGATTTGAAACATTATCCAATTTCGAACAGTCTTTCGGATTTTTATATAAATTTGTTGAAATAGGAGAGGACGACATGAAAAAAAGTTGCTTCGACTTTCATAATAAATTCAAGGATGGCGAATCGTGCGACATAAACGGAGCAGAATTATACGAAGAGTTAATTTCATTGAAAATAATTATAAAAGATAGGAAACAACCCGAAGAACTCCTAAAGTATTTGTACAAACACAATTTACAAAATTCATTTCCAAATGTATCTACAAGCTTAAAACTATTATTGACCATGCCTGTATCAGTTGCGTCTGGAGAACGTAGTTTTCTAAATTGAAAATCATAAAAAATTACCTACGTACTTCCATGACGCAAGAACGTATGAGCAATCTTTCAATTATCGCGATTGAAAGTGAAATTGCTGAATCTTTAAATATTCACGAAGCAATTGACGATTTTGTCAGTAAAAAATCCCGTAGGATTAACTTTTAATATGTACTTTATTTAATAATTGCTTCGTGAAGATTCAGCAATACCAATACCATAATTTTTTTCATGTTATTATTTTTGTCTAAATTTTAAATAAAAAAATGTTTATTTTGTGCATTTTTTTTTCTTAAATTTCATCCAAACATATAAATCTCATAAAACCGGTTTTTAGCCAGTTTTTCTTTTCAGAAACCGGTTTTGGGAACAAAACCAATATTTTTTTTCGTTCTCGATTTCGGTTAACCAAAAACTGATTTTTTTCCCGGTTTGATGCCCTGTGTATAATAATAAACATTAAAAATTAAAGTAGTTTTTTTTAATGTTATCCTGGGGGCGGCCATACAGACTGGCACGCAGGCGGCCATATACCCAGGCACGGCCCTGCTTGTGCCTTCTACGTACTATTTGCCTACAAAAGGGTAAATTTAACCTCGACATTTTTTAAAGCTTTTCATATTTAGTGTGGAAAAATAATTGAAAAAAATTAACAAAGGCCCTTCAACAGGTATTTTTGTATGGTTTAGTAGATGTAAGCAAAGAATGGAGCCTTTTGTCTGTTGGTTTCGTCGTTCAAAGATGGCAGATGACATTTTTTTGTTAATTAAGAATGAAATTGTAAAAAATAATTAAATTTCCAAAAAAAACAATGGTTAAACAAATTTGAGCTCAGTTAAAAAAAATACTTTAATACCGAGAAATATATTAATTAGAGATGCCACGAATATTCGGCTGGTATTCGGTATTCGGCCTATTCGGCTACTTTTTTGAATATTCGGTATTCGGCCGAATAATCCACATTATAAGTTGTTATGAATAAAAACAAGTTTTTCTGCGTTTGTTGATAGTCCTGCTTGAATAGTCTTCTCTCACTATATACAACTGACATATAATAATGGACTGCTCATCAGCAATTATTCCCATACAAACCGATGGCACCAAAAAGGTATAGTCGCTCGCTCATCCATAAGCCCCCAAACTGACAGAAGCACTCAGAAATAAAATCAGGTTAAATCAATTAGAAAAAAATAGACGGGTATAGTGATGTTTATATCTTTTGCTCTTTTCCCCATAAGCCCCCGGATTTTGACATACAGAATGTCAGTTGCTAAAACAGGCGTTAAGAACTTAAATCAGATACACATAAAATTTTGCAAATTAATGAGAAAAAGGCATTTTAAAAGGTGAAAAAGTGAAAATAGTGTTTATTAATTTTTTTAAACAAAATATTTGTGTTGTTTTAATGTTTTAAGTACGTATTTAAAAAAATGTAAATTTCAAAAGTGATTCCGGTGTTTACATGGAGTGAAAAAAGGTTTGTAGCCTATGGAACAAATTGGTGCCATGAAAAATTTCTCATAAGCAGTCCATTCTATATGTCAGTGCTATATACACACTACTGCCAGGAAGCGATAGATAAATCTTTACAAATTTTGAGAGAGTTGGATATTGTTTTGTGTTTGCTGACCACCATTTGTAATGGTCTGCCGTCCGATCTAGGCGTATTGTTTTTAAATAAAAATCCATCTCATTTGCAGTAGCGCTCTTCTCCACATCTTCATTATTACCTTCCATATTGTCCGTAGCGACTTCCTCAAAGCAGTTCCAGAAACATGAATTTCAATGGTCTTATAGTTTTCATTGGTGTGTCTTTTCTTACAAAGTAGAGAAGAATCATCATCGGTACTGCTAGATTCATCATAACTTATTTTCAGAACTTCTAGAATTTTTTGTCTTGCTCTTTCAGTTTGAACTAATCCCAGGAAATTTGTTTTGAAACGCGGGTTAAGAAAAATGGCCACCAGATTTGTCATTTTCATAAAAGTTGAACTGGTTTTCAAGCTCAGCTTGTAGTGACAATCTCATTCTCACTCAATTTGGTGCTCGCTCTGCAGGCTCTGCCTTTCCTAGATATTTCAACAAAGTAACAGCATTATGCAATCACTTCAGAGATGCAGGATATACCTGAGCTGGTTATTTTTGTAATTTCTTCGAACGGTTTGAGGATTTTGACACATTGTTCCACTAGCTCCCACTGAGAATGTGTTAAGTTGTTTAAAGATTCGTGATCTGTTATGTACAAAGAGACAGCTCGCTTTTGTTCTAATAATTGCTCCATTAATAATAATAGATAGAATTCCAGCGTGTGCTTACATCATGTACAAGTTGGTGGTTTGGCAAGTTAAGTTCTTGTTGAATGGATTTCAGCTTTTGCAATGCTATACCAGAATGGTTAAAATGGGTAATAGTTCGTCTCGCAGCAACTACCATCTGTAGTAATTTCAAATTATTACATACATAGATGGGAAGATTTGTCTACGCTCGAAAAATTTGCACTCTTTTTTTGCCGAACATTTGGCCGCCGAATATTCGGCGCTTTGGCCGAGAGCGTGGCCGAATATTCGGTATCCGGCCAAATCACTATTCGTGGCATCTCTAATATTAATACTAGTAGCCTAGCCATTATAGAAGTTACTTACGAATAAGTCCTGATCAAACTTAAAAACAAAACTATTTATTCCAGGTCAAGAGTCTACAAAATCGATATCTGGGCATCTATAACGCTAATTTATGATAATATTAGAACATAAAACTCAACAACCTGTGAATTTCAATGTAATATGACTGGACTTTCAATAAGAATTGATGGAAGCCAATACCCTAATACCTACTAAACTTTTGCCTGCTCCAATGAACTCAGGAATTTTATTGTTCGTCATTGCGCGAAAAGTTTCAGTTGAAAGAATTGTGAAAACATAAAAAATATAATTTTCCATAATTTGTGCTCATTATCCTTTTCAGTCAGAAATGGAAGATAACTATCATTGGTGCTATACAACGGTGCTTCCACTAGCAATTAGCTTCTGGGAGTACTTGCAAAACAAGAGGTTTCAACTACAGCAAATAGTTCCGGACGTTAATTAAAATAACCTTTTGAAGCCGAATTGAACAGCCTGCAGCAACAAGAACTTTCAAATATGTTCCCAAAAACTTATAATATAGGAAGGTAGGGTATTTCATGAAGAAAAGTTATTTTTAACGCAAAAGGAACGGAGACGTATTGATTTAATGCACCACTTGTGCATTGTGTAAACGCAATCATTTAAAAGCCACGTTTAAAGGAAATTGCTAAAAATGGTAAGTGGCTGGGACTGATTCATTTTTTTGTAATCCACTGACTGGGACTTGTGTTTCCGCAACAAAAACGCCAACTCTGCCTAGTCAACTCTGCCGCTAACCGTATCACCAGGATTATATAGGCAGGAATGCATTTATTCATTCCCTTTCTATCAAATCTATGAAGCCTAGGCCCAACAGATGGTCTAATCGGGAGGGTATGAACGCAATAAAAACTAAAGAAGCCACCCTTTGTGCGTACAAGAGTTTCCCGAGGGAATCGCTCCGTTTACAGTACATACAACTAAGAAATTCCTATAAAGCCACCATCAGGAAAGTCCAAACTTCATTTGACAACAAAGTGAGAAGTTAACTCCTTAAAGGAACCTCTGGCTTTTGCTCTATCATACTTCTCCGGTGTTTCCCCAGACTCTTTTAAACTGCTTATGTTCAGCCCATACCGAAAAAATGTGATTCCAGCATTCCGTCCAACAACCGCCCAATAGCAATTATTTCTATTCTCCCCAAAATCATGGATACGATAATCAACAAAAAGCATCAAGCTTATGGGACATCTAGAATCCAACCTACTTATAAACGACAGGCAGTATGGCTTCCGACATAAAATATCCACTGGCGATCTTTTAGCTATCTCCAATGCTTTTGATAGAGTATGGTACTCAGCCCTGTTAGCTAAACTCAAAGTTAGTGGATTCGACTAACTTCTACACAAGTGGATTGAGAGTTTCGTTTCTGACCTTCCAATCGAGGTAGTATTGGATGGCGTTAAATCTGATTCACAGCCCATCTCTGAGGCGGTCCCCAGGGGTCAATTTTATCACCCGCTCTAGTTTCAATCTCCTTCTCCTAAAATGCGGAGAAGTGGTGGAACAGCACCGATTTCAAAAATTCTTTTTTTTCCGTATTCTGTAGACTTTCAGGAACATTCATCACCACTAACCTTTACATTAACTCTAAAAATTAATAAATTCGGGGGGTTTTACCCCTCCATAGCACCCCCCATGAATCGCAGTACTGAAAATATTTGTAAATTTATATATTTCGGCTCGGAAATCGTCTCCGGAAGGGTTTCGGGGTCTCTGATGACAGATCCGAGGTCCATTTATATGTAGGGAAGGTTTCAACCCTTAAAAGCACCCCTTGGTGTGAGGAAATATTTGAAATGCCTTATTTTGCCTCGGAAATCGTTTCTCGGGGGTTTTCAGGGTCGGTGATCACGAATCCGAGGTTTATATACATGTAGGGGTGGTTTCAACCCCTAAAAATCCCCTCAGTGACAGAAAAAATTGAAAAAGGACCCCAACTGGAAAAAAGGGGGGTTGTTTGGGGTAACCGTTGGCTGAACTACAAAAGTAAATTGTATTACATTCAGAAATGAAAAGTGCCGGGTCTTTTTCAATATTTTCTGTCACTGGCGGAAAGACTTTTAGGGGTTGAAACTACCCCTACATGTATATGAACCTCGTGACCCCAAAAACCCCTGAGAAACGATTTCCGAGACAAAAAAGTGCATTTTAAATATTTCCTCACATAAACGGGGCTTTTAGGGGTTGAAACTACCCCTACATACAAATGGATTCGTGATCAGCGACCCCGAAAACCCCCAGGAAACGATTTCCGAGCCGAAATATATAAATTTTACAAAAATTTTCAGTATTGCAATTCAAGGGCCTTGCCAAAACACCACCTTAATTTTTTTTCTGGAAGAAGACTTGTCATCTATTTTATGAATAAAACTTGGTATGTCACCAAAAAAAACCCTTGTGAAAGCTGTTTTTTAAAGAAAACCCCCTGTCACGGCACTTAAAAATTATATCTGACATGATAAAAAACATTTTTTCAATGACAGGCTTATTTTTATGCATAGAGGACATCTTAAACTTCAGTTGTTTTCTTTTTGAACAGGGTGTTCTGAAATGCCAGTGATTGATCTTGATGTATTGATGCTGCGCATTCAAAATTCAGTCTGACAAATTTATTAACAAAAATTGTCAGCCAGACAAGCTTTAATAGACAGAAGAAATCTTGAACTTTATGTAAAACAAAATTCAAGGAAAAAAAAGAATTTATAACATAAGGTCTGTCAAAAGCTAATTAATAAAAATTGTCAGACAGACCAATTTTTTCAAAAATGGTTCATTATTTACTACAAATTGTATAAATTTCAGACAGGTGTTTTGGAAAATAAAATCATTGTTTTTTAACAAAATTCAAAAATTCATAAAAAATAGCAATTAACAAATTTTTACTAGTCTGGCGGGCTTTTCATGTTTTTTACATGTTTTTCAGCCAATCTCACTATTGTTTTGAGGTGTTCAATGGGGTACCTTTTTGTCATGGGAGCTTAGACTATTAATAAAAATATGATTAACATAAACAAGTATTTGTGAACGAACTGAGTGGCATACTGTGCTCGAAGTCTGCATGGCAACTCCATACAACGTTACCAGCAAACACAAACATTTTTAGCAATATCTTTTACCTAGTGGGTTCGATAGGATGGTTGATACGCAATTTTTAATTGATAGTTTATACAATTTATTGTGTTCACTCTAATATTCTTTTTTTAAATTTTTATTTCATATTAAGGCTTATACAGTAAGTCCTCCAACTGCGCGATAGATACATACGTTCTACAAAAACAGCGCGCAAACGAAAACCGCGCACTCTGAATCCCACTTTGTAGGAATTATGCGGTTAAGTTCCAGATGTTAGATAGAATGCAAAAAAAGAAAAACAAACACTCTTAAATTATCGTTTTAACTTTTCTACTAACGAATAATAGTGAAACCTTGGCCGGGCTCCTTTCGAAAGAACGCTCTTTAGTTATACAACAAAAATCGCACGACGACTATTAGTCCATTCAAAACGCGCGGGGGTGTTCCAAAATAACACCGTTGAGAAAATCGAACCCTAAAGGTTTTCGGGGTCGCTGATCACGAAAATTGGGGTCCCGCGGTCCTAAAACATGGGCGTCACCCTTAAAAATGCAAAAAACACCCCTTTTTAGGGGTTTTTCGCGATTATTTCAACAATAATGAAAACTAATGCAATGAAATACACTTTTTTTTAAATTTATTTGCGCAGGTGGTTGATTTGAACTACATTTTTAGGGTTTAGCTTTAGGGTTCGATTTTCTTAACGGTGTTATTTTGGAACAGCCAAACGCGCGTTTTGAATGGACTATATTTCACGTTATTTTTATGACATTTACAAACTGGGTCTGCAAACATTTTATCGACTAGTCGAGTCGAGAATGGTTCGCCATAAACTTGGTTCTCGACTCGTCGCTTTAATGTCTCTTTTGAGTAGAGAATTACTCGCCAAAAACTTGGAATTTATAAGAAGCTCTTCGATTTAAAGTCGCTATACTACGAGTCGTCATCGGATCCTCAAACGGATTTGCTATAGCATGACATTTTGGTCTTTTACAAATCGATTTCGTTTCGATATAGATCTGCTCTCGAAGATTTCGCGACCTGCGCGTGTTGACACTGGATCGCAGCGTGTGTGGGCCAGTTGGCAAAATGATTTGACAGTTGGGGTTTCAGTTGGGATAAATCAAAATCTTTTCGTTATGAGGGGGGGCTTAGAGTTTGGGCAACTGTCTCTTTCTACTCTCTATCTTCCGGCTAGAGCTGCTGTTCGACATTCTATACGAAAAAATAGGTTGTCGAACAGTACAAAGGGGCTTTCCCTAAGACTCTAGTCTATCACATAAAAAAAAAAAAAAAAAAACTATTCGCACTGTGTGTGGTGCAGTTTGGCAAATTACTTGAATGAATTAGCCTGAATTCGAAGAATATATTTTTTTTGCAAGTTTAGGTGAAATTAAGAAAGTACACATAATATTAAACTATTTTCAAAATTTTTATTTTTAGAATTTAATTTATATTTTAAAAACATATAAATATTTATATTAATAATTAAAAAAATTATAATTAATATAAAAAATCATCGTTATTCATTTTTTATTACTATAAAACCTAATCGCGGGTTTTCTACAATTTCATGTTAACTATCAAATTGCCCCTACAATATCGAATTGACAGTTGAAGTATCAACTCAGTTAAAGCGTTTGTGGCAAAACACTAACTCTTTACACAACTCAGTTTAGGCAACTAGTTGGCCTGTGGATGGGCCCCATAACTATGCATTATAACGAAATATGGTAAATTCCCGGTTACTTCATCCTAATTTTAGGGATTCACTAATAATCATGTCAAAACCTGATTTTTTTCTAAGAAACAAAAATTACAAAAAAGAGCGAAATTGCGAATTTTTTCCCGCGCAGCCCGAAAATTTGGTATTTAAAACTTGACCGCGCAATTGCGAAATCTTGCAATCGAAAACCGCGCAGACGGAGGGATTACTGTACTTGGCTAGTCTCAATTTGAAATTATTTGTTTTGTTGAAATTCAAAAAACTATAGATATACCACTTTCAAGAAAAGACAGGTCTGCTGTGTTATTAACAACTTAGGATCACATAGATTAACACACCATATTTAGTTTTTGTTAATTATGTAGAGAAGCAAAAAGCATAAAAAACAATGCTTTTTCGTACGGGTTTGTTAAATTTATTATATACATATGTATTTCTTTTCAATGCAATTTGTGAACTCGAATTTCACGATTTCAATTTACACGGTATTTTCGTCGAAGCCAATTTGTCGAGTAAATAATTTTTTGTGTGATTTTGTCGAACACATTTTGTATCGTTGTATCAACTACCAAACGAAAAAAAATTAATAATATAAAAAAAATAATTCAGTAATTATTCCCTGAAAATACATTTTCGCCGTTGCCTTTGTCGTCTCGCTTCTATTTAATCTGGATCAAAAAATTATTTTCACCTGTTGAAAATTCATTTATGTATTGAAATCACGTGATGCAAGGTCATTCACTCTATATAAATTCTCAAACCTCTAATAATTATTTGTAATTATTCAATCTATTAATCACTTTATTGATATACACACACTCAATTTAAACTAAATTTGTTTCACTAATAATTTCAAACATTTTATCTCTAATATTAAAATGAATTCGTTAGTTGTTGAAAAAGCAAAACAAAACATCTCATACACGTATATAATTATTTTTTAAAACATTGACCACTGTAAATCATTCACAAACTATCCATACTAACAACCTTTACTTAACTGACAAAAGTTTTAAGCTCAGTTTAACCGATGTTGATTTCAATGAACCTTTCAAGCGTATTCCCCGTTCGCAGTAAGTTTAAAACTTTCCATAAAATCACCATGAGATAATATTTTATAATTTCCACACACACGGCACATATCCTGGCACATAACCGGCCAGATGGGGAAAGAGTCCTTTCGGTGGCTGATTCCAGAGAGCCACAGACCAACAGCCATGGTCAAAATAAAAAAAAAGGATTTTTTTTTAAAAAACACACAGGAAAAAACCACCGCCACCACATTCGGGTCCTATAATACTCAAAAAGTTGAGTGCGAAGAAAATATACAAAATCCGAAGCACAGACACCGACGCATCCCAACTGGGAATGATATCCGCAAATATATGAATTTTTTTTTATCCAGGATATAAAAATGAAACAACAACAACAAAAAAAGGATATTATCACTGAAATCGAGGAGCTACAATTACACATACTCGTAATTTTCATATCTAGATCCCCGAATTAATATAGCTATATACGAAAAAAAAACAACGCGCTTGTATCCTTCGTCCTGGCATGGCAGCCTCTCGGCACGAGTGGACCAAATGAGATAAAGAATATATCTCTGTACCAGAGTCACCATTGCAAAAATTTTCGGGCATTATGTGCGTACGTTTATGATATAATTTTTTTCCGGCTGGTTGTGCAAATGGATATAAAGCGGGCCGGCGTTGTCCACCGTTCCCGGGGATAAAGTTCCGGAAAAAACTAACAATAACCGACGACCACACTGAAAAATACTTTCACACACGTGGTGTACCAGGCGGAAGGATTTCCGCAAAAACAAAAAATAATAATGAGCCCGGAGCCATGGCATACGGTTTTACCAATTGTGAAAATTATTTGAAAATGAAATAATAGAAAAAATGAGGTTAAAAACTGGGGGAAAACTAAAAACCTTGTAGAAACGTGATCCGGAAAATTTCCAACCATATGCGGGAGAATATTTACCATGAGGGAAAATGGCAAAAAAATGTCACATATAACTTGGTAATGTATAGTTGAAGGACATTTTTGTTTGGCACCAGCTGGATTATGATGTATTTAAGATAATAAAGCCGTTTGAGTGTATTTAAGGGATGGACTCAAGCTTATCAATCAGTTGGTAATGCCGGTACTATGTGTATTGGGCATGGGACACGGCACCAGTAAGTATACTACTTCCTTGAGGCACCAACAACTAAGCATCACAGCCTTGACCTCATTTTAGAAGGCATAGCACTCCAATAGGGTGTCATTAGTCATGACCCTCGAACTACCGTCTACAGTTTTTCACATTAAATTCACCCATTTTCAAATCAAATTAATCCTTTTGCAAATTAAATTCACCTTTTTACAAATAAAATTCACCTTTTTGCAAATCAAGTTCACCTTTTTGCAAATTAAATTCAACCTTTTGCAAATGAAATTCACCCTTCTACAAATCAAATTCACCCGTTTGAAAATTAAGTACTTCTACATTATATATTACTAGCTGGGACTCGGTACGCCACGCGGTACCCATAAGCCAATAGTATGGCGTCCGCCAAACCAATTGGGAATCTCAAAATCGCTTTCGCTATGTCCGAAAAGAAAGGTGTCACTCCGTTTAAAGGCTATACAACCGGGATCCGGTCTTGGCCTCTCGAAACTGTTCTCTCCACCGGCTTGATTCTGAGCCGATGGCATCCAGTTTGGCATCCCTAAGCTCTGTGCGTCCTGGTCTACGCCAGAACTTTGTTTCCTTAGAGAATTTTCTGAGCAGGTTCATCTTCACTTATACGAGCTAGATGTCCTGCCCACCGGAGCCTACCGAGCTTTATTTGTCGCGATAGAGCTCGTAGATCTCGTCATTGTAGAGTCTCCGGAATCGTCCTTTCGCATATACGGGGCCAACAATCAATCTTCCGAAGAATTTTCCTCTCGAACACGCCCAAGAGGTTTGAGTGCTTTTTGCTAAGCACCCACGTTTCGGATGCATATGTGAGAACCGGTAAGACCATCGTCTTAGATAGTTCAAGTTTAGACGTTATGGTAAGATACTTGGATTTAAAGAGCCTTGACATATTATAGTAGGCCTTTTTGGCTTTTAGCAGTCATGCGCGTAATTCTGGTTCCATGAATTGTCGGCTGCTACTATTGACCCAAGGTAGGTAAATGATTTTACCACGTCAAACTCGTGTTCCTCTACCTTGATTGTGGGACCAATGTTAGGTGTTCTTGTAAACGAGGCCACCATGTACTTTGTTTTGCTTTCGTTAATGTACAGTCCCAGATTTCCTGCCGCTTGCTCAATCTGAGTGAAAACTTCTGGTACAGCTGTTGTTGTTCTTCCAATGATGTCAATGTCGTCTGCATAAGCCAGTAATTGGTGGACCTGTGAAGGATTGTCCCCTTGATGTCACGCCTGGATCTCGGATCACTTTCTCCAACGCCAGGTTTAAAAGGATGCAGGGCAGACCGTCCCATTCTCGGAGTCCATTATAGAAGTTGATTGGTCTGGACAGTGTTCCGGATACCTTTATGTGGCTTGTCACTTTGGTCATGGTCAACCTACATAGTCTTGTCAGTTTGTTGGGGATTCTCTCATGGCTTTGTAGAGTTCTATTCTATATATGCTATCATAGGCGGCTTTAAAGTCTATTAAGAGGTGTTGAATTGAGTTTTGAAACTCTAGACATTTTTCCATAGCCTGCCTCAAGGTGAAAATCTGGTCATTTTTGATTTGCCTGGGCTGAAGCCACACTGGTAATACCCTATGAGATGAGGCCATACTGTTTTGTAGGATAGCGGAGAATACCTTATACACGGTATTCAACAAAGTTATACCTCGACAATTAATGCACGCTGTGATATCTCCTTTTTTAAGTACGGGCCAGGGGATGCCTTTTCTCCAGTCTTCTGGCATCACTTCCTACTCCCATACTTGCACAATTAATTCCCTTGGTGTAATGTAGGCCCTCCATATTTAACCAACTCCGCTGGGAAGCCGTCTGCATCCGAGGCCTTGTTGTTTTTGATCCGGCTGATGGCTCTGCTAACTTCGCCTAAGCTTGGTGGTGGCAGCTTAGCATTATCATCCGATATTGGTGGAGCCTCCGAATCCTCAGTTAGCTCGCCATTTAGCAATTCATGAAAGTCATCTTCCCATCGCTCCAAGATGCCTTTAGGATCGGTGATCAGATTCCCTTCTTTGTCTTTCCAGTATGTGCAACATGGTGCGAATTACGTCATACTGCGGACTCTTTGGTAGAACTCCCACGCCCGGTGTGGCCGTCGGTCTCTGTACTGTTCTAGTTCACAGACGAGATTTTTTCCCAGGCTTTCCTTTTTCGTCTGTGAATTCTCTTTTCTTCATTTCTGAGCTCTTTATAGTTCTCTTCGTGTGCTGGTGTTCTTTGAGACTGCTGCGTTGCTCGGTACGCTGCATTCTTACGTTCAGTTGGATTCATTATCATTAGTTCCCAGGCGCAAGTGCCTCTCCACCTACTTATCTCAGATTTTGTTTGTGGCTGGTAGCTTAAAATACCAAAGGGGGGTGGTCAATTAAATACGTAAGGTGCTTTTGTTTTAAATTGGCACCCACCTCATCTGGTACCTATAATTTAAGGAATTTTAAAATTACAAATTTTTTTAACTTAAAATATGGGTGTCCCCGTTTAGTCCAGGCGCTGTAGCATTTCCAAGGGTTTTGGCATGATGTAACAGACTTTTTTGGTCAGAATGCGGATGTACAACCAAAATTATCGATTGTAAGGCGGTCGGCCGATCAAAACTCGTTGTGCCCATGGGTTTGGTGAAAGTTTGGATGTACATCCAATTTGAACGTGCATGGGGACCTTTACATTAGTACGCCATACACTGAGAAGAAAGCGTACATGCCACTCCTAAGGAATTAAGAAGGTAAGCGGGTTCTCCTGCCGGATTGCGCGTCTTACTACAAAAAGCTTTTTGCCTACACATTACACTTTCTTTATATTACTGCAAGATAGCGCGCAAGATTTTGACCTTCCAAGGTGAGTCAATAGGAATTGTTGTTGCTTCGACACTTGGAGTGTGCATGTGGAATTCGTTAATTATGAACGTTCCACATGCCATTCCGAATTCTTTTGCAGTTGATATCTGATGGTGGTTAATTTATACCAAATTTAAGCCATATTTTATGATAAAGGATAATATAACCAGCCCTAAATCGAGTAAAAATATAAAAAGTTTAATTACGATTGAAAAGTTGAAGCCACTCCAACCCACAGGATTGCGCGTGTGCACAATTTCTAATGTGTAGCCGAGGCCAAAGGAGATCTGTCGGTTTAATACACATGATTTCTCAGGGATCAACGTGGCGTGTCATATCATCCACACACTTACGAACAATCATCTGCCAATCGGGAATGCAAAGGATTGCCGGCACGCTTTCCTCTCAGTGTATGGCTGCCTATTGTCTCCCAATCTTGTGATTGCTTTATGCGTCTTGAGCACAATTCCAGTTGGAGTGGCTACCGCAGAGCAAAGCTTCTCCAAACTGAATATTATAAAATCATATTTGCGGAACAGCATGTCCGACCACCATTGTCCAATTTGGCTATCATTTCAATCGAAGACGATTGTCTGGCCAAGGTGACATAGGAGGACATAGTCAGTCATTTCGCTTCCATGAGCGCAAGAAAAGATTTGTGCGCATAAATTTTCACCGTTTCTTCAATAGCGCATGTGAATCGACGACTAAACATTAAATAGGGCCCATTTTGCATAATTGTGTCGCGGGGACGTGTTTCTATGAAAGGTATTCCACGAGGGTTTTTTAGATTCTGGACCTCTCGCTAAATTTTTGCACAGGCCCTCCTATTGTCTGGCCGCGGCACTGCAGCGAGATTCACTGGGTTCCAGCAAGTTAATTATAAATTTCTTTTAACATTATTGTTAATGTCTTTTGGTAGATAAATCATTAATAATTTGAACTAAAAAACCAAAAATCAGTATCATACACACTATTATTTAAACAATTTTTTCATATGTAGGAGTACTCTATTTTGTGCCATGTCATTGGTCTTACGGGCAGACCAAACATCGGAATCTGAAGATGATATGGGAGAATTTGATGATATGTCTGTTAGAATTTTACGAGACTCTTGTTAAAGTCTTGCTCTTGGTCTTGGTCTTGCACAGTCAGACTTGGTCTTGGTCTTGCAAGCATAGCTAAGTCTTGGTTTGTTTTGGGTCATGCTAAATGTACAAGACCAAGAAAAGTCTGCAAGGCCAAGATCATTTTTGCTTATCACTACCATAAAGGGTGCCATTTGCATACTCAGTAGACCAGTTCTTTTTCGATTGTGTAAGTCAAGCAGCATTGGAAGTGGTTAGTGCTTAGTTGGGAGACCGTTTACTAAAACTAAATAGGTTGAGCTACAATAAGCTTCAGCTCTAGAACAACTTGGAGGAGAACCCTACTAGAAGAAGCCGCAACAACTAGGAGATCCTGGTCGGAGCTAAGAGCTGTCGCGCAAAACAGAGTCCGCTGGAGGGCAACTGTTTCCGCCCTATGTCCCATGAGGGATTAAAGGAGTTTAAAGAAGAAGAAGACAATAAGCCTTTTCTGCCTTCAAGTAATATCAGGGCTCTCAGAAGTGCACTTATATAAAATGTGCACCTGTATAAAATAAATCTTGGTATTCAAATATAGATCACCAATAGTAAAAATTACGTTTTACTAACCAGCTTTACAATATGTTCGTACAGTATGTTCTAAAAATAGAAGTCATAAATATAGAGCTATCAATCTTTAACGCAGTTTCACTCTAACACTGTCAGAAATGTAAGGAAACCTTTATACGGCCATGCTCAACACGATCTCGGTGCAACACATAGTGACTTTTAGTAGACTGCTCTCAGGAAAATATCTTTAAAAAATTCACAGATTATTATGAGAGCAAAAATGTCCACTAATGCCGGCAAAAATTCACTTGTTTGAAAAAAAAATTAAATATTATGTACTGATCGCCTGACGACAGCTGGAAAATTAAATCTAAATCAATAAAGAACTACCGGCAAATCGTTGAAAGATCTAAAAATATCAAGATCAACAGCAAGGCTGAAGATTTTACAATCACCAATCACAAAGCAAAAGACGGCTGGAAATATCATCCAGTGGCATATTAAATTTTCCCAAGTCGATAGGAAAACACGGCTTTGAGTAGGGGCTTTCATAGGTGCAAATGGTGCACTTGCACCGGGCGCAATTGGACAAGGGCGCAATTTCAGAAATTAAGGTTTCAAATATAACACTTCAACAAAAAATTTAAAAAGTGTTCTCACAGGCACAAAAAAGTACACAAATTTACCCTGATTTCCCAAATTTCCTTGTACTTTCTCATGCAAGAAAAAAGTTTACCTATCATCTTGCAGGTCCTTACCCAATATTGTAGCTTCTAGATTTTCATAAAATTTTACTTAAGAAATCTTACTGGAGATTATACTCAAAAAGGAAAGGAACAGATCTTCTACGTCAAGAATCAGAAGCAAAAATTTGGCAGATTTACCCAAGCGACATTTTGAAAATTCTGTTAACGGCACCATATCCACTCACTCAGGAAAAAAATGTTCCGATGGCGCTGTATTGTGTATTGCTGTGTGCTTATAAATTTTGCACCAAGATTTGTTGAAAGAGGTAAATGAACGAGATGAGGAGAACGAGATTCCTTGTGACGAAATTCCCTGTTTATGAGATCTTTTTGGTCCCGTCCCGAGGCCGCTATTACATTAGGCAGCGTAGTCAGCAACGAAGGTATTTGGAATATTTACGTTTGCATTATGCGTATTAGGCGACGGACTGGGCATGTATCCAGAGGCGTGTCCATAGCGTTCACACATCCGAGACTTATTTGGTTACGACACCGGTGAAGTGTTCCCATTCAGGCTAGCTGATCACTTCTTCCTATATTAATTTTTTCAGGTAATGTTTCGGGGAAAATTTTGCTACGGAAAGTTTTATTTAAGAAATTTAAAACAGACCGGCCGTTTGGTACAGTTCCTCAGAAGAGTGTTCAGATAGGGACAATAACAAAGCTAATTATTTCTAGACTATTTCTTCAATTTCCATTTTAAAACTGACATCTGGCAACTCCAGTGAAAGAATTCAGAGGTTCGAAAAATCTGCGAAAACTATGAAAATTATGTTTGCCATCCAGCAAGTGTTCGAGTCTCTGGGGCAGGTTATATTCTTTTTCTGTTCCGACACCGACAATAATAGTACCGACACCGACAATTTTGTGCCAACTTTTAGGTTCTAGGATTATTGTATTTCGATAATATTCTGTATCCTTTTTGTTTTTAGTATTTTTTATTTAGATTTCTGAAAGATAGTGTTTTGTGAGTGGGAATAGCAACAGACTATATTTTTGGTATTTTATCTCATTGTAGAGGGTTATCTTAACCACACCGCCCAAAAATATACAGATATGTTTTTTTTTACTTTTACAATTCAGATCAATTTTCTAAAACTGACTAGAAACGTTACAACCAATAAACTCTACACAAAAGTCTTTCGTGAAAATTTAATAAAGATATGTTTTAAGATTATGTTTGAAATATTAAAAAGGCAGAAAATAGCACAAAGCCAACTTCAGAACATTAATTTCAAAATTTTGTATTTTTATTGAATTAAATAAAATAAACATAAATTAAATCTAAACAACTACAATTTTTTTAAATTCTTTAAATTTGTAACCTCTTTTTCAAGCGCTATAAGAAATCCAAAAAGTAACTTTTATAAATATAATAATGCACAAATCTTTTGTGTTTCACTTTCACATAAATCTTAGAAGTTAAGAACAAGATCACTTTTTTTTCAAATAATATAATAGTAACAACTTTTCCAGAAATTCATCACAAAAACAAAATTAGCAAGATCACACAGGATTTTAATTTCTTCATCAGCACACTTCCAAATTACTTATTTTATCTCTTGTTAACTATTTATTTATTTATCTTTTTCTCTAATTTCACAAAATAATTAAAAATAAATAATCATATATTCGCGCGCGCGATTAAACCGTTCACCAGCCGAAGCAATACCGAACTATTTCTGCGGTAAGCCTGAAGATACCAGTTCGACCACTACTCGTCATCATCATCACCGCGAAGACCAGTAGCAGTGGTTTGTGGAAGGCCATACCCATATAACCCATACCGTTCGTTGGGGTTAGATACTATTCTAGGAGTTTTCAGATATATTCTTCCCGACCACCCACTAACCATCAGTGTTTTCTGTACACATACTACTCAAAAAAATACGCTCCTACCCTTATACTTTGCGATGAAATTCAGAAAGGAAAAAGAACCCCCTCCCAACACCCCTCCACACAAAAAAAAACATACCAACAACAAAAACAGCAAATGGAAAAGGCATCCTTGAATCCTTGCAGTGTGGGTTGAGTAGACTTTTCCAGCGTTCTTTTCTTTGCTAAGAATTTTCTCCGTCTTGAATTCCACTTCTTCATCTTCTTACACTCTTTTTATTTTTGTATTTCTTAAGAGATTTTCCCACTATGTGGTAGTTATATAACTGTGTCAAGCTATACAGCAGCAATGGAAAAATCATTTCAATGTGTTAGTGCCTGAGTTGTGGGAAAACTGTGTAATGGTCGTGGTTATATGGTAAGAATCCGACCAATGTGTTGCGGCTAAATAATGTGGCAAACCGTGGCAAGGGACTCCAAAAGGATGGAAGATAACCAGCCCACTTTAACGAACAGGTGGTTCCAGGTTCCAGCTAAATCCCAATCAGTTGGAAATTTTCAAACGACCAAAACTCGGGGTATTTCATTAGGATTTCAACCTGCGTTAACTTTTAATATGTCTATTTACCCAGCAATAAGTAAATTATTCTCGGGCCTGGCTACAGTGGCAGTTTTGGCCCAAAAGTTCCGCTCTCCGAAGCACCCTGTCATATACCCCCGGTAATCGTATTCCATAACCATAAAAATTATTTCACCTTATTTTTTTTTGTTTAATAAATTTTGTCAAGGAATCCTTAAATTTGAGGCGGAGTCATATTTTTATATGAATCGAAGACGAGCACAGCATTTATGTATTTTTGGTAAAAACACAAACTAACGTTATTCCGGCCATGCGACATACCAATACTGACGACCATGCCAAGTACTCCTAAGGCTGGTGGTCGTGATGGAACATTTACCAGCCACACAACGTCATCTTCATCGTTGTTGGTGGTTGCCCTCCTATGGTGTACCGCTACGTCCTCCGCATAAACCTCTAAACGTCTTCGTCTTTCCTTCACCAAATCATCTTATAACTCACACCCACACAAAGCAACAAGAAGAAAAACAGGAAAAAGTCAAAAGCTCAACAACTTTTCTCGCCTTACCTTATTTTCACCCTGCACAAGGCAAGGCAGCACAGCCAGCCAACCAAGCAACCCCCTTTCGGTTTCCCATTTTGTGCCCCTAATGACCCCAACCTTCTTAAGGAATCTGCCTCTCTCACAAATACACAAAATTGTTTTCAAATTTTCAGTTTTTCCATCAGTTGTCTCGTTTTTTGTCACCGGCAGAGGTTAGAGGTTTTTCCGAGTTTCCACTGTGTCAACCTCACGCGATGTAGCACCGTCCTTGTCAGAAGGACTGTCTCCCCTAAAACCCCAAACCCCAATGGATTCAGTAATTTCTTGGGGTTGAAAAATGAGAACGTTTTTAGCTAATAAAGAAGAAAAAAGGGCGCCCTCTTCTGCTGTATCCTGTCGTCTCCTTCAGATCCTTGTTATAGTCCTGACATTTCTCCCTCCCATCCCCATCCACTAGAACCGCTGATAACCTCCGAAACTTTTTCTGGAAGTAGTGAGAATATGCTCCCCCTTTTTCGAAACGGTTGACGAGAATTTTATTTCTCCTCCTTTTTTCTAAGGATAACACAAACACCAGCAGCTCCTTCCCCTATATACTCGCACAACAACGTTCGCATGCAACAAAACAAAACAAGGCAAAAATTCCATTCCTTCCCGTCGCTCGCCCTCGTCCTTATTTACTAGACTCCGTCGACGACGTTTACATGATCTTTTCCAATTTCCCAGCTTTGTCATATTTTCATAAATCCCTCGAAAGGTACTTGGAAGCAGGCTTAAGGATCGCTGGGTACCAGGATGTAGACAGCAGCGACTCACCTGCTCCTTTGGAAAGGACGCTTTTAAGTATCGAGAGAGAGAAAAAGTGGTTGCAGTTATTTGATAAGGCGAAATTGCATCCAGGATTTTACGTTCGCTTCGGCTTAGGGCTGATTAAGCGATTAAAAGCAGATTAGCAGTTTGGATGTGACACGTTAACAGAAATTGCGAAAACATGTAACAGAAAATATTGGTGTAACTAAATTGCAGCTAAACTAAATAATGAAAGTGAGCAATTGATTATCACGGTATGTAAAGGCTAATAAAAAAATGTTCGCGTTAAATTGTAATGAAATTCATTTTTATAAAAATAAAAGCAAATCTTTAAAAAAAATTGTGTGAGTCCAAATTAGCTACAGCGCCACTACGATTGACATATGAACTAAACATTTAAAATAGTTTCAACAATAAATTCAGTTATTTCTTTCGTTTTTGTGGAATGAATAGCCCCAGATTTCGCTAAAACTCTGCGCAAACCCTTTGTCTTATCATTTTTGAAGTGAATTTGAGGGCAGCCCATATGGTGAACGATGCGGGAAGCTTAGGCCTATCACGTGCGTACCCCACTAACTGTAAAGAGCGTCAGCGCTGTGGACATAGCCAACATGGTCTTTAGTTGACGAAGACCGAACTTGAGCGGGGCTGTGGCCTCTTCTTCTAAGCCAGAATATGTGTGGTAATCTCGTCGACATCCATGCAGAGTTGACATTGTACCTCCTGATGCAGTCCTAGGCTATGGAGGTGATACCGTAGCCCTTCATGGCCAGTCAGATAAGCCCCGCCCTGTTTAATGTTATAACGTCCCTTACGACAAAGGGTTGTTGGGTTGTCTATGACCTAGGAATGATTCCCAGTATGCTAGGCTTAGTCCCTTAACCCAGTTCTCTATCAGTGGCTTGGTGGTGGATCAAAAGATGCCACAGAAGGTCTCTGGACCCTGGACCAACGTCTCAGACCATCTCTGCTTGTTTGCTGTTCATTCCCCTCAATTCTTCGGCTCTGAAGTTTGTCAAAGCACTTTGTAGCTATTTTGGAAAAACTTCCACTTTATCTTCTTCTTCTTCTTTAACGGCTCCACAACCGGGTCCGGTCCTAGCATCTCGCAACTGTTCTCTCCACCCGTCCGATTCTAAACCGATGTCGTCCAGTTTGGCATCCCTATGCTTTGAGCGTCCTGGTCTACACCCTCCTTCCAGCGAAGGTTTGGTCTCCCTCACTGTCGCACCCAATAGGGCTTACCGCCTTGAGCTTTCTGAGCCGGCTCACCTTCACTCAGGCCCTGCCCATCGGAACCTACCGACCTTTAATTTCTTCACAACATCTATGTCGCGATAGCGCTCGTAAATCTCGTCATTGTAGAGACTCCGGAATAATTGTCCTTCCTCACATACGGGGCCAATAAACCTCCGAAGTATTTTCCTCTCGAACACGGACAAGAGGTTTGAGTGTTTTTTGCTAAGCACCCACGTTTCAGATGCATATGTGAGTGCCGGTAAGACCATCGTGTAACAAAAGTGTAGACGCTATGGTTATATGCTTGGATTTAAAGAAACTTGACAGAGAATAGTAGGCTTTGTTGGATTTTAGTAGTCGCACGTGTTACGTCAGCGACTTCACTCTACTACAATTCCGGATACAATTGTTGCTGCATCATCCAGTCCAGAGCATCTTCTTGTTCTTTGATAAGTTAGCTGACGTACCGAGCGGGACGTCCCCGCAACGGATACGCTGCTGTCGGTGCCACTGGGTCTCGAACTCTATTCACGATTCGTTTCCATTCTTGCCGGTTTTTGGCGACCTCTCGAGCCTCTGTAACTGATAACCGTTGATTCTTTAGTTCACCCTCGATATTTTTTAGCCAGGTTTTCTTTGGTGCCGATCGCTGGATTCTTTGCGGGACGATCTCACCAGAGAAGTTTACGTGGCAAGCGGTCATCATCCATTCGGCAAACATGTCCAAACCACCGTAGTCGACGTTTTTGCATTTCTTCTTCGATCAGTATCTGCTGATCGCATCTTTGCCTGACTGTCGAAGGCGATTGCATATGAGACCCCGAGGATCTGCCTCACGCATCGCATTTGGAAGACCTCGAGTTTCTTAACGCCCAGTTTGAGCAGTGTCCACGTTTCAGATCCATAGAGAAGAATCGGAAGAATCCACGTTCGGTAAAGGCGTACTTTTGTTTTGATGGAAATATTTGTTCGTTTCCATATGCACCACTTGAGCAAGGCCAAGATTGCTGTTGCCTGGCCGATGCGGCAGTGAACGTTGGACGTCGATGCTACTTTTGTTTGCTCAACCAATGATCCCAAATATTTGAACCTCGGAACCTGTTCGCGCAGGGTTACATCGAGGTGAACACTGGCCATCGATCTGTCCGTTGTGAGGAGTTTCGTCTTTTCCGCATTGATTATCAACCCGTATGACTGGGCGATTCGGGAAATTTCGTATAAGATGTCGGTTGCCTCGGCATCCGTGGCGGCGAAGACGGCGAAGTTGTTGTCGTCGTATCGAACACAGTTTGGTGCTTTATGCTGTAAACATACTAAGGGCGAAAATAGTTCCCACAGCGACTGGCAAAAACGAATAGAACACACAGCTTTTCTATGAGTATGAAGGGTGCAGCACAATATGCAGACCACTCGACGACGTGGCGGCTCAATCAATCCAAGTTCTATTTCGTAGCCGTCGCCCCTCAAAGTTGCCTGGGCGGTGTGACATGGGATTGTGTTGCTATTCTCGTATGTTCCTGTGCGCGTGTGTAGCATTCGGATGTCGAAGATGATTTATTCTTGTGTGTGCTTTTTAATTTGTGTGCACCGTCTCCGTCGCCCTTAGTATGTTTACAGCATTAGGCTGCGGTTACTGAACACGCTAGTAATGCTAGCGTTAGCAAGCGCTAGTATCGCTGGCGCGAGCTCGCTCTAGTTGTGTGGTTATTATTAAAGCTAGCTGAAGCAAGCTCGTTGTTCAGTAGTTGTGTATTGACTTGTGAATATCACCATGGCTTTATATTTAACAGAGGAAATGATGGCATCTGAAAGTTTATTATTAAAACATAGACTTTTTTTTTAAACGAAAAGTGAAAACACATGCAATAAATACAGAAAAAAATTTAGAAGCAACTACTCTGCGTAATTTATATAAGTCTTATTTTGTTTTTAAGAAATAATATATTTTTCCTTTCTTTCTAACCGATAAATATTTCATATAATGATGAAATAAGAAGTAAAAATAAAACATTGAATATCTACTTACTTGTGACTTTCATTTCATCAGTCACTTCATTCCTTAATCTACCAGTCAAATTTCGGTCGCTGTAACCTTTAATTTTCATGTCCCATAATGGACGTCTCTTTTGCACTTCTAAAATTAATTTTTCGCAATCCATCTTTACTAAGTACTTTAGCAAAGCAAAATGTGAGTTTTTTTTTTTTTTTTTTTATGTGACACAATAGAGACTTAGGGAAGGCCCCTTTGTACTGTCGACCATGTATTTTATTTTTTTTTTTTGGAAATGTCGAACAGCAGCTCTAGTCGAAAGATAGAGAGAGAAGTGAAAGAACGAACTGTCACAACCTAGCCGCGTTATTTTATTCCACCTACTTCCAACCATTTCGCGACTCTGACATCGGGGCATCGAGAACAACTCGCTGGAGTGTTATGCCTCCTGAAACGAGTTGAATCTCATCAACCAACCGATGACATGCGCTTGGTGGAGCGGGGAAGAGAACTAGTGAAGGTTATGACAGGAGGAATCAGGAATGCAAAGAGGGAAGAAGAAAGAAGGAAAGTTATGTAGGCGGGAAATTGGAAAAGGCTAGGACCGTGGCACCGCCGGGAATCGAACCCGGGACCTCTGGGGATAGTAGTCAGGCGCCTTACCCCTAGACTACCGAGGCCCACTACCAGTTACCTACTTTTGAAACACTCGCGCTAGTATCAATGTTTCAATCGATTGCAGAATTTGACTAGCGCTAGGAAGTGCTAGCTAGCGCTAGCGCTCGAGTGCGTTCTTAACCACCACGCAATGTTTACATGTATTATATTTGCTAGCGCTAGCATTACTAGCGTGTTCAGTAACCGCAGCCTTATAGAACACAACATATATTCGTACGCGCGACCGACGTACGCGACCGACGTCAGCGACAGAGGAATTCAGGCCTTAGATTAACACTCAAACCAAAATATACAATCATGTCGCCGAACAGATAATATAAAGAAAAGCCACATTAATGTACCGCGAGAGCGTCTCACCAGTACCAGAGATAACATAATACTCCGTATAAAGATGCGACAGCTAGAACAAAAAAGCCGAACGCTTTTTGCCTCGGCAGGCCTCTGAGATTGCCTCCCCCTTAGCAACATGCAACATATTCGAGTGTCTAGCTACACAAGGAGGCGAACGTGGTCATGGTCCGCAGCACAAGAGATGCGGCGAGTTTGTGGATAAGGAAGCTAGAATTTTAGGGGGGCAAGGAAAGGAGCTGACAACAGAATGTTTATCGCAACATCTTTCTTTCTTTCTCATCTTTCAAACGTTTGCCTCTAGCGCTACATTGAAGGATTTCCCTGATGCTTTGTATTTTAACTGTTTCTTAGAACATTCCGTGTATTTTTTTAATGACTGTCTGAGATCCACTATCAATTTCACTTGATTTCAAATTCTTGGTGAGAGGGTTTGCGATATTTTTAAAATAGGTGATTAGTTGAGGTTTTGGTTACTTTTTTTTTATTTTCTGGTATTTCGGTATTGGCTAACTCGATTGATTTTAGAATCGAATTTAGGTAATTATTCTTTGTTTTATTTTATTCAAAATCTGGGACAAGTGCTTTTTATAAATGCTTGTAAAGTTAACTCCCCGCCCACAATCTGCTCAAAACAATTCGATCGTAATTGTTTTGGTAAAAATAAATTAAAAATAGGTTCAATACCTTTATAGGCTTCATGTCCAGTCAATTTTCAGGAAAAACGTATGACAGAAGGAATTCATTCTCGGACTTGCAATTACAGGATTTATCCATTTTAGAGTCCCCTTATCAACAATTAAATATTGAGCTCGTAAATATATACTGCAAACAATGGAAGGTGAAAAACAATTTCTTTATATTTGTTCTTCTGGTGGAAACTAAAAAAAAATAAGTTTTCAAATTTTTGGACTTCCATTTTATTAGTTATAAATTTTCAAAAAGTCGAAAATCTTAAAATTTTAACAAATTTTGAAATCTTTAAATTGATCTAGTTCAAAAACTATTTGACATAGAAAGCTGAAAGTAGCACCAATTTCTTCTGCTTCAATAAGGCTTTAATACGTGATATACAATATAGTATTATTAGTAAGAATAAAACTATAGTATTATTAGTAAGAACGAAACTTTTGTTTTTGGACTATCTTTTGGAATAATAACTTGATCGAAAACTATCCCCAAGACAACCCTTATTACTAAATTTAAGGGTTTCTCACACTTGCTCTATTTGTGGCCCAAAGTCAACCTTGTCAGACCCGCGGATCCCACCCCTACAGCCACTGCTGAAGTTAAATTATTTTCTTATGTCCAAAATAAAGATTTCACTGCCAATTTTTAATGAACAAGAACATATGTATATTTCATATAAGACATGGTTTCTAAAACATGCCTATCCCTCAGGTAGAAGCCACCCCACCTCTAGGGGATGAAAACTAAATTATTTAATTTTATACCTAAACTTCAATTAAATAATTTAGCTCTCACCGCTAATGGTGCGGGTGATTTCCGATGCCCGAGAGCAGAGGTATCGTTTCCAAAATTTATTTTTAATCTAATAGGTGTATGTTAGGGTTTGTCAGTTTTTAAAAACCGGTTTTTACAAGAAAATTTTGTAATTCGAAATTCGGGGTTTCCAGTAAAAACAAAACGGTTTTAAATTTATACATTGCACTTCTTCTGACAGCTACATTGAGTTATCCGAACAGATATTATCAAACTTATATAATCTATAGAAGATGAGATGTTAGAATAAGTAACGAAGAAGAAAATTAAGACATATGTGTGTATCTATTACAACACTTAATAAGTTCATCATATAGATGGCCCCACTACTGTCATATCCATAGAATTTTTTTTATATGGTAGTGCTAAGCTCAGGAATCACCCTTTGTACTACCCAGTGCGTCATGTCGTTTATCGTCATGGTGCAATGTCTAGCAGCAAGCTTAGTACGGGGGGGGGAATAGGTTAAGGGTTATGAGGGTTCGAAGGGGTGTTGGAGAAGAGGACGATGAACCCTGCGTTTGAACTCTTGGATGTTGTATGATCTCGGAAATACTGGCTGCGAGAGATTATTCCACAGTCGAGTTGTTCTATTTACAAACGAATTCATATCTTGTTGAGTGCGTGAAAGGGGGAGTTGAAGGTAGAAGGAATGAGACGAGTGGGCTAATCCAGTGTTGTGGTTATAAGATTGCCGTGGAGGCAGGAGAGCGTTTATTTCGGAGGAGCAGTCGCTATAATAGTAGCGATAAAATTTTGTCAGTGCTGCTACATTCCTACAGTGGCTCAAGGGGTCGATGGTGGAGCAGGCGGTGTCGTCATCAATTAATTTAAGTGCGGTTTTTTGCTCTTTATCTAACCATACCAAGGTGGTTATCGAATCGCCCCCCAAACGAGGGAGTTGTATTCGAGAAGAGGCCGAATGTATGATTTATAAATAACAGCACGAGCCGGTGGCTGGAGGAGGAACTTGCACCTCTTAAGAAATCCCAAGCACTGGGATCCTTGTTTGGCGAATTCTATCGCAAGTCTTTGGCTAATGTCACGCCTAAGATGTGTAGGGATGGGTCGGCCATTAGTTTAACGTCATCCACTGTTAAGGATGGTGAGGTGTTGAGCTTTTTGTTTCGAAATAAGACAGTACTTAGTTTTGGTGGAGCTGAATTCGACACGATTCTTTTTTCCCCACTCTACAATGAGATTAATGTCGTTATTAATAGAATTGAACATTAATTCACGATCATCAAGACAGATCTGGCATGAGTCTGTCTTCTATCGTAGCTGTAAGAGTAACGTAGGGTACCGTCGTCAGCAAAGCTGAGAAGTGGGTTGGAGGGGATCGAAAGTAGGTTATTTATAAAGATAAGAAATAGGGCCGGTAATAAAATTGATCCTTGGGGGACCCCCG
This sequence comes from Thereva unica, assembly GCA_949987705.1. Taxonomy (NCBI): domain Eukaryota; kingdom Metazoa; phylum Arthropoda; class Insecta; order Diptera; family Therevidae; genus Thereva; species Thereva unica. The sequence continues at coordinate 88,097,171 of OX465284.1, forward strand.
AAGAGATAGGGTGGGGTTCAGATTTGACGGGGAAGCCAACCGTTGAATTGGCCATCAACTAAGTAGACATCTGCCAGGAAAGCCGTCCAAAGTGACAAAACATGAAAAATTCGGCTGGGACAGACGCTTATTTTGGGAAGTGCTTCGACTATTTTGAAAAGGAAAGGGGATCCATAGTGAATATTACATAACTAACGACGAAATCGCGAAGAAAACAGCAAAGAAAAACAAGTGCCCCTTCACCAAGTTAATGCACCGTACCACGATAGGCGATCGAAACAAAGGCAAAATCGCCCAAGTTGTACTTCGAATTGCTTCAACGTACACCGACTTATACAAATTTAGCCTAAAGCGAATATTACCTGTTCTGAAATTAAAAAAGAAAGATGGTCGCCGGCAAGAAATATGGCTCCAATGAGGAGGTTGATCAAATCGTTCTATAAGAACGACATAGAAATGTTAGAGAAGCGTTGGAATGAATGTACCACTATTGAGGGAGACTATAATAATGGATAAAGTTGTATATGTATGTACCTATAAGTCGGTTTTTGTATAAGCCCTAGTGTATGTACTTTAAAAATTGGCGTGGTGAACCTTCATTTTGGGCGTAAAGAAAATAATTTAAGGTTAGGGGTTGCTGTGGGGGTGGTTTCCGCTTCACCGATAGGGTTGATTTTGGTCTCAAGAAATACTCATAGTTTATAAATAGCCCATAAACAAAAATTTTTGAAGTAAAACTTCTTTAGGGACGTTTGCTTAAAAAAATTTACATGAGAGTGAATCAATTTCATTCGTGTAACGCTCTCACACATGAAAAATCGTCAGAACTTTCGTATAACGATGGGAAAGGGTACGAGAGACGAAGAAACTCGGGGCTGTGTATGCAACAGCGAAAATACACTTTGCCTTACTGCATAAATTTTCTGGCATGTTAGCTACGTTGTCGCCCAGACTTTGCTTTATCTCATTATAGGAATACAAATTCACCATTATGTTGAGGTGAATTATTTGAGATTTTTCTTGTGGTTTGGTCACTGGCCGAGCTTATGCCGCAGACACTCTGGAGTTGACTGACATGTTGGAAGCGGCATATACGACAAGAATTTTCGGCGCAGCCTGAGCAAGTGGATCTGCTTTTTGGCGTGGCAAAACATGTAACACTGCCGGGAAGTTAGAATACCAAAAGGGAGTGGTGAATTAAATGTGTGAGGTGCTCTTGTTTTAAATTGACACCCACTTCCCCTTTGGTGAGATGTGCTGCACCTTTCCCCTTTTTAAATTACAATTTTTTTAACTTGCAACAAATCGATGAATGTTGTGAAAATCGTTCCTGATATGTTGTTTTTGGGTCGCTGATTAAATAAATTATTTTCAACTACGCCTAGATAAAAGAAGAATTTGAAAAAGGTTGATTGTTTTTTGCATTTCTTTTTGCTCCCTTTAAAATTAATTAGCTCCCTAAAAGATTGTATAATCAGGTAATTGGCTAGGTGGCCATAAAGGGTGCCAATACCGTACTCAAGTATATTGGCTCTCGTTTGCGTAGATAAAGCGGCTCGCGCAGGTAAAGCTTCAGATTGGATGTGGTTGGCGGACTGCTTGGTAAAACAATACTTGGGTTTGGAATAGTCTATGCCGATGCGGATGCAATTATTAATGATCATGAATGTAGCGGGAGCGGTGCATGCATACAGCTGGTGACATATCCAAGCGTACATGAGTTCAATTCGTTGATAAATAATATAGAAGTGTGTGTATTCAAATGCGACCTGACAGAATGTTCCATGAATGGAATGCATGCCCCGCAAAGGTCGGGCTACTTTTAACTTTTTCTGTAATGCCGCATTCGAAATAGCACACACAAGTATCCACAACAAACACATGCACCTTGCATGCACTCGTTACTTAGATTTTCGGGCTATGTGTGAAAGACGGGACGGAAAAACCATGCAATTTTATGAACCTCTGAATGTAATGCATGTACGCTTGCATATGTTAGCAGCTTACTTCCATGAGGCGAATGTTTAGATTTTCGTGCCTGTGGCGGTAGTATCCATGCCTGTGGCGGAAGCGTGCATACCCGTGTGGGATGCGCACTTATATGCTATACGTACTAGGTGCACCGCGTGTATGCTTTTAAGAAAATTAGCCAATAAAAATTATTTTTACTCGGTAACTTTTAGGTTTTAATGTAAATAGGAATTCATAAATATTGATATTTTCAAATAGTATTTGTATCAAGTCCGTCAGTAGATTCGTCAGTATTCTTCCTGCATCTGTCGTTGGCCTGAATTTTCTCAAGTGTACTATAGATCCGACGAACTTTCCACTATATCTATTGCATATTACTAGCCGTTGGGCACAAAAGTTTTACTTCTAAAGTGTGGTCTTAAGCACACTCATATTTTTTTGGAGTGCAAGTGTGAAACCCTAAAATTTAGTAATAAGAGTTGTCCTGGGGTAGTTTTCGATCAAGTTAGAGGGTTGACTTTATTTCCATTTAATTCCTCATACCCAAATTAGTAAATGGCTATGTTTTTGGCAAATGTTTTTTTATAATGCGTTCATTGAGTACCTAAAAACATTTATTTCTATATGATCCCAATGTCGTCCTATCCTAAATTTTGGCATTATATGTACGTTAAGATTGTATGTACAAAATATAATTTTTTCAAAAATTTGGAGAAATATTATTTTGAGATATTCCAAAAACAAAAGTTTCGTTCTTACTAATAATACTATAGTTTTATTCTTACTAATAATACTATATTGTATATCACGTATTAAAGCCTTATTGAAGCAGAAGAAATTGGTGCTACTTTCAGCTTTCTATGTCAAATAGTTTTTGAACTAGATCAATTTAAAGATTTCAAAATTTGTTAAAATTTTAAGATTTTCGACTTTTTGAAAATTTATAACTAATAAAATGGAAGTCCAAAAATTTGAAAACTTATTTTTTTTTAGTTTCCACCAGAAGAACAAATATAAAGAAATTGTTTTTCACCTTCCATTGTTTGCAGTATATATTTACGAGCTCAATATTTAATTGTTGATAAGGGGACTCTAAAATGGATAAATCCTGTAATTGCAAGTCCGAGAATGAATTCCTTCTGTCATACGTTTTTCCTGAAAATTGACTGGACATGAAGCCTATAAAGGTATTGAACCTATTTTTAATTTATTTTTACCAAAACAATTACGATCGAATTGTTTTGAGCAGATTGTGGGCGGGGAGTTAACTTTACAAGCATTTATAAAAAGCACTTGTCCCAGATTTTGAATAAAATAAAACAAAGAATAATTACCTAAATTCGATTCTAAAATCAATCGAGTTAGCCAATACCGAAATACCAGAAAATAAAAAAAAAGTAACCAAAACCTCAACTAATCACCTATTTTAAAAATATCGCAAACCCTCTCACCAAGAATTTGAAATCAAGTGAAATTGATAGTGGATCTCAGACAGTCATTAAAAAAATACACGGAATGTTCTAAGAAACAGTTAAAATACAAAGCATCAGGGAAATCCTTCAATGTAGCGCTAGAGGCAAACGTTAGAAAGATGAGAAAGAAAGAAAGATGTTGCGATAAACATTCTGTTGTCAGCTCCTTTCCTTGCCCCCCTAAAATTCTAGCTTCCTTATCCACAAACTCACCGCATCTCTTGTGCTGCGGACCATGACCACGTTCGCCTCCTTGTGTAGCTAGACACTCGAATATGTTGCATGTTGCTAAGGGGGAGGCAATCTCAGAGGCCTGCCGAGGCAAAAAGCGTTCGGCTTTTTTGTTCTAGCTGTCGCATCTTTATACGGAGTATTATGTTATCTCTGCCAGTACCCTTTGACTGAGAATCTGGGCCCTGGACCGGAAATCCCTGCGAATCATAGCAATATCTGGGACCTCCCCAGATTGGTCTTCATGAAGGATTTCGACGTTGAAATACCTTCAAGAAGAGAGTTTATCTCTCTTTTGTCGTTCCCGAGGAAAATAGATGAGAGCGAGAAAGCCGACTGCGTAGCCAAGTAAGGAGCATCACTCCGATGCTCAGAGTTTGAGATGGTTCTCAGCACTCGAGACTTCAACTAGCTCTATAACCAAATTGGACTATTAACAAACAAAGGAAGAATAATGGACCTGCTAAACACAGCCCAAGAGATATTACGAAATTTATAGTAACTTTCGTGCAGCGTTACCGTTCTACTACATATGTAGTAGTCAGGGCCGTCTTTAAGGCAGGGCACACCGGGCCCGGGCCCAGGGCCTCCTGCAAAAAGGGGGCCTCTTCGTAGAAAATCGATCCTAATTGAATCGAATTTTTCTCTAACTGTTGCTTTTTAGTTCGGTTTTACGGAAAAACTGGATTCTATTAGGCTCAAGACAAATTGGGAGTGAATGTTATATCTGATTTGTTCAAACGTGACCTACTGAATCTTTGGCGTTTAGTTTATGAATTTTCGACCAAAAACAAGGGAGTTATAAAGATTTTAGTCGAGCGTTAATGTAAATTTTAAGATATTCCGAGCTATTCTCGCGGAAATCTGGATATACATATATCAATTATAACTCATTATCTCCCAAACGAAGCAATTTTCGAAAAAACATGTAAAGACGTTTTTGGTGAAGTTTTTTACGCTCTACAAGTTGTTCCTATACATTATATCGAAATTATCAACCACTTCCACGTTATTGGTGGAATATCAATTTTCCAAGTTTTCCCGAGAATTTTTACCACTTTTTCTACCTGGGGCCAGTTTACGCAATTCGACGTCAACTGAAAACGACGCGTTAAATGTCGTTTTGGGTTCACGCAAGTCGACGTTTTATGTTTCAAATGTTATTATGAATTTGTTTAATTAATTAGTCAGTTAGGAATATCAACGCCATATTGTCAAATGACGCTTTCAATCAAGAATTGCAATGTGAACGTGATTCATTGAACCAATCGGCTCAAGCGAATGTACCACTGTTGAACACACAACAGAAGGAATTGTACGATACTGTCCACTGTTCGTGCGAGATCCGAAATTGCTGTAGCAGTTGCCTCTTCTGGGATAACGGCCGCTTTGCTAGAAGGATGCCGATGTTGAAATTACCGTTAATTCTTTAAACGACTGAAAAACCGACATGTAACATTGCGAAACACTAAGCAATGGCCAAAGTTTTGGTAGCAAGTAAAATCATCAACTGGGATGAAGCACTCAACCAAAGTATGAAAGATCTGCGCAATGACTCAAGTTGTTTTGCAGGTGCAATTATTCTACTGTGGCGATTTCCGCCAAACACTATCAGTCATTCCAAGATCCACCGCTACCGATAAAATAAACGCTTACCTCAAATCATCGACTCTGTGGCGCTTTATGAAGACACGACAGTTGAGAACAAACATGTGAGTTGCCTTGCTAGACGATCCATCTGGCGAAGTTTTCTCTAAGTAACGGTAATGGTTGTGTTCCTGTCGATGAATCGAACGGATTGATTTCATTTCCGCTGAATTTTTGCAATTCAATTGCCGATTTGTCTTGCATTCGCCATGACGATCAACAAATCACAAAGTGAATACTTGAGTATGTTACTACGTTTATAAGCGGAGTTTCACTCCCGGATCTTCAATCCAAAGTAAAACTCCCGATGCGTTTATAAGCAATGGGAGTGTAAATCCAAAATACTTTCTGGTTTGAGATGACAGCTCCAAGCTCAAATTCAAAATCATAGCAAAGACATATATAAACCCAATGTTTAATTTAATTTATTTAAAAATATCAATAAACAAAGAAAAAAACTATTGTAGCAAAATAAAACACCCAGCTTCTTCTTTACAAAGTTTTTCCCCTTCGGAACAAATTCTCACTCCCAGTCAGCGTTTATAAGCACAACATAAACCGGGATCGAAGTTTCACTCCAGCTTTTTCTTCGGGAGCGAAAATCCAAGTTCTGGATTTTCACTCCCGGTTTATAAGCGGTGTTTCACTCCGGATCGAAACTTCCATCCGGAGGGAAACTCCACTTATAAACGTAGTACTTGTGGCCTGAATCTAGAAAATGAATATTTTTCTCACGGTGAATTGTGCGTAGCATGTTCACGTGTCGGCAAACCATTAGCTTTGTTCGTTCTCGCACCTGACAACAAAACAAAAAATGTCGCATATGTGCTTCAATGAAATGGAATCGACTCGATTGCAACCTAGCTATTTAAGCTACAGTGCTGCATAAAAAATTAAGACCACATTCAATGGCTTTGGCTTGGCTTCATTTTCATCTGGGAAAAAAATTCGTTCCAGTCTTGCGGATTCCAATTCCTGTGGGTGCTATCTTCTATGCTACAAAACTCTTGCTCGAGCAGGTCTGCATGTTAGGATTTCTTTGTCGTGCTCCGATCAAACTATCCTTTTGCGCAAAGGATTCGTCAAATGTGACCAGCAGACTTTTGCGTAATGGAGATCTGCCGAAAGAGCAGGGCTCGATTTTCTTTAACTAACTTGAGGAAAGAACTTCCAACACGTCTTTTCACAATTTTTTTGCGTCCTGGAGTTGTCCTGTTCTGAACGGTCCAACATTCATTGTGTCTTTTGATGGTAGGATGTAACAAGTTTTAATTATTTGATAATTGCAGTGCAATTATAATTTATATTGCAATACTGTATTGTTTTATTTTAATGAAATTATTACAGAAACTAGACACTAGATTTATGTAGCCCAACATATCATTCGAAAGCTGTAGGCATCGGAAGTAAAAGTTTCATCATAAAGTGTAGGTGGTCTTAATTTTTCATGCAGCACTGTATATGCATAAATTTTCGTAGTGACAACGGCGTATTTTAAAATTGATTTAAAATCAAAACAATTTACTACCCCTTTTTCAAAAAGGTAGTCGATTTTACTACTTTCAAAATTCATCTTACGGTAACCTTGCTTTCGTGGCACATTGGCTCAAACCTCAAACTATGAGACCCAACCCCACACAACGTCTGTTGCTTCTAGAGAGAGAAACAGTAGTTCACTTCGTTCGTTTATTGCGTATACACGGCTCTATATAAAGGCCAAACCAAAATGAAAAGTAGGTAACGCAGAAATGAAATAGACATTCCATTGAAGTAGATGTAACTTCTACTTCACTTCCAGTTTGGTCACTCTTAAACATTCAATGCAATGGTACCTAACTTCACTTCACTTCCCGTTTAGGGTAGGCCTTAAGTCAAGCAGCGCACACTTAACAAGTCACATGTAAAAGAAAAGATAAAGATGATATTTAGCAGAGGAGTAGAAAAACGAACTTCTTAGTTTATTACTACTTAAATTATCTATCTTTCTGTAATCATATTTTAATTTTAGATAGTAGGTTTTCAATACCCCTAGAAAAGAAATTACCTTGATCACAGCCAAACCAAAATGCTGTGTCTGAAGAACATAACTTTATTTAAGTAGTCCCGCTGATGTAAATACCCATCATTATAGGATATTTAAGTACCCAATCCCAAATTTCTTTTATTAAACTGTTTCATATACCATATTCCATCCAAAAAAAAAATCCGTATAAATAATAAAATCTGCTTGCAGACACATCCCCAATACGAGAGAACAATCAGGATCTCTTTGGATAGTCACCATGTTTCCCACTTGGGGCGTAAATCAAAACGCCGTGGACTGGTTTCAACTGCGTGTTTTTAGGTTATGTTTTAATTGGCCATGTGAACTCTTTCCTTTTTTTCTGTCCCTCCAGTTATTTTTGTTTCCTATACTAGAAGTGGGAACACTTCTCCGCTCCACTACAGTCATCCATTTCACTTGTGCACATTGTATCTCATGAATTCAGGCTTTTTTTATAATCCTTGTTTCGCCCCCAGAAGTCCTTGTTGCTTTATCGCTGTATACGGTGAAATGTTTCAATTGTTTACTCTTTTAGGCAAATGAAAAGAATTTTTTATTAACTTTGCAAAACAATAAACAAGTGGGACAAAAATATGAGAGAATAAGGATATACGTTTGCGGGTTGAGAACCCTTAAGATACGAGGTCACACTTGAATTGTTTATTAGTTGGTCTACTTGAACTTTTTCGCTCGTGTTGTTTTCCCGTTTTTGTGTGATTACACGTTTATGTATGCATGCATGTATGTGTGTATGTATATTCAACAATTTGATTACGAAAAAAATAATATCAGACCCAAAAATCACTTTTATATAAACATACATCAACTCTGTTTACGTGCTCGGGAAAAAAGATGGGTTAACCCGAATTTCAATGGCTCCCCAAACCTTTTCATTCCCGGCATTCATCATCCCAAATCCTTAAAGAACCCTTTTATCACACTTGAAACACTCATTTAGATCAGGATTTCGCTTTACGTTCCACTAATCCTTGAGCTCCTTTTTCCTGAGTTTTCCCAGAAACCCGGAGCTCACCTGCCTTTTATGGCGACCCCTTTGATGGTGATTCTCTCCCTCATATAGGGGACCATTAATGTTAATAACAAGACCCGTAAAAGAGTAGAGAGAAGAAGAAAAAAACAAAGCACACGTTTCCCACACCCGCATCTGGGGCGGCCCCTCCCCCTTCTACTTTTCTCATCAAAAGGAAACATCATTACGCGTTTGCCTTAATGCAAGGTCGGAATTAATGTATCTCATTCCGGGAGATGGCACGTAAGGATCGACTTCCTTTTTCAATTTGTTCACCTCTTTTAATATTCAGCATATGTTGAAAGGTGAAGTGGGAATCCTGTGGGCTAATTGAAAGATAAATTTTGTCGGGGAGCCCTGAATAATTCACTTGACGGAAGTTACCTGTCAAGTGAATTATGTCTTTCCTAATTTTTGAAGGGGTTTTCATTTTAATAATTTTGCTTAAATTGCCAAAAACGAAATTTATTTTTACTTTTTAATTGATTCTAGTCATTTCTATAATCAAGAGTATATGCAAAGCAAGAGTTCAATATAGTTAGGGGTGCGTCCTAAAAGTTTCTTCGCATTTTTTAATTAAATTAAGAACGATCTTCTTCATATTTTAGTTTGGCGACTTTCCAGTTCTGTCAGTTGGGTATGCTCAGACGTTATCGTGGTTTTATGCAACAACCTTACTATAGATTAATATTTCAATCGCTTCTTTGGTGATGGTAGAAATAACAAACAAACGATCACCCTGAAGACAGATTTTACTTGGTCAAACTTGATAACTGAAAATACTTTTTGATCTACACTGACCACACTACGCTCCTATAAGCCTTCCTTAGGCAGACCCAGCGATCTAATATCAGGCCATTTTCCCGGAGCCCCAAATTTGGGGCGTGGCATTTTGGCTGTAAATGTGAGAAAAAATTGATTTGTTAAATTGCTAAATAGGAAATATATGTATAGATAGTAACCGCAACGCATGTGATGGCCAATGGTAAAGCAGCTGGAAAAAAGGCATCCCGCCAGAATTGTTGAAAGCTGACTCAAGCCTCATAGCAGATGCACTACAAACAATCCTGGAACACCTGTACCTTTCCGGAAGAGTGGACGGAAGGTATCATCAGTCAAAATACCAAAAAAAGGATACCTAGCAATATGTCACAATTGGAGAGGCATCTGTCTATTATCTACTGTGGGTAAAATCTTTCCCCACAAATACAGAGGGCGGCAAAGTTGACATCGCGGTTCTGGAAACATAGATCCCAGTCAGTAGATTGAAAAAAGCAAATCAGCCCCGACCAGTTGACCTTCCCATAATGCCAAGCATGTTTTTGAGGTCCTGGTGTCTGTGGGCCAACAAGCAGATATCATCTGCGTAGTCGAGATCCTTAAGGCGATCTAGAAAATCCCGTTGTATGTCGCCTGTTCTGCTATCTAGAGCGCCGACAAGGATGTCATTTATTACTATAAGAAATAGTAACGGCGAAAGTAGGCATCCATGTCGTACTCCTGAACTCACCTCAAAGTTGTCGGATAATTTTCCATTATGAAGAACTCTGCATTTGGAATTGTTGTGTATGGCTTTTATCAATTTCTATTATTTTATGAGAGATTCCACGTTGGCGTAGTGCCTGCCATATAAAGCTCCTATTGACCGAGTGGAACGCTTTCTCATAGTCTACGAAAGCAAGATACAGGGGGATCGTAATTCAGTAGACTGCTCCACTATGATTTCCAAGGTGTTGATATGGACTATGCAGGAGCGGCCCTTTCTGAATCCAGCCAGTTGTCTTCTAAGCGTATACTGTCTCTCTTATCCTTGATGTTATAACATTATATTGGTTGGTATGCACCTATTCATTCCTCATTCCTCCAAATCCATAAAGCCTAGGTTGGTTGGTTTAATCGGGAATGCATGAATGCAATTAAAACTAAAGAAGCCGCCTACAGAGAGTACAGACATTCTCCGAGCAAACTATCTAGACGTGAGTACATCAGGTTGAGAAATTCCTGTAAATCCACCACCAGGAAAGTCAAGGAATTATACGATGACAGGCTTAGAAATAAACTCATTAACTCCACTGCTGGCAGTAAAAATTTTTGGTCCTTGGTAACCTCCATCAGGAAGAATTTTACCTCACACACAACGCCTCTACAATAGGCAGGTGATAACAGAAAGCAAACCCAAGGCCGACTTACTTGCATCTCTGTTCGCCGCAAACTCTTCCTTACCCGATGCTGACATGCAACCACCAGCCATCGAGTGTTCCACCCACTCAATGGACGGAGTTTTCTTCAGAACACGTGAAGTGTATAGGTGTCTCAAAGTGCTTGACTCCAATAAATCCACTGGCCCCGACAATATTCCCCCTATGGTTATTAAAAAATGTGCCTCACCTTTGGCTAAACCTCTGCGCAAACTTTTCGCCCTATCCTACTTCTCCGGAGTCTCTCCCCCGACTCCTGGAAACTGGCCCATGTTCAGCCCATACCAAAAAAAGGTGACGCTATTGACCCCGCTAACTACCGCCCAATAGGAATTGCTTCTATTCTCTCCAAAGTGATGGAGACAATAATAAACAAGAGGCTTTTGAGATATCTTGAACACCACAAAATATTAAATGACAAACAGTACAGCTTTAGACCAAAAAGATCTACTGGCGACCTCCTTGTTTGCCTAACTGAACACCTCAACCAAAGTATACACCGATTTGATGAATCTGGCCTGGTTGCTCTAGATATCTCCAAGGCTTTTGACAGAGTGTGGCGCCCCGCTCTGTTAACTAAACTCCAGGCTATTGGGATTGACTTCGTTCTAAGGAACTGGATTAAGAGCTCCTTCCTGGCCGTTCAATCAAGGTAGTATTGGATGGCGTCGAATCCGACCCCCACACCATCTCCGCAGGTGTTCCCCAGGGCTCAATTCTATCACCAGCTCTCTTCCTAATTTTTATAAATGACCTGCTCTCAATCCCTTCCAACCCACTCCACTGCTTTGCCGACGACAGTACACTACGGTACTCCTATGGCTTCGATACTGTAGGACAAGCACGCGACAGACCTTGTCTGCATTATCGCAATCTCATGTCCATTACAATCAACAGGGACATCGAACGAATTCTTGAATGGGACCTGCACCGACCCTCCTTCTATTTCAGTGGACAATAAAAACCTAACGGTAGAACCATCTTTAAACATCCTAGGCATAACACTATCCGAAGATCTGCGGTGGAATAACCACATATTCCAAATCGCTAAACAAGCATCCCAATGCTTGGGATTCCTTAAAAGATGCAAATTCCTCCTTCAGCCGTCGGCCAGGGCTACAATCTACAAGTCCTACATTCGTCCTCGGCCCCGCCTTGAATACAACTCGTATATTTGGGCTGGGGCCCCGAGAACCACCTGAGCCTGGCTGGACAAGGTGCAAAGTCGCGCTCTCAAACTTATTGGCGATAGCGCCATTTGCTCCTCAATTGACTCATTAAGGCACCGTAGGAATGTAGCAGCCCTTGCAAAATTTTACCGATTTTACCACAACGATTACTCTACTGGAATAAGTAACCTCATGCCCAGGGGCGGCGCTTTCATAGGTGCGAATGGTGCACTTGCACCGGGCGCAATTTCTGGGAGCGCAATTTCAGAAATTAAGATTTGAATAAAATTTTAAACTTTGAAAAACTACACAAATTTACCCAATATATTTTCTCGTACTTTGTCAAACTAGGGAAATTTTACTCCTCTTGCAAGAAGTTTCCAGAGGAGAACAACATTCCTTATGACGAGAATTCCTCTTTAAATGCTCTTTTTTGTTTGTTCCTTGACTGTGTAACAAACTAATATGGCCAGTTTCACACGGGTTAACCAACAATAATTGTTTGTAATCGTCTATTCTCTTTTGAAATTCGATAAAGAAGTCGCATGGGTTTCCACAAAAGCCAACTTTTGCCAACGAACGATACCTTAAAATGACTAACCCCTGTGTTGAAAGTCGAGGGGTCACGACATGACAAGTCGTTTGAGTTGAAGAAAGTAAAGTTTTAACCGAATCACGACTTTCAGTACAGGGGCCTAAACTCAACTTAGCATTTCCACTCTAAGCCCTCTGCTGAAAGTCGTAAATCGACTGAAACTTCACTTTCATCTACTCAAACGACTTGTCATGAAACACGACTCGACTTTCATCAACGGGATCCTGCTTTAGCTTGTTGTTGTTGATTACAATCTTTAACCTCCCTTCTGCCATACCTTTTCTTTTCTTTTCTTAGCAGAAGGGCGACAAAAAAGAACTACTGTCAAAAATTTGATTCAAAAATTCAGTGAAGCAATTCAGAAGTTCAAAAAATCTGCTCACCTCATTGTCTTCTCCTACACTTTTCTCCGCAAACGACTTTTTCAGCACATTTTGGTTGGTTGGATGTTGACCTATGTGAAACCCCCTATCTATGTAATCTTTTTTTATGTTTTACGCATTATTATGGTGCAATTTTATATTTTGCGCAAAATATGAAAATTATTTCTCCCATCCAGTGAGTGTTTGTACGTTTCCATTGTCCTTTACTGCGTTCAAAAATGAACAGCTCATAGGGCGCAATATGGCATAGTGCACCGGGCGCAAAAAATCCGAGCGCCGGCCCTGCTCATGCCTCCACGGCAACTTTTCTCTCGCAACACTAGACTTGCCCGCTCGGCTCACCCTTATAGTCTACAGCCCTTATCTTCGCGCACACTCCGATTTTGAAATTCGTTTATAACAAGAACAACGCGACTGTGGAACAACTTACCTCAGTCAATATTCCCGAACTCATACAACACCCAAGAGTCCGCAAGGTTCACCACCATCTACTCCAACACCCAGCCGACTCCCCCTAATCTATCCTATCTTTCTCTCTATCCTTCGAGCTAAGCTGTCTAGTAGTCATTGCACTATGACGTGTACGACGATTCGGCAACAGAAAGTAGTCCAGCAAGCTTAAGGCTAAATCCGACTAAAACTAAAGAAATGCGGATAAATACAAACATCATTGAACGGACAGCACTGAATAATCATGACTTGGAATTGGTAGATAAATTCTGCTACCTCGCTAGCATTATTACCGAAAAAGGCGGTGAGGGAAGACGACGTCAGTTCTAGAATAAATAAACCACGAAGCGCATATGCATGCCTGATCCGCATATGGAGATCAACGGAGATCTCAACAAAAACCAAAGTGCGACTGTTCAACTCCAACGTTAAGGCAGTTCTTTTGTACGGTTGCGAAACATGGAAAGTCACCCAATTCATCACCGGGCGCCTACAAATTTTCATCAAAAGATGCCTTCGTCGTATCCTAAAAATCCGCTGGCAAGATAGAATTTCAAATGAAGAACTATGGCGCCGTGTCGGCCAAGAAAGAATAAACGACCAAATCAGGCGAAGGAAATGGAATTGGGTTGGCCACGCGACGCGAAAAAGAAAATCTAGTCAAACAGGTCCTTGACTGGAACCTGAAAGGATCCCGTCGAGGCGGAAGACCTAGAAAAACGTGAAGGAGGACCTACTAGCAGAAGCCGACACAGCTGGGAGATCCTGGTCAGAGCTGAGAGTTGTCACACAAAACAGAGTCCGCTTGAAGGCAACTGTGCACAACTCAATCTGTCAATGGTGCAAAGAGTGGAAGTAATCACTAGACGATATAATTTTCGTATCGCCCTTTCTATTCTTACCAAATATTCAAATATTCAGAATTTTCGGAACTTATTTTTCCACATCAGTCTCATTAAAATGAATCTCCGCAAACATACTAAATTTAACATTTGGCGTATTATTAGGATTAATAATACGAGAAAAAAACAACTATGATTGCAAAAATTTTCATTTCCTTGGTGTAACTCGATAATCCACTCTTGGTAAAAATAATTTCGAAATTCTGAAATCCTTTTTTTTTGTGTCTCTTCTAAAAACTTTTACTTATCCCTCTACTTTCACATTCTCATTACAATATGCAAACTAAATGTACGCTTAAGCAAAAAGTTCAAAGGATATCCTTAAGCAGTAAGGATCAGGCACAACAAAAGCAACAAAAACGGTAGCGCGCGGTAGGAAAAAGTTTCTCAAAAACTGGACCCAGTGAATACAAGACTGTGTCCAGGACGAAAAAGCTGCAAGCAGGATGTTACAGAATACATAAAACGCAAATAAAAGGACATTAAATATGCATTTGCAGGCGGGAGCGGGATCACACAAAGGGACCGAGCAACTCTTAAGGGGTAGTCAACTTGGGTGGAAATGAGCAATGTAAGGTCCACTGTAGATAAGTGTGGGGCATCAAGGATACAAGAATGGACGAGTGATTTCCATCATTGGAGATGTTATCGTCCTTAAGCCCCTGGGGAATGATGTCAGCAGATGGGTATGGAAATTACCATAAAAAAAAAGTTTCACTTTACTCAAGAATTGAGAACTTCCGTTTTTGTCTTTGGGCTGCGGATAATCCGAAAGAGAAGTAGAAAATATCCTTAAGAGTTTCTATGGTCCTTCAGTGCTCATAGATTATGGCTTAAAAGGCATCAGTTGTTCTTCAACATCCACTTTAAGCTTTATAGTGGTACGATATTGATATTGTTGCAAAATATTGGGCATGGGCATGTTTCGAGTTGGTCTATAATACTTGGTTGCTTTTGAGTCTCCTTGTATTGTTGGCAAACTCTATAAGGGCTTCTTACAACTAATTGACAAAAGTAAATTGAAACTTGAAAAATAAATCGACAAAAAGTATTGATAATTGCCTGGTTCAGAGCAGGATCCTTGTCTGCCTCAGTTAGCATCACATACGAAGTCGTTGATTGGCTCTTGTATTGGAAAGCTTACTAAATTCTGCTTAATTTTGCGCCCCCGTATCTAAGAAGGCACAAAATAGAGAATGAAAGAATATTAACAGCAACGTTGGAAGAAATCACAAGAGGTTTTGGATATGGAAACTAATTTACGTTTAATGTAAGAGAAAGCATTGGAATTAAAAACCAAGCAGGATAAGTGCACTTAACCAGAAGAACAGGAGGAAACCGTGAAAAGTAAGTTACGTAGCAGCCCGAAAGGACACGAAAAAGTTATTAAAGAAGAAAAAACGAGACTAATTCATAAATACAATTCGTGAAATAAAACAAAAATACAATAATAAAGATGCTAGGAGTTTCTACAAAAAAAGTGAAGAAAGGGGTTAAACCCACCTCCACCATCATAAGAAAGGAAAATGGTCCTGTAGTAGTCATTTTTTTACATTTCGAAAGGTATGTTGTTTCCATATACTGCCAGGAGAAATAAAAACTTTACATTCAAAATTATTTTTTAATTTTTAGTTCATTTTAAAATGAAAGCGTATTTTTTAGTTTTTTTAAACTATATTTTTTATTTTCTGCCTTTTAGTCTATTATATGCCCTCCGCAACTTTGTGGTGACAGATTTTAAATGACTGTACTATACTCGTCGTCATACACTTCCATTTGAAACCCATTGCGGTGGTTGTAAAGAAAAAAGTAAACCACCTTTTTTGTTGGCCGCCATTTTGAATTTGGAATAACGCCAAACGTCTAATAGTATTCTACTTGTCATATCTTCTTAGTCACCCATAACGAGTGGCTCTCGAATATCAGCATTGAAAGTGTCGGTAGAACTCAGGATAGTTGCCCTGTATGTCATTAAGAAGAGCGGTACATAGATGTCCCAAACACGTTGATGGTCGTTAACCACCTTCTTTAGATGTTCACCAATGGTCCGGTTGAAACGTTCCACCATTCCATATTATTGCGGGCGTAGTAGCGGTTGTCCCTGTCTGTTGCTGGAAATTCCCTTCGGCGTCAATCGCAATTCTTTCGAATTTTCCGTCAACATTGCACTGCTGCATTTTCGCTCTGGGGTTTCGTCGACGTGACTTTGGATGTGGTGTATTTAAGACACCATTCCTCAACATGGAGCCAGTAAAAATATTTCCTTACTTTACAGGGTTTTGTAGATCCCTAGATGACCGTCCATCCATCACCTTACTCTTGGGTACAGTCTACGACAACGGGTTGTTAGGATCAATGTCGTATTCGTATACCCGTCCTAGTTTGAAAACTAAAATTCAGAAGTCTGGCCTGACTACGGCATGGTTTTTTTTTATGTGAAAGACTAGAGCCTCAGGAAACGCCCTTTATACTGTGTCGACAATCTATTTTCTTCATATAGAGTGCAATGTAGAACAGCAGCTCTAGTCGGGGAAGGAAGGAGCTGTCACAACCTACCAGAGATATTTTTCAGTCCACCTACTCCCAACCATTACTGTCGCGACTTTGACATCGAGGCATCGAGAAACAACTCGCTGGAGTGCTATGCCTCCTGAAACGAGTTAAATCTCATCAACCAACCGATGACATGCGCTTTGGTGGAGCGGGGAAGGGCTAAGGAAGGCTATGACAGAAGAAATTAGGAATGTAAAGAGGGAAGAAGAAAGAAGGAAAGTTATATAGGTCAGAAAGTGGAAAAGGCGAAGGACCGTGGGGCTGGCCGGGATTCGAACCCGGGACCTCTGGGATAGTAGTCATGCGCCTTACCTCGAGACTACCGAGGCCCCCAAATGGCCTAATGGTTTGATCCCACGAAGCTGTGTTCTTCGATGGAACTGTTTGATCTCTACATAAAGTGTTTGTGATTGATTTGTGGTACGTTTGACTGGCATAACAGTTCCTAACAACAATGGTGAGCTTTTCGTTGGCTTCTGTAGTCCCCACCATGGTAAATGGAACTTACTTTGAGTACGGGGCCTGGACCTCAAAACCTACGGACATAGCAATACCCTGAATCTATTCAAGGGTATGGTTGCTATAACAACAGAATACCTTCCTCTTAGATTGACCTTTAGGAAGGACTTTCCTGTCGAAATACCCTGAAGAGGAGAGTGGAGAAACGGAGATGTCCTGCGAAAGTTCGATGTACGAATATTCACCGACAGCTCCAAGACGTCAGAGGTCGTCGGAGCAGTGGTTTATCTAGAGACCACTAACAGTTCACTGTTCTGACACCACCGATGTTTGCTAGTATCTTTCAAGCAGAAGTGCTGACGATCCTAAAGGCCTGCCAGAAAATGAACTTAGGTCTACCAGACAATGAACTTTAGTCAGGTATCTTTTTCAACGTCTGTTGCCAGGGAAAGGAGGGAGACGAACGAGAGAGAACCACTTGTTCACTTCCTATGTACATGCTCGGCTTTAACTAAAGCCAGGCAGCGCACACTAGGCAGTTACGTTTTGGAAGACTAGAAACAGATCTCCAGATTGGAGATCAGATCACTGTTACGCTTTCTATTCTTCAGGCATTCGTCACATCCGATCAAAGAACCACTGATCACAACGTACACAAGTTCTAACAACAAACCGGCATGCCAAGCGACTAGAGGCGACTATACTAGACCCTTTATCTACCTATGTAGCTACCAACCTACCTAGATTGGGGCGAGTCTGTTAAAACGAATAAAGAGATTGAGCAGATCACCATATAAGGAAATAAATATAGTTATATGCATAAAACTGGATAGATTATACTGGTTTGGATGTGCTGTACGAATCTCTGAAGACAGAATGCTAGGTCGAATTTTCAGCAGTAGACCAATAGGAAAAAGAAGAGAAGAGCGACCAAGAAATAGGTGGGTGAATGACATTCTAGAAAAAGAACGACTGGAAGAGGAGCCTTCGAGAGCCCCGAGTTCATTAAAGAAGCTTCAAATATAACCTTTATAATTTAGTTGAGATGGCGGTCATTCTAATAACATTGTTTTCTTTTTAAAGTGTAATTTCTTGTAGACTTGTAGATTAATCTCTGCCCAGTGGGTACCATTACTAACGCAACACGCTAGATTTACTCCACTTTAATAATCGCAGAGAAGGCGCGATATCCTTTATCTTAAACATAAACAATAAAAAGAACACTTAACAATCCAGAAGGGTCCATAAAAGTATTCATTCCATGGATATTTTCAAATCAGTCCCAGGCTCCTACTGGTATCCCCTTCATACCATGCAAGGGATATCGCGAAAGAAGCCAGCAATCGTCGGCCCAGTGGCAATTTCTTCCACCCGATATATTAAGTGGTCGTAAAATATCCAAAATTCAGAGAGACTTGCATAAAAATCAACCGAGTGCGGTGATTGTTCACGGGAAATCCCCGCGCCCCAGGCGGAGCACCGGAGCTAAATAAGTGCCCCTCTGTTATCCGGTTATCGGCGCGCAACTTTCCACCAGATTGTTCTACGTTGCGGACAGAAATCAAGGGTGGTTACGATTCATCCTAGTGAACAGGAATAACACAAAAAAAAATTCGCGAACAGACTTTTTTCCTCGGAGCATCTATGAAGTACGCTTACGTCACGGCTCGGAGGATATTAGGACAGTAAAAAAGGATCTGAGATTACACACATGGGAGCCGTAACCGCTACATAAATGTTTTCTATGTTTCTGGATCATTCATTACAGCTACACACATTTAGACATGTTCTCTCGATGGGGGTGGAAGTTTGTTCCCTTTTTTTATTGGCGATTTTTTTTTCGTATCCCTATACGTGATACCAGCGAACTGAAGCCATTTATACGTCTCGTGTCTACCTCCTGGGGACACGAATGTCCTTCTGGTTTTTTAGTCAATCCGTACATCCCGAACGCATTTGTCCTGTCGAACAAGAATTGAATGAAGGAAACTTTTCGAGGACTAAATGGGAAAAAACGTAGAAAAAAATCGTTAGTCGTGTTCGGAATATTTTATTCGATTTTTGGGGGATCATTGCCATCATCGATACTCACTGGACGGACGGAGAATGACCCATTCAATTAATTTTACTAAAAAGGGACACACCACTTAGGGACACAAGTTGAGGCGGGTGTAAATTTGAGGGCTGCCGTATCACCATTGAGTGCAATTGAGGCAATTTGGCATCGAAAAACATTTACTTTGTATCGTGGGGTGAGGGGTGATTAGGCGAGATGAAGTATAACTTTGGGAATAAGAAAAAAAAAAAAACGATATCATTAAATAAGTTTGAGAAAATGAAAGTTTTTTACCCTCAGAATATTCTACAGACTTACTTTAGACGTCCATATATGGCATGAAAAATAGAAAGCAGTATCGCTGTGTCAAGGCGTCAGCGTAAACAATTTTAGGCAATAGATTAAGCTCGAGAAATAATCTTCTAACAGTCAAGACAATTTCTGAGCTTTTACCTTCCACCAAAAAGAATTGTACTTCCCTCCCCAAATCTTACTTTTATTTACAAGAGGAAGATATAAAAGAAAGCTGATCCCAAGTCGAGTTATTAGCATCTTTATTCACCTTTATTACCCAACACCTCCATCCAGGTCCGGCGCTTGAGTTTTTTGCGCCCGGTGCAGTATACTATATTGCGCCCCATCAGCTCTTAATTTTTTGATCACAGTGAAGGACAATGGAAAAAGACACAATTCCTTTAATAGACGAAACTGGCATCTGGCAAAGGCAAAGAGTGGATATAAAAATTCCAAGATAAAAAATGAAATGCACTTTGACGTTTAAATGCGAACTGATCCGTTCATTGTAATCAGTGCAGTTTCCTATCCGTTCTGATGCGTTCTTTTGACATTTCAATCCGCGTAGATCCGTTCATTGTAATTGGTCCTTAAAACTCGCCCGCACCTAGCATGCAGCCAGGCACGCTCTAGCCCGCACCTCGCCCGCAACCAGCACGTACAGCCAACAAATGCGCATAACAAATTTTAATTCGGGTAGATAGATGTCTTACTGTTTAATTACAGTGAGAGCGGCGGCGTGCGTTAACGCTGACAACCCGATAGATACCATGTATTCTTATGAGAATAGTTTAAATGGCAGCGGCAAGCGAGCTGGCTGCTACTGCCGTTCCTTTACCGACGCTTCATGCCGTCGACGCACGCTGCCGCTCTCACTCTAATTGAACAGTTAAAGAGCTTAGCGTCAATAAAGTCAATGATTATAAGCAACATATGAATCTCAAGAAATATGCTCTTTGTAGGTACCAGCACCCACCCGAAATTTCAGAGTACCCCAGTGTTTTTTATTTTTCGAATTGTACGGTTATTGAAGTTTAATTCAAGTTTCACTTTACTCAATCTACATAAAATCCACCATTCCTGTAAATAAACAAAGGTCGGCTTAACTTCTGACATTCGCTTTTATTCGATGTTATTCTATTAAAACTCTTCAAGTTCAACCACCTTCTTTTATTTTCTCCCCAAGTGACTGGCTTATTTCGCATAGCTTCGCGGCGAAGGATCAGCTTTTATCTAGCTGCCAAGACGCATGGAGTTTCTTTGTTTTTCTCTCTTTTCCAGCTTTCCACTTTCTTCCACTCACTTGTTTCCTACGATGTCTTTCACCGCTAGTGGCGCCTCGGCTATTACCTCCAGTTCCGCCCTGTATTCGCCGAATCTCTCACAATAGAAGATGTACTCTACGTAATTCTGGATACCGGGACATGCGCGACGCAGCGGTGAGTCATCGTACCCGAAAGATGAAGATATTTCCTGTATCTTCCATGACCACTCAAGACTTGCGTGAGGTCGTAACCGACTCCCCCACGATCTCTCGCAACCCCTCTCTTGTTTGGGATAACTCTGTGGCTTCACCGACCCTTAACGCGCCATTAATTTTGGTTAGAATCTTACAGCACCACGGCACTTGATTGTAGCGAACAAAAACGAGCCTTCGTTGGCCGTCCATTCAGCGCCGGCCCAAGCCCTTGTTAAGAGTGGAGCGAGATTGTCGTTCGGCGCTTTCACATAAATTGTATTTCCAGTTGTCCTAGATAAAACTTTTTTGGAGTACTGCCTGTCTGCCATTTCCTTACGGCAATATATCTCCCTTTTTTTTTTTTATGTGAAAGACTAGAGTCGCAGGAAAGGCCCTTTATACTGTTCGACAATCTATTTTCTTCATATAGAGTGCAATGTCGAACAGCAGCTCTAGTCGGGGAAGGAAGGAACTGCCACAACCTACCCGCGATATTTTTTTTAGTCGACCTACTCCCAACCATTACTGTCGCGACTCTGACATCGGGGCATCGAGAAACAACTCGCTGGAGTGTTATGCCTCCTAAAACGAATTGAATCTCATCAACCAACCGATGACATGCGCTTTTTTGGTGGAGCGGGGAAGTGCCAAGGAAGTCTATGACAGGAGGAAACAAGAATGTAAAGATGGAAGAAGAAAGAAGGAAAGTTATGTAGGTGGAAAAGTGGAAAAGGCGAAAGACCGTGGGGCTGGCCGGGATTCGAACCCGGGACCTCTGGGATAGTAGTCAGGCGCCTTACCCCTAGGCTACCGAGGCCCCCTCAAGCCTTTATGGGCTGGGGGCCCCATAAGGATTTCGATGGTGGTTTTAGGGTCACAGTTCCGTCTGTAGTGGCAATAGAGGAAGTATGCATTGTCAGAGTTGCTTCCCCGACGTTTCGCCAACAGCACCACCATCTTTAAAAGAGGCTTCTCCTGCCATCAGCCAAAAATATTCAGTGTTCACCATCCTGACAACGTCATCTCTGTGAATTTTATGCGGTGCACCTTGTGGAGTATTCTCCACTCCTTCACCTTCTTTTGGACCCCTATCCTTTCAACATAATGCCAGTGGGGTCTTCTATTGCTGCCGGAAAGTACTCGATTACAAAAAGGCCCGTCTACAACAACAAGGTTTGCTCCCCTTCCAAGGTTTAAGGCGGCCCTCCATAGAGGGCGCACCGACTCCTAGGGACCTGGGCTGTTCTGAACCCTGAGCCAATTCGGCTACCGCCTCCAGATGGTCGGTACGGGTAACTAGTTGTTTGGTGGTCAAAGGGTCTCCGGATTGTTACTCGCAAGCACGCCAATTCCAACACTTTCCGCTAGTTGACAGATGGTCGGCTTTGGAGTCGTTCTAGACTTCGTTATGAGTGTGTCCGACTTTTCTGAAGGCTTTTCAAACCGTATGGCCAAAGCTTTCGCCCTTTTCGCCGGGTTTTATGCCCTAGAGAACATCCAGCTGCGCCACCCCGTCTTCTGAAAGCGGGCGGTTTTCCGAGTCGCCTCTCTGATTAGGTGCCCTTATTTCCGCAGGAGATCTAATGAGATCTCCCAATGAAGGAGTGGTCTCAACGTACTCCATCCTTGGGTTTACGAGCTCAGGCTGCCCTCCTTGAAGAAGTATGAATCCAAAAATATCTAACTGGTCTTGTAGGCCGTTCTTTTGTGAGCTCTGAGAGCCCCAGAAAAGTTTGGAGCGGTAAGAAGAGCTCCATCTTCAAACTTTTTTAAATGTAATTTTAAATTGATACCAAGAGTTCGGCGAGAAAGGACGGTCGCACTTGGCAGAACTCCGTATCACCAATGGAAGGCTAATTCAAACCGAAGTTCGCATAGTATCCGCAGACAATCGTTAGTAGTACATTCACGCAGTAGAACCATTCATAACTTCAGCACGATTGCTTACACATTAGAATTGCAGTTTTTATCGAGTTTAGATCCGCCATAAAATAAAATAACTAGATTATACGAAAAATGAAGCCCTCTAAATCGAAAGGAGTGAACCGAACCTTAAGGTTTTTTATATAAGATGTCGCCCCATATTACTACGTGGTGTTGAACTTGGAACAGTCTGAAAACAAAAGATTGATTAGCCAAGACATCAATCACATTTCATTTGTTTCTGTAAACACCGATTTTACTCATTGCAAAAACCACATTTGCAGTCATGTATCTTCTCTTCAGATGGCACAGCACTAGCATACTTATCAATTTTCTGATATTGGTCAGCCTGCTAATGGAATTTTGGCATTCATCTTCTGTCTGGCTCTTTGAACATTATTTAAATGTCAAAAAATTGTCTAAGTACAATTTATAAATACTTCACATATTTGCATCGATAAAATCGATTTAATAATAAATTTCGTTACAATTAAGCATTTAACAGTTGTGTTTAGAAGAATTTTTGACCATAAAAGATAAGAAAATGCGTTGTTAGAATTTACCTTCCTGGGGCTTCAATGGCTGACGCAAGACAAGGAACCTTTCATTATAGAGAGATTGATTTTAGTGAAATCCAAGATAAAGCGGTATTGATTACAATTTTAATTGATAATATTTTATTCAGATTTTACTAAGTAGTAGATAAAGTCGATAAATTTCAAAGAGAAACGGATATTTTTGTTATGTAAACAAAGTTTGAGGTTATCTTAACTGTCAAGGTAGAAGGGGAGTTTTTTTAATCTATTTTTATTTGGAAATTTTTTAAATTATTAAATATAAATAAAAGGCTTTATAATTGCACTATCAATTTTATTGTAAATTTGTCCCTAAGCAGCTGCTATCAGTTATTTACTTCGTCATAGAAGATAACAAGACGAAATACTGTATCATAAATCATTGTTAAGGAAACCCCCTTCTAAACGAATCTCAAACATATATTATAAGGAATAAGGATTGAGAAACAATAATTAACTTTGATTTCCGTCGATTGCCTTTTGTAGATAGTAGGAAGAGGATCTTTTGGCACGGTATACAAAGCACGATGGCAGAACAAGTTCGTTGCAGTGAAAGAATTCGATTTAGAAGCAGATAAAAAAGCAATAGATACTGAAGTAATTAAATATTAAATACCCAACAAAGCATATTTCTATCTAATCTCTATATTTTATAGGTAAAACAATTATCACGAGTATTACATCCAAATATTATAGTTTTATACGGGGTCTCAAAAATATACTCTCGAATATGTTTAGTAATGGAATATGCAGAAGGCGGGTCCCTTTATAATTTCCTCCATAGCAAGCCGAAAGCGTATTATTCAGCTGCGCATGCGATGAGCTGGGCTCGTCAGTGTGCTGAAGTAATTCAATATTGTTTTTGTGTATAAACCTTGAAAACAATTAATTCCCAATTTTATTAGGGTGTTGCTTACTTACATGCAATGCGGCCAAAACCCCTTATACATAGAGACTTAAAACCACCAAACTTACTTTTAGTTGATAAAGGAAGAACATTAAAAATATGCGATTTTGGAACGGTTGCTGATAAATCAACACTCATGACAAATAATAAAGGAAGCGCAGCTTGGATGGCACCTGAGGTCAGTGGTAAAATCAATTGAGAAAGAATCGTATTTTAATTATGATTTTTTTTAGGTTTTTGAAACATCAGCTTATACTGAAAAATGTGATTTATTTAGTTGGGGCATAATTTTGTGGGAAGTTTTATCTCGAGAACAACCTTTCAAGGAAATTGGACATACCTATTCAATCATGTGGCGAGTGCACAAAGGTAGCTTAATAATTATTGTTAATTTACTGCTACGTTAATATTTGAATAATCTTCGGGCGCCGATAACCACTTTGGCATGGTTAGATAAGGTGCAAAAAAGGGCACTTAAATTAATTGATGGCGAAACCGCCTGCTCCACCATCGACTCTTGACCGTAGGAACGTAGCAGCACTAACGCTTTTATCGCTACTATCATAGTGACTGTTCTTTCGTAAACCCACCACTTGCAGCCTGTCCGCCCGCCCACGCGACTATGGAATAATCTCTCGCAGTCAGTATTTCCGAGCTCCTTCAACATCCAAGAGTTCAAACGCAAGGTTCATCACCACCTTCAATACCCCCCCCCCCCCCTCCTACCATCATAACCCTTAACCAATATCCTTCCCCTCCCCCGCGTACTAAGCTTACAGCTAGACATTGCATCATGACGTAACAAATGACATGACAGACTGGTGGTACAAAGGGTAACTCCTGAACTTAGCACTGCTTCATAAAAAAAAATTCAGCAGGCCTAAATCTAAGTCCGAATAAAACCAAAAAAATGCGGAAAAATGCAAACACCCTTAAACACAACGCTGAATCACCCTGACATGGGATTGGTAGATAAATTATGTTACCTCGATAGTATCATTGCCGAAAATGGCGGGGCAGAAGAAAACGTCAGTTCCAGAATAAAGAACCGCTAAATGCACATATGTCTGTTTTGCATATGGAGATTAACGGAGATCACAACTAACACCAAATTGCGGCTGTTTAACTCCAACATTGCAGTTAAATTGTATGGTTGCGGAATATTGACCCAATTGATCATAAGCGCCTACAAGTTTTCATCAACAGATGCCTACGTCGTATACTAAAAATCCGCTGGCCAGATAGAATTTCAAATGAAGAGCTATGGCGCCGTGTCGGCCAAGTAAGGATAGACGACCAAATCATGCAAAGGAAATGGAATTGGATTGGCCACACCTTGCTACGCGAAAACGAGAATCTTGCCAAACAGGGGGCCGGTTCACGTAGCTCGAACGACGACAATCGTTCGAAACGAATTCGAATACGAAAAAAATTGAGCGTTCACATAGCTCGAAAGAAAGTTTAAGGCTTAGAATACATAACTACAGGACGGGCCCTCGCCGAATTAAAGCGTAGTGAATTTCGTTTTGTATGAGTGTCCACGCTTTGGTAGTTGTTTGTACACTACAAGCGTAAAACCGAGTGGAATAGAGGAGGGGCAAGAGCGAGTTCAAATGATGAGTTATCTAAAATAAAATCTTGCCCCCAGAATGAACTTTTTACACGGCGTCACTCCGAAATCGAATCAGCTGATCCCCCTGAATTTTGCGTTGGGTTAGTTAATGTAAACAAAGAAATTCAAGCAAATAAAATTTACATTTTTTGGACTATTTATCACAGTGATTCACATATTTATTAATTTAAATATCTAATATATGTGTTTAGGAACTATTTTATTTAGCACATTCACCTAAAGAACGATTTTTCTCGCGCAAATTTCGATTTATTCCTACATTCACAAACTGCACTTCATTGTTCTTTTTTTCACAGAAAACTCACTCGTTAGAACTTTAAGTACACTTTAAACTATTCTTTATACTTTCTTTCTTTGTTTAAGTTAGTTTTGATAATATGATTTCGGATAACTTTATAAAAATAACTCGTTTTAAAAAAGTGTTCCACCGAACGCGGGAACACAAGCAGCTAACTAACCCAATTTGACAGTTGTCTAACCCCCAGATTTCACTACGCTCTCATACAGGGTTTATACACACGAGGGCCTTTCCTGTA
The DNA here is from genome assembly GCA_949987705.1 of Thereva unica. NCBI lineage: Eukaryota > Metazoa > Arthropoda > Insecta > Diptera > Therevidae > Thereva > Thereva unica. Next base: position 88,123,658 of record OX465284.1, read on the forward strand.
GTTCTCTATTCTAAGGTTTAAGGAAACCACATTACTGAAACACAATTTTCTTTACAAAAACCGCTGTAAAATTATACAATTTTTTGGTATCAACTTAATTAAATTTTTGAAAATAATTTACAAATGTAACTTATAAAAGTCTACTTTTAAATCAGAATATTAATCTTAATAATACATATATTTGTTCGATATTATAAGAGCTTTCGAGTGCCTATTCATGCCAACAAACGAAAATTTGCAAGTTTTTCGAGCTACGTGGACGCGAAACGAAAAAAATTTTCGTTGTCGAGTTACGTGAACCGGCTTTGACTGGAATCCGAAAGGATCCCGTCGGGTCGGAAGACCTAGAACAACGTGTAGGAGAACCTTATTAGCGGAGGCCGCTACAACTGGAAGATCCTGGTCGGAGCTAAGAGCTGTCGTACAAAACAGAGTCCGCTGGAGGGCAACTGTTTCCGCCCAATGTCCCACGGGGGATTAAAGTGAAGTAAAGTATAGTAAGGGTACGAGAGGGAACAGACAAGAACTCTCGGAGGGACAATACCTTTTACCACCGCTTAGATTGGAACATCAAAGCTTTCCTGTGCCCGAACTTCAGTTTAAAGGACTTAACGGTAGTTAGATTGGAATTTGGAGTCTTTACCTGACTTCAGCCTATATGGCTCATGACATGCCTGCACCGCGCATTAAAATCGAGTGGAGCCAACCTGATCGTAGGGTGCGACGCCTGGTCTCGGTAGTCTAGGGAGTAAGGCACCTGGCTACCATCTCAGAGGTACCGGGTTCGAATCCCGGCAGCACTACTTTCCTTCGCCTTTCCCACTTTCCCCACCTACATAACATTCCTTCTTTCTTCTTCCCTCTTTACATTCCTGATTCTTCCTGTCATAGCCTTCCTTAGTCCTTCCCCGCTCCACCAAAACGCATGTCATCGGTTAGTTGATTAGATTCAATCGTTTTAGGAGACATAACACTCCAGCAAGTTGTTTCTCGATGCCCCGAGTCGCGATAGTAATGGTTGGGAGTAGGTGGAATAAAAATTTCGCGGCCAGTTTGTGGCAGTTCCTTCCTTTCCGACTAGAGCTGCTGTTCGACATTGCACTACGAAGAAAATAGATTGTCGAACAGTATAAAGTGCTTTTCCTGAGCCTCGGGTCTTCTATATAAAAAAACTACGGTAGAGTCCTTTAAACTGAAGTTCGGGCAGAGGAAGACTTTGATGTTCCAATCCAAGCGGTGGTAAACGATGTATTGTCCGCCCAAGCTCCTTGTCTGTTCCCCCTCGTACTCAGCGCCCTTGTATTCAAGCAACATCAAGTTTTCCTCCGTTGATGAGAAAAACGAAATGCTATTCTTCACCGGTTCCTCTGTCCTTATGGTCATCTAGTCATTTATTGGAACCACTGGATTTTGTACCTGGAGACATCCAGCTTTCCAGGTTCCAGATTTACTTTAGGCAACTAGATGAAAGTTCTAGGTCTCTCTAGCGATATCCGCAGCTGGGATAACCTTGAGACTCATGCCTTTCCATGCTTTGCAGATCTTCGTGATGCAATTGCGTAGGAAGTCTCTTGAGGTCTGGTCTTCACATTTGATTACCATGACCTCTGACTACCTCCGACAGAGTCATAGCAAGGCGTTATTCCTCCCTTGCCTCAGAGGATGTGGTCCGACACCATCTCCGATAGTGTGGCTTTGATTTGCCCAGCGGATCCAAAACGAGTATGCTATGGCTGGAACTCACAGAATTTGGGGTCGGTGTAATTGCCTTCTCCGGGCTGGAAGGAAACGATGAACTTCTCCTCTGGCTGTTGCTCGTTGCACATCTCCGCACTAGAGGTAGGCAATTTAGAAGTGTGGAAAGGGGAAAAGTAGGGGGATGTACCTAGCTTTGCCTGGCCTCTTCGAAATTAGCCCGTTCGACATGGCGGTCCCTACGTAGCCTAATGCTGGCTCGAGGTACATAATCCCCACCACCACCGCAAGGTGTAGGTACTCGATGAGGGAGGTCAATCCCCTCTCACTCACTTCACAGTTTCGCTGATGGCGGTCCTCTGGTTACTGCTACGCCTTGGACAACATAAAACAAACACCTGCCAGACGGTGAATTCATGTCCAACTATCTTAACGGGGACATTGAACTCGTCTCGCAAAAATCGTATCGAATTAAACACAACCAAAACGAAGTACTGTTTTATATTCACCAAAACCTGCACCATCCGTCCCCCTATATCAATGGGTGATTTTTGCGAAATGTGGTGAACAAATTAATCGTATATAAGGGCAGCTTTCAAATTTCTACATTAATTGTTTGCACAAGAAACCATGTACGGATGAAGAGTCCGATGACTATTTTATGATTCTTTCTATTAATTATCCTTTTCAAATAATTCTGTTGCAAAACTAATCAAAGTAACTCAATCAGTTCAAAATATCAGCATATAATAAATTACAGGTCAACGTCCGCCACTCATAGAAGGATGCCCAAAACCCATAGAGAAATTAATGACATCATGCTGGGATCCAGATCCGGCAAGTAGACCATCTATGGAACATGTAGTAAAAATTATGAAAGCTCTCTGTGAATTCTTTCCTGGAGCTGATGAGCCACTTGAGTGTAATCAGGTAAAAATCATAATTTCATCAATATGAAACCGTTGACAAAAAAATATTTTCAATTATTTAGCCTCAGACAGGATACTATCATGTAGAGGAAAGTCAGCAAACAATTGATAGTAGTCAATATGGCTTTGATACATATTCAGAAAATTCAATACCAACTCCAACAAATTCTGGTCAAGTAACACAAATTAATCAAGCAATAAATCAAATTGATATTGATGATTTAAATCAAAGTGGACATCAACCAATAAGATGGCAAAATATTCCAGAATATTCACAACAAAGATGGGCATATCCACATATAAATAAGAAACAAGGATATTTGCCACCCAATCCTAGTCATACAAGAGACGAAATTATTAGAAATGGAATGATGAAATCGCAAGCAGTTCCAATTCAGCCACTTTCTGTTGAAGTTGATCCGGTAAACGTATGGTGTTATGAAAAATTAATAGTTAGTTTACAATGGAGAAATTTTATATTATAGAGTGCATGGGAATTAGATCAAAATGAGTATAAAAGTATTCTTCAAAATATTCGTAAGTACCACTTTCTCTCTTATATTGATAAAATAAATTATAACAGTACATGATTTATTTAATGGGAAATCGCAATATATTTTCATGACACTAAAGACAAAATTTACATTACTGGCATCTTTTAGTATGTGTACATGCGAAATTGAAACTGGTTTGAAGCCTGCTTGGGTCTTAGAAAAATCCATGTATACGCAGATCGAATTCAAATAGAATAGAACCGATTCGATCCAATATTTGGGTCTGGATCGAATAGAAACTTGGACGTAAAGACCCGAATTGAAAGATTGAGAGATTGACATGACAGGATAACATTTTTTAGGTTGTTATTTTTATTGTTGTGCCTTCGCCGTGCTGTGGGTAGAAAATTAAATTAAAATATAAGTATTGCAAATAAAGATTTTCAAAATAACAAAGCGAAACAACAATAAAACGATATGAAAACTATACATTGTAGGTTATGTTCGTTACGTTTCGATTACGTTTGAATCCATTTAAACTTCATTTATTCGATCCGACGACAACAAATATGCAGATTCACTTTCAATCCTTCGATCTCTGGTTCGTTCGATTCGATCATGTATACGTGGTATTTATTGATAGCTAGAAGCAGTTTCGCTGTTCAGTACGTATTCGCCTGACGAAAGAAGTCTGTGCGATTAATTTTCAAACAGACTACTGAAGCTGTTTAAGCAGTCGGGCCTACAAATGTAGGATATTGGATCACTGTCGTGTCCATTCTCTTTCATTTAATGCCGGTGGCCAATTCACATCACCCAAACTAGAAATTAGGTGGCATGCGATGTTCAACGAATTTACTCGTATCTTTTGACGTAAGTTCATAACAGAACGTTAAAATTGCACCATTTCTTTGCGCTACTTTACTGTCAAACCCTTTACGATTAACTTCATTGTACGTGTGTTTAGATGTTGATGCAGGCCCCTGGGGGCCTAGACTAGGTAGGCGACCGACTAACATCCCTTTCGTCTTTCCATTTGTTCCACCTAGATAACTTCCCTTCTTTCTTGTTTTCTCCTTTACACAAATTTCCTGCCATCGCCGGTAAGCACAATAAGTGAGAAAGCTATCTCTCATCTTAGCCAAAATCTTCGTTCTGTCGCGTGTTTTTTGGCGTTTAGAATTACCTCATTCGATTGTTCCGCCAAAGCTTGCTGTTCAACATTGCAATCTAGATTTTTTTCCAGGATGTAAAAAGCTCATGCTACCGCCACGACCAAAGGCACAAGCAGATTGGGGTGAGGTGGAGAAATTAAATGTATAGGAAATTCTCTCGCAAGCGGCCGCCGTCACGGCATCCGCGCCAATCAGTTTGTGCGTCCATGCGCCCATTACTGGCCGATCACCGGTAGGCTCTGACCGGTATGCATACATACACACAACTACGCAAATATAAATGCATGCACGTATGCATATATAGATCTATGTATAAATTCCAATTTCCAATTTTTCCAATTTTCTCTACACTTCCTCAGACTTCATGTGTCCTAGGATGTTTTCCGGCATTAGTGGTACTTCGGCCATTTCTTCTAATTCTGTCCTTTCATCGGCGAACCTCCAGTAGCTAAAGAAAACGTGCTCTGGGTCTTCTCTCATCCCTGGGCATACCGGACACAAAATGGTAAAAGCATTTTCTATACCCCTATGTCCACTCAGGAACATACTTTAGATAAAACAGTCTATGTTGTGGACGGGAAGGTTACGTCTGAGCTCTAGTCTTTCACATAAAAAATGCCAAATTTACGCACGCCATGTTGAATATGTTAATAGTATACTTCTTGTTTGATCCGTTAGCTGGAGGTGCGAGCGGGACGTCCCCACAACGGATACGCTGCTATCGGTGCCGCTAGGTCTCGAACTCTATTCACGATTTGTTTCTATTCTTGCCGGTTTTTGGTGATGTCTCGAGCCTCGGTAACTGATAATCGTTAATTCTTTCGGTGGCTTTCGGTATTGTTTAGTCAGGTTTTCTTCGGTGCCGAGTGCTGAATTCTCAAGTCTGCGGGACGGTCTCGCCAGAGAAGTTTACGTTGCAAGCGATTATCAACCATTCGGCAAACATTCCTAAACCACCGTATTCGTCGTTTTTGTATTTCTTCTCCGATCAGTGTCTGCTGATCGCATCTTTGTCTGTCTCGTTTCGAGGGCTAGTGTCCACGTTTCCGATCCATAAAGAAGAATTGGAAGGTTCAACGTTCGGTAAAGGCGTACTTACCCCGTTTATGACTAGGTCGAAAAGTTGAGTCGAGATTGAGTTGAAATTTCGACCACCGTATATTATGTTAAGTTGAGTTCACTTTGGGTTGAAATCGAGTTGAATTGATATCAAAACATAACCTCAACTTTTTGTGTAAAATTTTCATTTATAGATATGTAAAAATTGATAACGAAATAATTTATTTTTCTTGTACCAGAAAAAACATCGAACACAAAAATTAACGCCGTATGCGGACTTCACGGATAGTAAACAAACAAGAGAAATGTCACTTCAACCCAATTTCAACTCAACCTGCGTATATGAGGTAAAATATCAACTCGATCCAGGTAGGAGAGCTGAGTTGGGTTTAGTGGACCCAGTTTCAACTCAACATCCGTTTATGACTGTGTTGAACCCGGGTTGAACCTAGGTTGAACCTAGTCATAAACGGTGTAACTTTCGTTATGATGGCAATATTTGTTCGTTTCCATATGCACCACTTGAGCGAGGCGAATGTTGCTGTTTCCTCAACCAATGATCAATATTTGAACATCGGAACATGTTCGAGTTGGGTGCCATCGTGGTGAACACTGGCCTTCAATCCGTCCATTGCGAGCACTTTGGTCTTTTCCACATTGATTTTTATTCCGTATGACTAGACGTTGCGGGAAGTGTATAAGATGTCTCTTGGTTGTCGTCGTATCGCGTCGATCACAACGTTGAAGAGAAGTGGCAAAACGACGTCTTCCTGTCGGACACCCGTCCCGCTTCGAATACGAACGCTGCTGGTTGAGCGGTCGTACGACGCTTGGAGAAATTGGATGATTTTCAATGGCGTGTGTTCAGTTTCCAAGCTGTTCCAATCGATGCAATCGAAAGCGGATTTGAAATCGATTAAAACGCCGACAGTTCGTTTGCGGCAACGAATTCTTCCTTCTATTATCTGACTGAGTGCGAATTTTTGATCAATACATCCTCGATGTGGTGTAAATCCAGCTTGTTCTTTCCGGCTCGTTTGCTCTCGATGTTTCTGTAGCCTCGATTGTATAATTTTCGTAATAACTTTGCCGACGATCAAAAGGAGGCTAATACCGCGATAATTCTTGTATTCCCGACTGTCGCCTTTTTTCAAAATTTGGTCAACGATCGCTTTCTTTCACGCCGACGGGACACGATCCGAATGCCATATGTGTGTTATGAGGACATGGAGTCGTTGTGATAAGACATCACCTCCGGCTTTGATGATCTTGGCGGTTACTTGGTCCATTCCCGGCGATTTTCTATTTTTCAGCGATTTTTTGCCGTCTGCCCCTCAATAATTGTCGGTTCGGTATCGAGGAACTGATTAATCGGAAGTTCGATAATCGGCGGCTCGGGTGCTGGATCTTGTAGCGGATCGTGGTTGTACAGCTGGTGGAAGAATTGTCTCCACCGCTGCAGCTGTACAGTTAGAAATAGTGCAAAATTCTAATTCCTCTGGTGCTTTTGAGACGGGCGTTATTAGTGTTAAATTTAAGCCTAGCGTTTTTTCGTACCTACTACCTTCGCTTATTAGGGTTACACGTAATGAAAACATCAATTTTTAAAAATAACATTCATCATCATTCATTCAAACAAATTTCATAACCAGAAATGGACAAAAACGTAACTACGCAATAAGCGAGAAAAGATAAAAAACAACAAAATCAAACAGAAACCATAAGTTTCCCCATTTACTTTGTACTTTTTGAGATCATATTTATGTATGGATGTTGTGTTTAAAAACATATATATAGTAGCAGACGATTTCGCAATCGTTCATTGAAGCAGTATCTGTCTTCATTGCTCTTATCTCAACTCGAATTACGAGATCTGCTGCAATCGTAACTTGCTTTTGACATCGCCTTTTCATCTGTGTTAATCGCATATTATGTCAATAATTGTGTCGAAGATTTATGGATTAATGGAAGCGCATATAAAAATATACTGTACTTAATATAAATTTGAATATCCTAATACGTTCTTTAAAATTATATAATTTTGTACTTATTTAGTTTAAAAATTGGAAACAAGTGTCAAATAATTTGCCAAAATATGTTAAAGTTTCAGAGTATCTTGGTTCTTCCTTTTAGCCATCTGGCATTGCAAATAGTACAATTATTTTTGGATCACAATAAATCTTATAAAATATCGCTAAATATAACAATTAAAATTAATGACGAACAAGACCTGGGCATTGTTTCTTTCTTTAAGAATTTCTAAATAAACAGTTTTATAGCACGACCGCCAATGACGCCGCCATTCAACATGTGTATTTATTTAATACACTTCTTTATTATTTTTTTTAATAAGTTGCATTACACCTTTCATCAACTCCAAATAACTACATATTTTCCAAATACACACATCGATGAAAGGAGCTCTAGTGCGTACTAAAAAAAATCTAAAATATAAAGAAAAATTTCGCAAGCAGCTTCTCTTCAGCTTCACACTCAAGAGTGGCAAATGATCTATGTCACTAAGAATTTTAGTTAGCCACACTGAATATCTCGAGATCTGTGCTAATGGTGTGGATAAGAATTTCATTAATTTGACATTGCAATGTTTTATTTATACGATGTTTGAAAATGTGGCCTTTGCGCTGTTGTGGATATTCTTGGTTTTACTAGATTTCATTAGTTGCGATCCGATTAGATGAATCACGATATGTTTTGTTATCATTTAAATTAATCGAAGACTTCTTCATTCCTATGTAAGAAATAACCCAAATATTTTTTTTTAAATAAGTGTGTGCGCCATTCATATGTACGGACGCATAGTATTTGAGCCAATTGCATAATTATAACGAAATGTAATCGGAATGCAATTGTGCATTACGCATTTACATTTAACTGAATGCTAGCCAGAAAAATTAACATTTCATTACTGAATGAACCTGAGATCAGCCGTCCCCGGCGATAGAATATCATAGTTTTTTTTGCTGTTTTATTTTGATTGAGTCCACATATATATCAGCACCATATGCCATACCATCCCTAAGAGTCATCGAAGTGCTGTGATTCTCAGAATCTCATCGGAATTACTTGGTCTTTCCTCGGTGCATTTTCGTCTCGAAGTGATTGCGTGACGACAAATTTCTTTAATTAAAGCCCAACCTGCTTCTATCAAACTTTGGCTCACTTTTGTTTTTCTCAGTTTTAAACGAACCGTCCCGTTATTAAGTTTAGATATAACGAACATGCGTTTTCGCGCGCGTTAATATATATTTAAATAAACGAATAAAGATTTTTTTTTAAATTTTTGTTTAATTTTGTTGATTAATTTTTAATGATGGGTAATAATAGTTCATTGATTTTTTTTTGATTGTATTAAATATTAATTGTAAATCAAAGAAGATTTTTTTATTTATTTAGTGCTAACTGGTCAGGTTATGTTATTTAAAAAGTGATTCTTCAATTCAATTGTTTAAAGTGTAAAATAATAAAATGATGAAGTGAATATGATTATTATACAATAATAGGAACAATAATGCTCATTAAACTAAAAAGGACAACTTTAAAATTAAATTAAAGAATAATATTTTTTCAATTCAAGCAAGCAATTAAAAATACTTGTCTCTTCTTAAATATACATACGTACATATTGTAACTGTCCTGATAGATTTAAAATGTTGAATTGTCATGTAGTAATTGTTTCCTAATTGATTTATACTTAAAAAAAATAATGGTGTAATTTTTACATTATTTAAAAAAGCGGTTTTCATTTTCGTGATCCTCTAGCTCTTAAGTTTAAGTTAATGCAAATTTTGAAAAATCTTAAAAGAGTTCGAATCGATTGTTCGTGGCGTTGCGTAATTGGCTGGATAGGTTATTATCTAATTGCGATTTCTTATAACTTGCGGTGAATTACCTGCAATGACCCCTCGACCTCCATCAAAATTTCCTCCCACTACACCAAGTGATCTATGATATTATCAGTTTCATTCTAAGCCACCTACGACAGTCGCAGTCGGCGAAACTTGAGCAAGGCCGTAGTTCACTTAACTACAGTTCCTTTCATTCCGATATCCTACATGTGGCATAAATCCATGGATCTAGCAATCCTTTGCCGACTATTTTAACTCCTCACAAATTCCACCGCACGTTTTTTAGCTCCTGCAGATTCTGAATCATAAATACACATGCCTTGATTCATCACTATGTTTATGGGAATCATAGCCGCTTCGTCTGCTGTGGTCTTATATGTGCTCAGCCGCGCAGTCTGGGGCGGATTAATTCCGTTAGTCGTCCTGTACAGTGCGTTTGTATACACTGACATTGCATGTACTACAAAATTCCTGCCATAACATTTATTGCCAAAATCTGAAAAGGAAACTAGTTGTGTAAAAGTAAGTAAAGATCCGATAATGCGTCCTCCCATTCATTATTAAAGCTACTTCCTCGAATCAACTATTGGAGTAAGTTACGTATAATGGCCCGTCCACACGACAAAGGCTTGGATCGCGGTTGCTGTTTTATGATGACGGAAAGCACGCGCAAGCTTTTTTCAAAGGGAATTTTTGGAAAATTTTTAATTGAATTCAACAATTGTAACCAGACATAAAAAAATTTTATTTGAAAAAAGACGATTATTATTACTTATTAGCAGCATTAATAAACAAGAAATCCGAAAGAAAAAAAATCATTCAGGTAAAAATCGACAAAGGCTGTGAAGCAGGCAGTACCAGACTACCAGGAGAACAAAGAGGTGCACCGTTCGCTAGGTCAAGACCCGACCTAAGCGGAACTTTACCTACTTACCTATGCTCCTTTAATCCCTCATGGGACATAGGGCGGAAACAGTTGCCCTCCAGCGGACTCTGTTTTGCGCGAAAGCTCTCAGCTCTTACCAGGATCTCCCAGTTGTTGGGGCCTCTGCTAGTAGGGTTCTCCTCCACGTTGTTCTAGGTCTCCCGACTCGACGGGGGATCCATGCGGATTCCAGTCAAGGACCTGTTTGGCTAGATTCTTGTTTTCGCGTTTAAAGGTGTGGCCATTTCCTTCGCCTGATTTGTTCGTCTATCCTTGGCCGGCACGGCGCCATAGTTCTTTATTGAAATTCTATATTGCCAGCGGATTTTTAGGGTACGACGTAGGCATCGGTTGATGTAAACTTGAAGGTGCCCAGTGATGAATTGGGTGACTGCATGTTTTGCAACCATACAAAAGAACTGCAAGTGGAATTGTTGTATAGGGCTTTTATTAGTTCTATTGCTGCTTTCTTGAGGTTCCTAAGCGGAACGGATTGTGCAAATGAACCAATTAAGACTGCGAAGAAGTAATCTCTCCATTTTTGGAGTTGCTCCTCGTCGCTGCACACAGTCTTCCATCCGCACTCTTAACGTCATGCTTTTTGGTAGAGTGCTTTGCCGAGAGCTGTTTAGTAATTTGATTCGACGTCTTTCCGGGTCGCTTGTAGAGTTTTTGCGGGCCCTCCTGTGTTCTATTTTTTGCCAGGAACTTGTGGCCGAGATCGAGTGTTGCTTATTTCTTTAGACATAACCGATGATCGTTTCCGCTGTCGTCAATATAGCGCCTTTTGTTGTATTCCATAGCTCTTCAATATTTGTGTCGTCAAAAATGGTTTGCTGGTTTAATATTTGTTGCAGGTTCGCAGCTAATTCGCGCCTTTTATGGCTCTCCCGCAGAACGTCTAGGTTAAACCGTCTACGGTTTATGGCGTCGCATTGGACGTGTCTGATTGCGGCGATTTTGAGGCCAATAGTTGCTACTACCAAATGGCGGTCACTTCCAGTGTCTGCTCTCCTAAAGCTCCTGACATCCTCCAGAACAGTTTTCCATCTGCGGCTGACCGCCACGTGATCTATCTGATTTCTCGTTCTACCATCGGGCGATACTCAGCTTGTTGTGTATTACGCCAACTCCTACGGCTTTCAGTTTGGTTTCTCCTAGAATATAAGAAAAACGGAGTAGTCATGGGGTCGTGTAGATTTCTCAGGGCGAATAAGAGAAATCTCTTTTGAACGCTGCTTACTTGGAATATAGGATCCCAGATAGGACACGTATATTCCAAGATATTGCGGACTTTGGCTCCCCTCTTTATGAAACCAAGGAGTTTATTGACTCTGGCAGTAATATTATTGTAGTGTTGCAATGGAGTTTTTTTTATCGAGGACGACGCCTAAATCTACGATATGATCAACCTGATTCAGCATTATGCCGTTGAGATAATAGTACTGCTTCTGTGTGTTTTTTCCACGGGAGAAATTAATTGCATTGAATTTGCTTGTGTTAAGTTGAAATTTGTTCGTGGTGCACCAGCCTTGTAAGGCATTGAGTTTCGTCTGCATGAAGGAAACATCAGCTCGGGTCTTATGACACTATAAATTTTGAGATTATCCGCGTAGAAGAGATGTGGAATATTTACTAATTTTTCTAGATCGGAGATAAAAATATTAGAGAGAAGAGGACCAAGATGACTACCCTGAGGAACGCCAGATGTTACTTAGATCGAAATCCTTGGAATCTGATAACCTATGTTCTTCCGTTTAAATATTCCAAATTTTAATAAGTTTGCATTTAAAATGTCACGGTTCACTCGATCCAAGGTCTTGCTGAAGTCCGTGTACACAGGTGCTTTGATGGCCGCTCTCCATACCGCTTAGCCATTCATAGATTAGGACCATAAGGTTTAAAGTCGTTGAACGCCCTTTCCAGAAACCGTGTTGTTGTTCGTTTAGGTATGGGTCGATAAGAGGAGCTAACTTGTCATAAACAAGTTTTTCAAAAAGCTTAAGAATTGATGATAAAATTGCATCACTGCACACACGCTTGTATCTGTCTCCAGCTTAGCTTCGATGACTGCACAGGACTTCGGTGGCTTCCTCTCTGCCATGATAGAAGAGAGAGCCCGGATTTGCTGTAAAGAGCGAAGTTTCGTTTCTAAAGTCCTTAAGTTTTTGCATTACAAACATGAAATTCTTGTTTGAAACAGCATTCACCTAATACTCACGGCATAAAACAAAAATAAAACAATTCATAAGTACTCGAAACTTTTTTCATCTTAAAGGATCCTTAAATGGAGCTTTCAATTTACAAGTCTCCTAAAATAGATCATCAGGAAATATCAAAATATCAACAAAAGTAATTCCGGTAAATTAACCCACCACATTTTAATATTTTTTTCCTTCTTCGTTTTGTATTTTTTGTTTTTATTTTTATTTAAAATTCTCGTGTCGTAGTATCATAATCCAAATAAAAAATAAAACTTGTGGTAAATTATTCTTAACTCGCCACTCTTTTATTTTACATAATACATGCAATAATATACAGAACGTCCATCTCTATATAATGATTCATTCGTTGAATCATATGATTTTTTAGTTGGTCTCACTTCGTTTGCCTACTAAATCCCAACAGCTAAAATTTATAACGACAAGTGGTGATAAAATATTTAAAATCATATTTCTCACAATAAAAAAAAATTGTAAAAAAAAAATAAAATATTTATACATTCTAAATATTGTGATATTCCTAAGAACTAAATGATATAGCTAGAAACAGTGCTGAAAACAGAAACAATTTAATGAGACAAAGAAAATTTTATGATAAAATCTTAACAGGAACATCAGAGGCCCGAGTAATAATTTTCTTTTGGTTTTTAAGGCGTTTCAAGAATACGTTGATCTGGTGGAAAATTATTTTCAAAGTTTTCAAAGAAAATAAAAATCACACACAGCCAGGAAAGAAAACAAGAGTGAGAGTCAAAAATATCCCACATCACCATTAAATGAATCACAAAGTAATCGACTGACGATAAGAAGTCTGCTAAATCCTCCGCTGGTTTAAATTTAATTTTTGTTCACAATAATAGCAGTTAGCCAAAATATAGTGAAATCTTTCTTTCTAACAAAAGAGAATATAAGACTAACTTTAAAATATATTTAATTTTCGGTGTTTTTTGCCTTGTGTATGTATAATGAAGCAATATATGTTTTCCAGTATAAAACAAGCCCCAAAATAAAGGCTAACGACCTGATTCAAAAGAAGAAAAAACACGTCAACCAACCCATCAACTAAGTAGGTTGATTTTGGCCACCTTATGTCTATTCTTCCATTTTAAGCCTGTGCCAAAAATTATTGTCAAATTTATTTTTACACCTTCTGTTGGCAGTAATATTCTAGACTTCTTCGAAAAAAGCACGTGTTTTAAATATTTCCTTTCGAAAAAAAATCAGTTTTTTCCTCATTTTTATCTTTCAGCATGATTTTCCTCAGCGGAAGCTTTAATCTGAAAACTTTTTTAAATAAATTACAAGAATTATTAAAAAAGACTGCGATATGGCTACTATAATTCTATAAAATGGATGTTGTCCAAGTCAAACAAAGTAATAATTTCAATTATTGTATAGCAAACTTATTATAATAAATTATTATCGAAGAACAACTAACTATTTAAATATATTGAGTAGGATCGACAGAAAAAGCAATTGAATTCTATCCCTTTGCAACTTCAAATTGGGACTGAATAATTTCAAATTGGGATTAAACAATTTCAAATAGAGAATAAAAAATTCAAATTGGGACTTAACAATTTCAAATTGGAAGTAAACAAATTAAAAATTATCAAATTGTTTTTTTCTTAAACTTATAAATACTTTGGGTATAAACAATTTCAAATCATGTATGCCGAGTTAAAGTTGTTCTTTAAACAACTTTAAGTTGTTGTTTAAACGTTTTGAATAAAAATTTCTCATTTGAAAAACACAAGCCGAAAATATTAAAAAAAACTTTATAACACAGTATAATAATAATGGAAATCGCTTTTTTTTTGTGATACGATGAAGCTTAGGAGTCACCCTTTGTACTACTAGCCCGTCATGTCGTTCGAGTCATGGTGCAATTTATAGTAGTAAGCTTTATCTGAAGGATAGAATAGAAAGGATAGGTTAGGGGTCTGGAGGGTGCATGAGTAGGTGTCGATGAACCTTGCGTTTGAACTGAGAGATGTTATATGAGCTCGGAAACACCGACTGCGGAAGAGAGTTCCACAACCGGGTTGTTCTATTTATAAACGAACAGCTAAACGTAATGTGCGTGAAGGGGAGGGCTGCAGGGTGAAGGGGTGAGCCGCGTTGGCTAGTCTTGTGTTGCGGGAAAAAAGTTGCCGTGTAGGCAGGACGTTCTTTATTTCAGTGGAGCATTCGCTGTAATAATAGCGATAAAACTTGCTGAGTGCAGCTACATTCCTACGGTGGCTTAAAGGGTCGATGGAGGAGCAAAGAGTGCTCTCACCAATGAGTTTGATCGCGCGATTTTGCACCTTGTCCAGCCAAGCCAAGGTGGTTTTAGGAGCGCCCGCCCAGATATACGAGTTGTATTCAAGGTGGGGTCGAGTGTAGGACTTGTAGATTGTGGCTAGAGCAGCTGGCTGAAGGAGGAACTTGCATCTCTTAAGGAATCCGAGGCATTGATACGCTTGTTTGGCGATTTGAAATATGTGACCATTCCATTGCATATCATTGGATAGAGTCATTCCCAGGATGTTAAGAGATGGGCCAGGTGTTAGGTTATCCTTGCTTGCAAATACATTAGAAGTGAAAAAGATCTACTGCTTATCGATGGATCAATATGCAAGGAAGAGCAAAAATTTTGCCTGAACATTTTGTTTTTATGGAACAATATATTGAAGATAACTCAAGAATAACTTTGAAGGAACTAAAACAAAAATTTGAAGATAATCATCAAATTGTTGTTTCTACGGAATGTTTACGACAACACGATGGTATGTTATTTAATTAAGAGATATACATACATAAGGAACCAGAAAGAGCGAAGAGCGAGGAAAGTAAAATTAAAAGACGTAATTGTGTTCAGCAACTTTTAGAATATCAAGCACAAAATATTCCGCAGATGCCTCGTCAAATTTTAAGACTGGCTAATTTTCTGTCAAAACGTTGTATCTTGAGCTTTATAGCCAACGTTACGTTAGTCAATTAGAAATTAGCCAGTCTTAAAAGAATTTGACAAGGCATCTTAAGACCATTATAGTTAGCCCCAGGGTTTGAATTGTTGCAACAATTTTAATACTACTGCTGCTGACTTTGATCAAGAAGACCACGCCAGTTTACTTTGCTTTACAGCAATCATTATTTTCACTTTTTGCTGTAGGTTGTGACACCTTTTTGTTTCATATTGCTGCGAACGCTGTTGCTTACAAATGCTGGGATATGCTGGTCTGGTTTCCAATGCTTCACATACACATAAAAAAACTCCCACCGCAGAACCAAGAAAAAAAAACTGAAGGAAATTTCACAGACTTGGGAGAGCATAGCTTTGAAAATGTAAGCAGACAGAAAGCATTTCACAGCAAAGTATTTTAAAGCCGAAGCATTTGCATTTGCAGCCGGACTAGTATGCTCCTGAAAGCTTTGAAGCAATTTGAAGGCAACAGTATTCACAGCAATATGAGACAAATAGCTTTCACAGTCTTCAGCAAAGTAAAATTAAAAATGTTTACTTTGCTTGAAGTTTACTTTGGCTTTCAAACTCTGGTTAGCCCTAATGGCATCGAATGATTAAAATCTCTTCCAAAGTAAAGTCATTAATTGGTGCATCTGCTGTCAAAGTCGTTTCGATCCAATTTTTGGTGTATAGGAGTGCACCGAAAATAACAAATCGAACGATTTGTTTTTCTTCTCTTTTGGTTAGTTTAAATCCTTGTGAACTACTCTTAAAGAGAAAAATCTTCATATTATACAGCAGTTTTGCTATCCATCGAGCATTATATATAGCATTCGTATAGCGTATTCCGGGGCACGCCAATGAATTCTCGCATGTGGTTTTTAGTGTGGACCTTATGATCCGTGTATGCCAGCCTTATTAGCTTATTGCAATCATCACGAAGTTGGGTTTCTCTAGCTAAAGCAGTCATAAGACTCTCAAGAGTGTTTTCAGCAAGCTGTTTTGCGCTAGTTCTGCAGTCAAGAAAATGTATCCCAAACATCACTGAAATTCTTGAATGATGCAATATCAGGAGTTCTTCATGACTATAGCTAAGCTTAAGATTCAATACGTTCTGACAGAAAATTAACCAGTCCTAAGAGAATTTGAATAGGCATCTTAAACCGTCTTAAGACCATTGCAGTTAGGTCAACAATCTAATCGGTCGTTTTTCTCCCGTTCCCGCAGTAAGTTTTGATACGCCTAATAGCTTTTCGCAACCATTACAGAAAACGAGAATTGGAAGATGCTCTACTTTCTTATTACTTGTTATATCAGGCAGTATTTTATCGTCCCAATGTATTACAAGTTGATAAGTCGTGTCGAATGTCTCTTTTATGTTCACCATGAATTCTGTCCTTCCTTTTTTTCTTGCACATCGAATTGTACTTCGAGAGATTAGGAGTGAGGCGGGATTACAACCAAGTGCGGGCGACCATGGAATAATCAGTCGCACCCTTTCTCGGTCGGTTATTTTGTTACAATCAAGAGCGCTGGTAACATGTTGTGTAAATATACCACTACTCGGTGGCACAACGTCACTGGTATTGGTAGCACTCTGTGTCTTTTTTTGAAAAGTAACCACAACATCATCGTCTTACTTCTCTACTGCTAACGGCACTAGACGTTTTTTTATATGGCATGGTCAAGCTCAGGAATCAGCCTTTGTACCACTAGTCCGTCATGTCGTTCAACTGATGGTGCAATGCCTAGTAGTAAGCTTGGCCTGAAGATAGAAAATAAAGAATAAGAAAGGTTAAGGCTAGTCTGGTAGATGCATGAGGAAGAGGCAGTGAGCCTCGCGTTTGCACTTTTGTATGTTGTAGGACTTCATTTTTTTAGCCCGGAGGAGTCACAAACGTCAGGGCTAGCGGGAGAGTCTTGTTGGAGTGTTATGCCTCCTGAAACAAGTGAATCCCGCTAACCCGCCGGCAAAGGCCGTGACGCCAATAGTACCCGGCTACCAAGAGAGCAAGAAGGTGCACCGACCGCTAGGTAAAGACCCGACCTAAGAAATTTGGTACCCTATTATTAACCGGTTAAGCGGAAGGGCAGGCTGCCTTATTAGGACTACCGAAGCTGAGTTATTGGCTTGACGCTACTAAAGTTTGAGTATTACTTTTAGCGGCCTTTTCTCTTAATTCTTCAATTCTTTGTTTTCGTTTTAGAGAACGTTCTGTGGTTTTTTCCCAGTTTGTTGTCAATCGAAGTCATAATCATCTTACGCTCACCTGTTTTATCAATGAGAAATTCTCTGTCTTCCGCAGTTTGATTGAATTCATGGCATTTGCATGGACAATATCAAAAAGGTTTCTAGCTCTTCTGTAAACAAATGCTCTCTATTTTTCTATGCTTCCAAATCTCTTGTTTTAATTTTCTTTTAACGTTGGTCTATAAAACTCGTTTCGATTCGATTATTTTAACTCACGAAACTGACATGTACCAAAAAATCTAGATAAAGATTTTTTCACAAAAATTTTAAATACAGCACTGCACCCTATTGTACATATTATATGCAGGTTTTTTAAGTTTAATTTTTAATTTGTTTTTTAGATTTTAGATTCTTAATTCACAGTATTTTCCGTTCAAATATTTCGCTACTAAATCAATATTAAATTCTCCTATAACTACTTTACTTGAAATATTAATATTATATTACAATATAAGAATTTTGCATTGTTTTGATTTAAAACTTTCAACGATAATAATAGTGTGATTACACTCTGAATCATTTCTTGGTAGCTAAATTTATACAGAAGATACAACATGTGTAAAAGGAGTATTTTAAGGCTTTTTTCATGCACACATTGTCGGAGTCGCATTTGCGGTGTGTTTATATAAATGTAAACACTTTGGACATATTTGAGTCATTCCCAGGAATGTTTTTCATGTGCCAACTTATCAGATTTAATATCTTTTAAAGTGTCAAAAAAATGTACTGTGAACTTAAAATTTTTTGAACAGGTTTAAAATTAAATTAAACTAACTAAAACTTAAAACTCCTAATTTTATGGCTTAAGCTTCTGTGTTTTTTTTTCTTCCTTTCTTTCTTATTTTTGTTTCAAGATGAAAAAGGGGCTTAAAAGATGATGGAAAATTTCATCATTCGTCATCAAATAGAAAACAAAGTTGTAAAATGCCGTGTTTAATTTGAATATTCATACATTTTGTATTTTTTGAATGTTTTAAAGCAAAAATAACAAGAAAACACAAATTTTACCACTGTCAGTTTTTCTGTATCAATTAATTTAATAATATTTTTTTTTGGATCTAAATTTAGTAGATTAAAGTTGAATATCCTGTCTCAATGCTAAAATGGACAGATTCACATTTATCTTATTTTTTTGTAAACCAGAAAAAGCAATAGATTTGAAATTAAATAGTTCAAATTTTAATGTCATGTTATTAAGTTTTTTTTTGTAGATACATTTTTATAAAAAAAATTTAATTCTTTATTATTTTTACGTCACTTATTTTTTGTCATTATTGTGGCCACAACTTTTTAGTCGCAGCTCTTGTTCTCAACCCGGATTGTGAAATCGTTCTTACGGGTCATTTAAACATTCAAAATATAAATTGGCAAAATGACATCTATGTTTCTGATAGAGACCCTGAGCTCTCCGTAGGAATTCATAATTTACGTCAAATTGTAAATTACCCTACTAGAGTCTCGGACATTGCTGGCCAAGTGACCCATCTGGTTAATCGGTTTCTTACTCTCCATTCAAAATTTTGCTTCGTCGTTGTTGATTCACCTATTGGCGACTTGGACTCCACTGAATGGCTTTTCCATGACAGCTTGAAGCGTACTTCAAGTACAAATGTAAACGCAAGCAGCTCGGCTGGATCAGTTGATCAAAAAGATTTTTCTAATCGGCTCGAGTGCTTGTCATGTAAACTGAGCTTGAAAGCATGAGTGATCGGAATTATGAAAGTTGGGTTGTAAATATAAATGTCAAGCCTAACATGTTAATACCCAGGACACACCAGCACTCTTAATCTTGATTATGAGTCAGAATGACGTAGACTGCATTTTATTTCCATATCTTTTTTATGGGTCTACGTCATTATGACGTCATAATCAAGATTAAGAGTGCTGGTGGGTCCTGGGTATTAGGGATGAGTCAGCCGTATACCAAAGCTTCACATGCTTATTAGCGACATTTCGCACTTTTTTTATATGAAAGAAGTCGTCACATGCCGCTTTATGGAGAGGTGTTCCTCTTTTTTTGGAAACAAGGCAGTACATAGGTACCTGATTTTGGGGGGGTTGTTAAATTCGACACGATTCTTGCTTCCCCAATCCAGAATGAGTTCATTGTCTTTATTTATTGAGTTGGACATTAGTTCGCGATCATCAAGAGAGGATCCGGCACGTACTTGTCTTGCATTATCGGAGTGTAACGCAAGGTACCGTCGGCAGCGAAGCTTAGATTTGACGCCATACAACGCCTTGTTTGAACGGCCGGATATAAAACTCAATCCAGCTCTGTAGTAGTAAGTCAATACCAATAGCTTTGAGTTTAGCTAACAAGACTGAGTGTCTATCAAAAGCCTTGGAGATATCTATAGCAACCAGACTAGACTCACTTGTTAAGAGATGCAAATTCCTCCTTCAGCCAACAGCTCGATCTACACTACACAAATCTTACAGTCAGTCCTACCTCTTATAACTGGACTGACACTTCGAAATCTGCTTAGCATGGCTCGTTGATTCTTTAAGTCGCCCTCAATATTCTTTAGCCAGATTTGCTTTGGTGCCGATTCTCAATTCTGCCGGACGGTCTCGTCAGAGAAGTTTACGTGTCAAGCGATTATCATCGGCAAACATGTCCAAATCACCGCAGTCGATGTTTTGGTATTTCTTTTTCGAACAGTGTCTGTTGATCGCATCTTTGTCGCACTGTCTCGTTTCGAAGGCGACGGCGGAGTGAGAAGGTACCAAGAATCTGCCTCAAGCATCGCATTTGTAAAACCCTGAGCTTGTTGACGTCCGGCTTGAGTAGTGTCCACGTTTTAGATCCATAAAGAAAATTCGAAAGGATCAACGTTCGGTAAAGACGTAGTTTCGTTTTGATGGTAATATTTGTTCGTTTCCATATGACCATAAGGCCGATGCGGCTTTGAACGTCGGCCGTCGATGTGGCCACTTTCGTTTCCACAACCAATTCCCCAAATATTTGATAATCGGAACCTGTTCGATTTGGGTTCTATCGAGGTGAACACTGGTCCTCGATCCGTCCGTGGTGAACTCGATGTGTCCTTTCGTACACATTACGGTATAGAAGTTTATTCTAAGGTTCGGCTATTGAACCATCTTCCGCAAACAGTATTTACGAATTCTTACAATATCCTCAAGTTCAAACGAAACATTCATCGCCTTCTGCTCGACCACCTCTAACCACTAACCGATTGGATTGTCTTCTCTCCTTTAAACTAATCTTACTACAACACATTGCACTGAACCCTGAACGAGATGATGGACTCGGAGCACCAAGGTCGGGCTTGGTAAAATAATAATAAAAAACTCTTTTATTAGACCTTTTTTCGGTGCACTGAAACAATTATCCAATATTGTGTAAGGTATTAAATATGCAAGGTACTTGAGTAGCTTTGAGCCATATAAATTATAAATTCATTTGATTGTTAGAAAAAAAATCGCAATTATTAGTCTAAAAAAATAAAAAAACACAAATGCTTCACAAATGAAAAGATCAACGATCACAAAATTTCGCTAAAATTGGTGTGCTATTGCGTGTCCTACTTCAGAATTCTCATACCTTTTTAAATCAATCCCCTGAGTTTATATAAATTATTTACGGCAATTTGTTTATAAAATATTAAAAAAGAAAACAATTATTTATAAATTATTTAACTCGGCCCAATTTTATTTTAAGGAAGTAAAACAATAAACGTAAAAAGAACAATTTTCACAGATCAAATAATTACAAAAATACAATTAGTGTATTTTCATTTATTATTCTAGCAATAAAAAGAATTAAATAAATTGCGCACATGCGCTTTCTCATTACTCGTTTCAATCCACAAAATGACTCACAGCATGTATCGCATTTTGAAAATACTTCAACGCATTTTAAATTTAACTCAGCGAAAATGAGGATGGGCCTTTATACACACTTCATTAATTCAAAAAAGTGTCAAAAGTTAAACAAAAAAGTGTCAGCTTCTCAAATCAATGCAAAAAAATAATGTGAGAATGGCTTGGTGCATATTTAATTTAATACAATAGCAGTACAAAAAAAATTTCATAGCTCTTCTTTCAAGAGGCCACCTCTCACACCGTGGCAGTAATGGCAATCCTCATAAATCGTAATAGTTCGTAATTTCCCAATAAATTTATTGCTCGAAAAGAAAAGCAAAATGCAGTCAAATTTAGCTTCGAATTATTTTTGAATTTCGTCAAACCGTCTAGAGTGACTAGAGACTTTCCTTTCACCTCTCTCGTACATTTAAACTTCCGCATTTGTATTAGTTCAATCTGGTAGACCACCAAGATGATTCACAATCTAGAAATAGACGTATTTTCTTTTTTCTCTCTTAAACTTATTTTCATACCGAACTCGCCAACTCGCCGAGGGAAATTCGAACAAAATGAAAATCTAGAGAAAACGCTAAACGCCCAAGCTGTCGTGTCAGAAAACAGAAACGCAAACAAAAACTCTTTTGACGGACCACTGATTTTTCTTCGAGATGGTATTTTGGCTACAGCCTATGTAGCTTAAATGCGTCGTCTTCGATCGTCTTTCGTCTGTCCTAATAGAATTTTAGCCAAAGAAAAACTAAAACTGAATTCATGGTTTAGTCATCGAATTTGACTTGACTGTTTGTTTTTTATGATACGATCAGTGCGATTTTTCATGTTAGACTAGTCTTAAAGTGTTTAATTTAGAAAATGTTTACATTTGAGAAATCACAGAAAGAGGTCATGTTGTAGGTTCATTTTAAGAACATGAAAATCACCCGTCAATGTTTATTAATGGATTCACTGCCTGCTGCTGTTACCGGAAATAGGGGTTTCTACTAAAAATCATTTAATCCTAAAGCAATTACTTTTGTGTGGTCCATTTAATATTTCCATGGAAGTTATCCACTCGAAAAAATCAATCAATTGGCAAAGATTAAGAAGAGGGCCTTTACTGACTTCAAAAGTTTATACGATATAACTTCGGATTAAAATAATAATTAAAAACAGAACTTATATCCTGAATTGTTTGAAGTGCTGGAGTATGTTTTCACTGTACATAACATGAGGTTGAATTAAAATGAGGAAAAAATAGTAATAAAACTGGAATTATTTCAATGCACATTTGGACTTCCGTAGAAGTATTCTAAATCACTTAACGCTATTCACGTGCAATAATAAATTGAGCATGTTTGAAAGGAAATTATCTATTTTCCATTTGATATCATACCCATGATATTAACTCTTCAATTAATCTCGCAATTTACTATTGTTAGATTTACACAATAATAGTTGATTTTTTTTATTTTAGATATGTCCTGCGTAAAGCGTTCTCAATATCTACTTTCAGTTTTCTTGAAATCTTCCTGGACGTCGTCTTTTTTATAGCCTTAATCTTTTTTATCCTCCATACTCTACTACTACTCTGCCGTCCCGTCATCCATTCTTTCTATATTATCCAACCACCGTAATTTTTGTAATTTTATAATTCTAAAGCCGACCACACTTATAAATCTTCAAGTCCCGCTCACCCCTACTCACTCCCCGGGATCGGCGGGATTTGCGGGACTGCAAAAAACATCATAAAATTTGTTCTAAGTAAGTAGTTATGTTCATGAATTTATGAAATAGTATATGCAACTAGCTGGAACCCGGCGTACCGCATGGCACCCATAAGCCAGGAGTATGGCGTGCGCCAAAACAATTGGGAGTCTTAAAAACGCTTTTTCTATGGGCAGTGAGTGTCTCAAATCCCACCACGAAAGTACATTCGAAAATAAAGGTGTCACTTCGTTCGTTAAAAACCCAATTCATTTATATTCCCAATGACCGTTCAACGGTCTCACTGCCACTCTTGTCGTGGTCAGATGCTATGGGAGAGTATTGTTGCCCGTAAACGCATTTCGAAGGGGAAATTGCAATGCACGTTAATGCTTGGTTTTTATCCATACACGATATGTAAACGAGTGCGGGAAAATGCTATCTCCTCTGAGTTGAAAAGAGGTAAATTGTCATTTAAACTCGTCCCGGTCGAAGGTGTTACCAAAAAGACTCCGAGAATAATGATCTGGAACAGTTTTATGACTGAACCTAGCATATCGGGAGTAAGAAGTCTGCAGGATTGACCCTGAAAAATGCTCGAAGCAGACACCCCAACGTTCAGAGAGGTGGAGAGGTTAGAGGTGTATGAATCACACTCCTGTTTTAGAGGGCCCACTCCATTGAACAAGTTTTCGGAGAGGGGCTTTTGGAGTTTCGTTACCTGTGGTAGGGCCAGGCAGTCTATTTGGAACGTCTCAACTACTTGTTGTAACCTGTTAGGGTGAATGTGTATTCTTCGCATTGTGCAGCACGTTGTGTCCTATTGAAATATCTCCTAAGGAGGAAGAAACAGTATTGCTGTCATGGTAGCAGGAGATCAGCACCTCAATGAGCTTCGTTGCAGCCATCTTTAGTTCACACTCTGAGCTGATAGAGGTGGCGAGCAGGTCTGATTTCGAGGCCACGTTAGACCATTTGGTTATTTTAGAAAACTAGGACCAGGCGCGCGTATGTGGGAGGCCGACAATGTTGAACCTGATGAGCAAATGGTCCGATAGTGAGAAAACACCAGTTTTGGATACTGCCAGAGAGCAGCCTCCTAGTAACAAAGGTGGGTTTGTATCCCATATTATCAAAATCTATGTTATTCATAACAAAAAATTCTGGGAGATGATCACCTCTCTCGTTTACATAGATAATCCCGAAATAAGAACGGTAAACATTTGGATCACAACCGATGACGAATTGTCGTTTCATCTGGCGACAGAAATCTAACAGTTAAAAAATTTTAAATCCCAAAAAATCTATTTCTAAAAAATAATACTCGTACCTTTTAAACTCGGTGCTGAGAATATGTTCATTTTATTTTAGAGCGCTGCATAATTGAGTTTCAGACCCTGCCTGTTCGTTGCCTGCCTGGGCGTTCAGAAAGCAAGGATAAGGGGGTTTTGACTTTTTGGGCTTCAACCTATTTTCGGGGCCACTCTGCTTTGGCGCCCGCCGCAATTTGATCCAATTGCCCCCTTTTGTGGCAGGCCTGATTGCAGCTATGTCACTGAAATCGCTTGCGACCGGCAAGAACAGTCGCATGCGACCAGTTGCAAACTAGTTTCAAATCGGTCTCGTTTCTGCCTGACTCATGTGTGGATTCCCACTTGCGTGCACAAGCAAAAGGTCACTAAAGAGTTGCGAATGCAACTGGGGTTTGCCAAACGGTGTGCGGAGGACCTTGCGCCTAGTTGTATACCTTAATAATATATGTATAAAAAGAGTATATTGTTTCAGAAAAACATTTTATTTATTTTTGTTGACGAAAATCAGTCCAGCATGTCAACGACTATTTAATTACTGATGATACTAAGAAAAACATTTACAAAAAAAATTAGTAAATAAGTAAATATTTACAAAAAGAATTTCTAGGAAAACAAATATCTCTAAGAAATTGTCATCGTCAAACAATTCTTAAAATTTTTATTTTTAAGACAAGAAATTAGTGCGTTATGCCGTCAATGAGTCAAACACTTTCAATTTTATTTTACCGGCTTTTTATATATATGTATGTACATATAAATATAAGTATATTTTACAAAAATACTAGAAATAAATGGTTGTCTAGTATAATTACGATCACAATATATTTCCGGGGCCAGTCACCAGAAAGTGCATGAGTCACCATACATTTAGTTGCATTCAATCTTAAGTGTATGTATGTATATAGAATGGCCAGACAGATGTTTATTATTCTCAACTTCTAAAAACATCCTCAATCATTTTTAAATGAGACAGTGATAAATCGCTTATGTTAATCGATTTTACCTCTTCGCAATTTACAAATTTTACACTTTTAACACAACAAAAGTACAATTTGACCTAAATTTCATGCACTGGTTGAATCAATTTGTCAAAAAGGATACCTCCCACATGCCAATGGTTTTTATATGTAATACGTATATATCTTAAGATCGTGTATATTACTTTATACAAAGATCAAATCTTTTAAAGTTCTTTTAGCAGTCAATTATATAAATGAATAAACACAGAATAGGGAAAAACCAAAAATAAAAAGAAGAACACGAAAATGCATCAAGAAGTCATTTCCTCCATTCTCGAACTCAAGATTTTCAAGATGATCCCCGATAGAAAATCTCGAAAACGATCAGTCACTTTTTTTCCTCTTATGCATTTCAGAAGTTTCTTTAGAAAAGTCCCATGATCCGGTTGGATCCTCTTCACGAATCTTTGGTGTGTGCTGTTCATCTTGAATTGAGAAAATTGCGTAAATTTATTTCCGAAGCTGAAAAGAACTAAGAGGATGGATATGGCTCGCGCCTCCTCCTGGGTACTATTAGAGCAACTTACTCAATATTTTAGTCTTCGGTGAGAACTAGCCGCGCGAACAGGTTCCACAAATTTCAAAGAATTTATATCAAGGGAAAAATCTTTTTTTTTTAATTTTTTTTATCCTTATTGAAAGTTTTCCGCATTTTGTTTACAAGACGAAGAATTTTAGCAACGAAGTTCGATTATCGCCGCCGACGGTGTATATTTTCTCCATGTTATTGAACTGTTATTTATGAGAAAATTTCTATAATTGTGCTTCGGACGCGGTTAGTGAACACTTAAACGAAATTTTTCAGATTATTCTGATTTGGCTCTTAAATATCTTGTTTTTGAAAAAAAAAATCTAAATTACATAAGTTTTTCTGTGATAAATTTTTTAATAGTATCTTACCAAAAAAAAATCCCAATTTAGTGATTATTTCCACCTATTCCATTACATAGAGTTCTTAATTAATACAATTACCTTAAACAAAATCAGTTAACAAAAAGTTATATCAAAGTTCTTAATTAAATTGAATATTTTTAACAAATTACACAACAAAAGAGAACAGAAATCTCTGAATGACGAAGCTCTAGGAATAGAAGCATGCGACTTTTATTATATTTTAAACTTTGGCATTAATTTTTTTTCTGATATAAATATTTTACGTAAATTTATTAAAATTGCATAATTAAAATAGTAAAATTACTTATATTTCAACTTAATATTACAAATTTGCACTTTGATTTGTATAAAAAAAAATTTAGCCGGTTTTATAACAACAACATTTTCTATCCATTTTGTTTATTTTACATTATTCCTTTTTTTTATTACAATTGCGTTTTAAGTGTAAGGCATTACGCTTTTCTGTAAAATTGTGAAATTTAATTAAAGTTTGGCATTTAAATTGATTATTTTGAGGATTAAACTTGATTTACATTTGTATATTATGTATGCATGCGTAATAGAACGACCTAACACAGTTCTACTATTGCATCATTATTACACATGATGCACTTTCATTTAACCTTGTCAGTTTATTCGATATCAAAAATAGTTTACTGTTATAATGAAATACTTTTAATTGATTTTCAAAACAATTTACAACTTACCAACAAAAATGATGATGGAAATTATATCTCTTTGTTTGTTTGGAAATAAATTCTTACTTTAAGGACTCCAAACTTTTATATCAAGAAATTTCGAAATAGTATAAGCACATTACGAATGCCAATCGTAAGTAATAAACGGCAAAATAAATATGAAACGTCAATTATTTACAAAATAATATATCCCTTTAAAACAAATAACTTAAATAGATAAATATGGCCCCTGTGCTGAAAGTCGACTCGTCACGACTCGTAAATACATTAAGGTCCCTGTGCTGAAAATCGAGTCGTGATGACACGACAAGTCGTTTGAGTTAAAGGAAATTACGTTTCAGTCTAATCACGACTTCCAGTACAGGGGCCTAAACTAAACTTAGCATTTCCACTCTAGGCGTCTCGGTGCTGAAAGTCGTAATTCGACTGAAACCTCACTTTCTTCAACTCAAACGACTTGTCGTCGTCGACGACGACTCGACTTTCAGCACAGGGGCCTTAATGTATTTACGAGTCCTTTTCGGGCATCGGTAGTCTAGGGAGTAAGGCGCCTGGCTACCATCTCAGAGGTTCCGAGTTCGAATCCCGGTAGCACTACGGTCCTTCGCCTTTCCGACTTTCCCCACCTACATAACTTTCCTTCTTCTTCCTTCTCTACATTCCTGATTCCTTCTGTCATAGCCTTCCCTAGCCCTTCCCCGCTCCACCAAGCGCATGTCATCGCTTGGTTGATGAGATTCAACTCGTTTAAGGAGGCATAACGTTCCAGCGAGTTGTTTCTCGTTGCCCCGATGTCATAGTCGCGATAGTAATGGTTGAGTGTAGGTGGAATAAAATTTCGCGGCTTGTTTGTGGCAGTTCCTTCCATCTCTCGTCACTATCTCCCGACTAGATCTGCTGTTCGACATTGCTCTCTAAAAGAAGTCAACAGTACAAAGTGGCTTTCCCTAAGTCTCGAGTATTCCCCATAAAAAAAATTGATAAAACTTTCATCGATATTTCTAAATAGTTCCATTAATCTGTACCTTATTTTATAACTTAAACCTATTTACACTACTTTATGAAACGTTGAAAAAGTGTTTTGTTTCCTTGTAGAAACCTAAATAGCCTGCTTGTCATTTTTTATGTTACCCCATTAATCCCAATTTATATCCCAAAGTCGACGCAAAAGTGCACTTTGAAGAGCTCTTTTATCGCACAGAAATTTGTATGCTTTTTTCTCTGTTGCACGAAAGTTTAAAAAAAAGCATACAAATTTCTGTGCGATAAAAGGTCTTCAAAGTGCGTTGACTTTGGAATGTAAACTGGGCTTAGAGACTAACATAAAACATGACAATTTGCCTAAACCTCTGCGCAAACTTTTTGCCCTATCATACTTCTCCGGAGTTTACCCAGACTCTTGGAAACTTGCACATGTTCAGCCCACACCGAAAAAAAGTGACTCCAGCCTTCTGGACAATCAACAAAAGCTTATGGGATATCTAGAATCCAACCTACTCATAAACGACAGACAGTATGACTTCCGACAAAAAAGATCCACCGTCGATCTTTCAGTTTGCCTTACAGAACACCTCGATCGAAGTCTACATGGATCTAGGTCTTCGATAAAGTTTGGTACTTAGCGCTGTTAGCTTAACCCAAAGCTATTGGAGTCGATTCGCTTCTACAGAAGTGGATTGAGAATTTCCTTTCCAGCAGTTCAATCAAGGTAGTATTGGATGGCGTCAAATCTGAATCTCACCCCATCTCTGCCGGGATCCCCCATTGGGGAAGCAAGAATCGTGTCGAATTCAACCACACCAAAACGAAGTACTGTCTTATCTCCAATAAAAGGTACACCAGCTCTCCATCTGTGACAGTGGGTGAAGTTGAATTAATGGCCGACCCTACACATCTTAGGCATTACCTTAGCCAAAGCCCTGCGATGGAATAAGCACACATTCGCCAACAAGCATCCCAGTGCTTGGGAAGTGCAAGTTCCCCCTACAGCCATCGGCCCGTGCTGTAACATACAAATCCTACATTCGGCCTCAAACAAAATAAACGATCTCGTGTCTCATGGCAATCTTATACCCGCAACACCAGATTGACCCACTCGTCTCACTCCCTCCATCACACCATCTTTATGGCTCGTTGGTGTATATTTCCTTTGACTCATCCTGCCACCAGTGTTAAAGTGGTATTTAACCCTTATTTTACACACTGGGTCAAATTGACCCCACGGTTTGTTCGAGACGATTTTTCTCGAACAAACCGTTAGAATTAGGGCCTGTAGCGTCACTGGCATTTAGGGGAAGTTTCAAACTAAAGGCCCATGCGGAGAAAGTTAGTCAGTTGTGTTTTTTTTGATAATTTTTTTTGTTAATTAAACAATAACAATTGACGTTAACGACCATGCAGTACTCTTCAGAAAGGTTCAAAATATATGTGTAATTTTTTACAACCCGTTATGTAAACAAATACAAAAGTTACTAACATTTTTCTCGTTGGGGTCAAATTGACCCAGTGTGTAAAGTACGTAATTTTTTGATAGTGTGTAACACAAGGGTTAATGATTGCATTAGGTTCATTTATCATATGAGAAAGTCTTATCATGTGTCGTGTGCCCAAAATTCGCCACTGGGTTGTAATTCCTTCCAATTCCTCGATCTCATGGCTTTACTTTTCTTTCATAAGGTCTTTTATTCCAAAAGTCCCTGATACCTTGCTGACTTTTTCGTTCCTTTGCAATCTTTGAGATCCATCAAATTAATTGGTAGTCGTTCTTTCTTCGTGTATACCCTTAGAATCTGGAATAATCTTTAAAGTCACACAGAATGAGTGCAGCCACAGTATTCAAAAGACATGCATCTATTTTTCTATCTTCTTCTTCTTCGTCTCACTTGCTTTCTCTATGTCTCTTTCCTCACTCACTTACTTCATTCTCAATCTCAATTTTAATTCTGTATCTAATTCTAATTTTCTAACTTCTTCTTTTATCCTGATTTTAATTTTAATTTTTAAATCTAATTTTAAGTTTTTTGTATATCCTTTTTTGTTATGCTACTTTTGTATGTACTCTAAAAGATGTAAATCTTGTGTACTTTCCTGCAAATCAATTATTATTAATATTACTAGACATTGCACCATGATGGTACGGCGTGGTAGTACAAAAAGATAGTAGATAGATCGTACCAAAAAAGATGAGGTATCTCAAAAACCGCAGGGGAAATTTGAAAATGCATTAGCGCATATCTTATCCTAATGCGCTCAATGTTTATTTGTGTGTAATTTTCATTTCCCCACATGCGCGAAGATACCTCATCTCTGTGGATTCGATCACCTACGAATCATCCTGTAAGTGTTCTTGCTTGATTAACGGACACTGCGGCCTAAATTACCACTTCTGAGGGATACAAAGGGCAAGGGACTCCACCTGCAGAGTTTGCTTTGAGGAAGATGAATCTGCCCTCCATATTCTCTGTGAGTGCCCCGCAATTGCGAGAATAAGGGTCTCATTGTTCGACGACTCCCTGCTCGAACATTCAAATCTTAACGCTACAACGCAGACTGCTGAACTTCTTCAACCCGTCTTGCCTACAAATATGAGGCATAGGGGTAGTAGTATAATAGGCCAAACGAATTGTCGTAGTTCCTCAAGCCGAATTAGTTCCAGTTCCTGAAGAAAATGCCTCTATTGATAAATGTGACAAATACGTTTTATTAAATATGTAACATAATATTCTAGCAGAATTGTTGTATCGGGTTTTTGGTTATATACGTCCCATGTAATAAAAGCATATCAAACAAAGCATTATAAAACCCATTTGACAGCCAAAGTAAGATTTGTATTTAATATCTTGAAAAATAGAGAATGTAAATGTGCACACATTCATGACATTTCTATATACAATAACAGGCAAAGGAATGCCTGGTGCAAAGTATATAGTACCATAAATAACCATTCACACCTTCTCGCTCGTTTTTGGCCAAATCATAATCAATATCGCTTTAAAGCGAGCCTTGCAAATCTTCCGCCGCTGAATATACACAAACAAATTTAGGCTGAATACACATAAACCTGTCGAACGTTCACAGTACGAAAAAAAATCGCTTCGAAAAGCCTAAATGGCTTTTTTGAAGCAGTAAAGTGCTTACGCTCCAACCAAATGGGAAGTAGAAGCATTCACTGATAGCTGAAGAAGCTATGCTTATGTTGTTTGGAAGTGCTTCCCAATACTATCCTTATCAATATCTTTAGAATGCATGTCCATTAGGAAGAAACTATTTGTTTGATTATTCTGGAGTCTCCAGCTTCCTAGAAAGCTAAAGGTTTAAGTTTTGCAAGCAGCAAAGCTTTAGTTTTTGCTTTTTACCAATAAAGTTTGAAAAGACCTATTGTATTTAGAAAATCTTCCAAAATTCATCTGAAGCGCGGCCAGGAAGTACTTCCAATTTGATTCTAGAGGAAGCTGCTTCCATTTTTCCAGCTAGGATAAGAGCTTCATGGTATTTTAACATTGCATGTCTGCAGAGCTCAGCACTTTTATTATAAGCCATTGTATAGATTTACCTCTATCTGCTGAGATTGTGCTTTAATACCGTTGCTGTTCGGCAGGCCGCATTAAAATTTAAACAATCATGGAACTCGAACTACGGCAAGCCTGGCTTCTTTTGCTAGTGTTTTGTCAAGGAAGGAATTTGGGAACTGAACTTTAATGTGGAAAGCTCTAAGCGACCGTCATAGACCGCCTAATTTTAATGCGCATAAGAGCACATTTTATCCGTATACGCGATGTTTATACATGTGTATGCAAGTAGCATTTTCCCAAATTCACGAAAACCTTCTTTTTTTTGATATTATAGTGTTCTTTTTTTAGCTTAATGTTTCCAAATCGAGACCTTAAATTTGAGATATAGATACGTATTTTTAGCTACAACAATTTCGAAGACCACAGAAGGACGGACATACTGACCCTTTTTGGTTTTCTCAATGAAAGCCCTAAAACTTGTAATTTATCGCTTATGGCGAATAGAGTCCAGTACAAACAATTATTGTATGAAATGATAACTAGATGTATTGACATACTACCAAAGGCGCATATATATTCTTTATTGAGAAAATATTAAGTCTAATACGGTTATATACGGTCTTATACGGTTCTTCAGATCGTTAAAAACTTAATAATTTAAAAATTATTCAACTTTTATCCCCTAAAAGAATTCTTCTTCTTCTTTAAAGGCTCTACAACCGGAAACCAGTTCTGACAAATGTCGTTCACTGCTAAAGCGATGCAACTCTACACTTCAAAACACTACAGGTGGACCCGCTTTGGAGTTACATTTCGTCACACCCCCCCCCCCCCCCCCCCATTACAAAACCAGAAGTGCACTGTAATTGCACTTATAGTGCACTTCTGGAGCCGCTCCACCCGCACAGCGAAAGATATGACAAAATGCGACTCCAAAGCAAATCAATATCCGGAGCCACACTACTCCTACATTGATCGACACATGTTGCTCGTTCCGTAATAATTCTTTTTTCCGGGTGAGGCTATCAGCCTCCCGCCATCCTTACTTGGAACGGACTAGCCCGGTCATAGGATAGTTACCAGTGGCCACCGCTACGAGGTTATGATCGCACTTCCATCGGTCCGAAATAGTTTGGCCAAATAGAACCCAGTATACCGGCCAGTGCTAATGACGTCTTAAATCACACCCGATTCTGTATATTTTCAATACCAAATGGGTGCGATTTAAGACGTCATAAGCACTGGCCGTTATACTGGGTTCTATTTGGGAACTCAGCCTATATGTTATTCCCCCTATACCGCTGATGACTGAGTAGCAGAATTCATCATTCAGTCAAATTAGTTTTTATTACAGTCCAATTTGAATATCTGGAAGTTGATTCTGCTCATTCTCGGTAAGTCATACGTGGAACACAAGGTCTAGCTCTAGATTTATTAACTAATAATAAAAATGAAGATATCACTGCAGTTTCCTAATTTGATATTTTAATAAAAAGATATAAAGTTTAATCCAGATATAAACACTTCCATGAGTTATTCCACTATTTTATAGCAATCCTATTATGTTAGCAAAAAAAATAAGCTAAGCGTTTTAAAACTCATCGATTGAAGATAGATGCCAAATCAGAATGATCAACTAAAATATAATATTTACTTACTGTAAATAAATGTGTTATTATTCCAACAGTAATCTACAAAAATGTGTGAGAGTACGACAATCATCTCAAATCAAACAAACCTTCATAGCTGCTGGATTATATACAGTATGATCCTTTATACAAAAATATATAAAAAAAAATTATATTTATATTGACTGAAATTGGTAACTATTAAGATTTGTCTTATTTAATTTCCAGCAAAAAGTGAAGGAAAAGAACGACTTACCGTAACAGACACTAAGCCAGTAGATGATTCATCAGAGAGTATTGATGTTAACGATGACACTGATAGCAGTCTTCATTTAATGCTAGATCCAGAGCTTCAACCTGAATCACCAGATCCGAATAGTCGGTTATCACAAGAAATATTCCAAGAGCATCAAAAATTGGCTAAAGAATACCTTCGTGTTGATACTGAACTATATTATGCACAAGATCGCAAAGAAAAGATTTTGGCAGCATTGGATCCACAAGAGAAACAGGAAAAATTAACACTTATCAAGAAAATCATGGAAAAGGTATTATATTTAAATATTTCATTTTATTAATATTGAAATCATATGTATGTATTAAAGGACGATCTTCTTGAATTTTATAATGACTTAAAACAACAGCTAGAAAAACTTAAAGCTGCCCAGAGGGTGAATGTAGTAGACGAACATCGTGAAAGCCAGCAGGGTTGTCAATCGACAGAAGGACCGCCCGATCAAAGTGACGAAGGATGGGTTTTTATTCAGTCAAACCAATCGTAGCAAATGTTTCCTTTGCCGCTGTGATTTTTAGTTTTTAAGATTTTTAAAGTTAAAATGTGAAAAAAATACCAAACCTGAAATTTTTTTAAGATATGAATTGTAAGGAGAAGTGTGAATATGTGTGTATGGCGATTGCGAAGTAACGTTAATGAATGTTCAGTGCCATTTTACTAGTTTATTTAAATAACAAACCCACATTGTCAATTAAAGTATGTATTTGTTTAAAAAATGTTTTTTTATGAAAACAACCATGGCTTTTTCTGATATATCGGACCTATATATCACAAGAGAATAGTGATATGGTGAGAGATCACATTTTCACTCGGCCCCATGTCGCAGGGGGTCGCTGCGATCCAGTAATGCGTTAATTTGTTTAATTATTAAATGATAATACAACAATACAAAGCTTGTGTTTTTGAAAAACGTAAGACAGCTGGTAAGAGTACTGTATTATACGTTCTTTTTCAACTACGTCTTCAGTTTTTACCAATAAACAAGTGCTGGGCAATAGCAGCTCTTAAGAGCCACTCGAGCAGAAGTTCCAGAGTCCCTAGTTCCTATCCTGGGGCCGGTTCCTGTATGCGAACGACGATAATCGTACGAAAATAAATTGAAGTCGAAAAATTTTGTCGACGAAAACTCATAGATCGAAAGAAAATTTTTCGTGTCTCGCGAAAAATGTTACAACGTTGTATAAAGATATACAACAATATTCGCCAAAACTCGATAATCCAAGAGCTTTCAAGTGACATTCGTCGGCTTCAGACGAAAATTTTCAATTTTTCGACCTACGCGAACCCGAGACGAAAAAAAATTCGTTTTCGACATATACGAACCGGCTTGTGAGTTCAAGTGATAGATGTATAAGAAGACCCTCTATTGTTCTCTCTTTTCTTCGAAAAAATAGAATTGACGGGTTTCTATACCTCGATCACTCAATCTCCCAAGTAGAGGGTTCCATGTATAGAGTTTTTCAAACGTCGTGACATTCCGCGCATCTACCCCAGCTAAGCTCTTAAACATGTTTAAAAGCTCCGGTAAAGCTTCATTTAACTCCTCCTATCAAATCACTTTTTTTTTATGTGACAGACTAGAGGCTTAGGGAAAGTCCCTTTGTACTGTCGACAATCTATTTTTTTCGTATAGAGTGAATGTCGAACAGCAGCTCTAGCCGGAAGATAGAGAGAAGAGAAGGAAGTAACTGTCACAACCTAGCCGCGATATTTTATTCCACCTACTCACAACCATTTCGCGACTCTGACATCGGGGCGTCGAGAACAACTCGCTGGAGTGTTATGCCTCCTGAAACGAGTTGAATCTCATCAACCAACCGATGGTATGCGCTTGGTGGAGCGGCAAATCACTAGGGAAGGCTATGACAGGGGAGTCTGGAATGTAAAGAGGGAAGAAGAAAGAAGGAAGGTTAAGTGGGAAAGGCGAAGGACCGTGGGCGCCGCCGGGATTCGAACCCGGAACCTCTGGGGATAGCAGTCAGGCGCCTTATCTCTAGACTACCGAGGCCCCCATTTGCTGCCATTTAATCAGTCGCGACTGCGTATTGTGTATTTTTCTGCGACTTCAATGATTATTTAAAAAATTTACAAATTGTGAATGAAAAACGCCCCTTTTTATACATTTTTTTATTTTAAAATTTTTATATTTTAAACATTTGCTACAGAAATAATTTGTAGCAATTTCTACTAAATAAATACGAAATTCGTGTTGTTATCACTTTGATTGCTAGATTGTTGACGTTTTCCGCCAGTCGCATACGCGCTTCTGCCTGGGGAGGTTGTGCTGCTTGCGACTGGGGAGAGCTATCGTTTTATGAATGAAAAAGCTCACGCAACCAAAAGAAATTTTTCAGCATTTTTTTTAAATTATTTTAAATTTAGGGATGAGAAATGTTTCGCATAATTATAGTAAAATTATGCTTATTATGATGAATAAACTGCCTTTGTTGAGCAGGGACTTTACATGTATTTAAAAGCTCTACTCAACAGATATAAAGATATATTAACTTTATTCATTTCTCATGCGCGCATCCCTTCCCAAATTATTTTGTTGAGTTTTTTCTGCGTTTGTTGCCGTTTTAACTAAAAAGAGTGGAAATGATAGAACTATATTTATAAAATTTGGCAACGAGGTGCGCAGAACTGCTCAAATTTTTTGTGTCACGGAGTTAAAATCTATACCAAAACAAAACCTTTGCTTGAGTTCTGAAAAATCCAAATATTGCGCGGTTCTGCAATAAACGGAAAGCTTGTACGTGAGCCATTTTTTTTATTTATTTATCATTATTGTAAAAAACATACTGAAATCATATCTTCGAATTCGAATTTTTCAAAAATTTATCAACAAATTGCAATTAAATCGTCCCACTGCACCACACACTTCCCGAAAAACAAACCGTCGACAGCGAGCTTTTTTCTCTTGTGCATCGATAGTCCTTAAGTATAATATTCCAAAGAACGATTGTACATAACGAAAATTATCAAGCTTCCATAAAGCACATTCATAAATACATTTGGTACAGATTCTTTTTTTGGTTCAAATTTGCCGTCGTATGCCCGTGTGTACAGCTCAGTACATACTCGGCCATTTAAATTTTTTGCCAAAGTTGGGCCGTATATGCTTTCAAGTGGATGGTATTCGCCCGTTCTAAGGCCATCTTTTATTTCTTTTCGGGCTATTTTAGAATTTGTACATACCATAGGTATAAAAGAAATGTCTTTAAAAAGTTAAGGGCGCGTAAATATATCTCGCTCGGGGCGCCAATATACCTAAAACCGGCCTTGAGTGTAGACGTGGTGCACCCAGACTCCCTTAGCGTTATCAACACTTCGTTGATTGTCATATTCCAAAGATGCGGCAATAGTACCCCACCCTGCAGTGTACCTTTTCCAACCCGTCTGACTTCTTCCGAAAGTCCTAGACCAGAAGTGCAGCTCTGCACTTCAGCAGCAGAGCAATAAAGGACCTGGAGCATCCGTCAACCCCTAGACATTGAAGTGCCCTGTGATCGCAGATGATTCAATATCTAAGAAGGCAGTCAACGTGAACTCCTTGAATTCATCGGATTTTTCAATGACCGCGGTTGAACTTAATGCAGACAAAAAATAATTACCTAAAAACCGAATTATATTTCAAAGGAAGAGTTACTACAAAGGAAATATTGAACCAGTGAACACCTTGGCCAAAACATAAAAATTAAAGTAAATTAGCGATACTTTGAAGAGAAGTAAGAGCGGAGCTAGGGAAGGCTACCAACCAAAAAAAACTTGGAAAAGAACAGCCATAGAGGATCATGTAGGATCGATCATGTCACCTAGGACAGGAGTTCAAAATGTAATCAACAACTAAACCGATGGAAATATTTGGTTAATTGCCTACCCCGCCGAATGCTCTAGACTTGTTGATTACGAAATAAAAATAAAGTTATAGAAATATTGCAAATCTTTTAATGATAAAAAATATAAAACATGTAGATACTACAAAAACAAACAAAACAAAATAACAATAATCAATTTTTTTTTTTAAATTTATATAAAAGTTTTTAACTTAATTAATCACAGAATAGAAGAAGTAAAAATTTGTTTCAATATTTGCGGTAATTTGGTTAAATCCAAGCATACATAGCTATGTCCAGCTGGCATTTTTGAATTTATCCTAAAAGAAAAAAATATATAAAATACAAATCAAATCATAACTACTAATATATATTAAGCTTACATATTAGCTTCTTCGCTTAAGCTTCCAATAAATATAACATAGCCTTGAACTTTCGGTTCACCTTTCATTAAAGCTTTTGACAATTCTTTGGGTGGAATTCCGTATCTAGATAAATTCGCATCACTTAAAACAATCACAATAGAATCGTCGCTATCCTCTTTTGATAAAGATTCAATCGCATGGGTTGTGGCTTGCAGTGTATGATCACCAGACCAACAAAACTGCGCATGCGTAATCATCATTCGTAGAGTTTCTAATCGCTGTTTATCATCTGTTGGGGGCTTCCCTGCATTGACAAATGGAATATTATAGCCTTCTCCACTATGTCCAATAATATCGTATAGAATTTTTGTTTCGTATCCTTCAAATGCTTCCATAACCATAACAACCGCTTCTAGTTCCCTGTCTAACCGACCATCGTAACCATTAAATCTGGAAAACATCAAATTAGCAAAGAAAATTCTAATCTTTTTGCATTAAAACAACCTATACATGGAGCCAGAAACGTCGACAACCAATTTGATACGTTTTGGTTTATCTCGCACCTCCTCAGCCCATGGATTCGCATCAACTCTTCGCCTATAAATATTTTTTTCGCCAGTAATTCCTTCAATTAATCTCGTGTCATCCAATTCCCCTGATGTTTGGTATTTCTGCCAAGATCTTTCCTTACTTTTAGTTTGAAGAGCATTTAAAACCGCTTTCAATTGCTGCACTTGTTTTCTGATTGGCTGACTAAATTGCGCATATAATTTATAATCAAACTCGGACATTTTTATTTCTTTCAATTTAGCCGCAAATGCCTTACGATTCATTTCTCTCGCAGCGCGTTTTACTTCTTCGGGAACGTCTGACTTTTCAGCATCAGATAACTGATGAACGTCGTGTCCTTTATCAAGTCGATAAGGTCCACCTTTTCCGCCCAATCCTGCAGTATCGCGGCCACCAGTTCCACCAGCCCATGTATTTCCACCAACATGAGGTTCGTTTTTCGGATCTTCTTTACCATGTTTTGGAGATGAAACATCTAAGCCACTCTTTCTTTCTATACTCAATCTCAGTTCTTTCTTCATTCTTTCAGCAAAAAGTTCATTTTTTGCGTAGTTTTCAATTGACAATCCATACTTCATTAGAACTTCAGTTACCTGCTCCAAAATCTCCGGTGAGTATTTATCAAAATCCAAAACATTTCCAATCAACTCAGACATTGACTCATTCGGGAATCTCTCTAAATGCTTCACAATATTTACAACTTCACGTGTGGAATATGGATAATTCAAGAGACCTTCATCGGCCATTGCTCTCAATTCACCAAAGGCATTAACGAGAGTTGATAACGTTTCTTTACTTACTGAAGGACCATACTGTTGTAAAAGGAAAATTTCAGAATCTGGCGAAGGATTGTCCACGGCATGACAACTGAACACATCTCCTAGGGATGCGAAGAAATCATTTCCTAAAAATGGAAAGCCTGGTCGATTTGCAAGAACAATTATACGGAAATTTGGATGCGTTTCAATAATTTCTCCTATACTATCCTGAGGCGCCGAACCATTTGGAACAATTTTACGTCCATCGGAAAGAATCATTTCTCCATTTTCGACTAGAGTCCTTAAAATGCAAGTTACATTAACTGGAGCTTTATCAGCTTCATCAATGACTAGTACATGACCATTCTTAACTGCCTTCACAAGTGCACTATCTTCAAACACAACCATTCCATCGCGCAGAGTTGATTGCACGGTAAGACTATGTACGGTTGTGTCTCTGTGTAGTTGAATATATTCTCTTGGTTTATTCATCAGCTGGAGAAGCTTATCTACCAATTTATTTTTACCAACGCCCTGATTTCCGACAAGCAATAAGTGTTCTCCTAGTAAAAAGTCCTGAAAAAGTTAAATGATTTTGTGAAATTAATTGCGAGATCATCAAGCTTTTACGATCAAGGCAAAGAAATCATTTAGCTCAAACCGAACAAAGACCCAAGCTCATACCTTAAACAACCTTAACAATGTCGTAGCTAGAAAAAGAAGCCAAAAAAATAGTTACAAAGTTGAGAGCAGAACCCCACGAAACCGTATATTAGGCTCAGAATCACCAGATTTGGCAACAATCTACACTAGTATTCTCTCAGCAGTAGTAGAACCGGTTTTTTACGAGAGGGGTATAGCAAGGACAACTGCGTAGTGATAAAAAAATTCCAGTGTAGACCTAGATTAATTTGTAAAACCGGTTCTGATGAGGTACTAGTGTAGCTAACGGTAAGTTTTATAAAAAAAATAGTTTAAATAAAAGTTGTAGCCAATTTTGTGACGAACAACTTTCTCATTAAAGGCCCTTGGAGACGCTAAAACATAGTACGAGTAAACATGGTACGACCAAAAACCCGCAGACGGTAAGACGTGTGCTAAGACCGATTTACTTGAACACCGCTCTCTTGTCAAAATATGTATTTCACGTTAATCTGTCATTCAGTTGTCAACTGGTAAATTGAAACATTTCGTGTACGAGTAAATTTGGTCAAACAAGTCCGCAAATGGTAGGACATGGTATCATCAACATGAAACTCCGCCCACGAACATCGACGGAAATCAAACCAGTTTTGATTTTAGTCGGACCGTTGGTCGAACCAAAAAACTGGTACGCGTACCGGCCCGTACACGGCTAACATCACCTCGAACATGGTCCCTGTACCATGTTTACTCGTACCATGTTTTAGCGTCTCCAAGGGCCTTTATATCGTTGCAAAAAAACTATTTTTTTAACGAAAATAACAAACACATTTTTGATGCTTCAGCGCCACCTACTTTTTGTATTTCAAGTCGGATGACGTCACTTCAATGACATAAAATGTAGTTAACAATGTCCTCTACATTTTTTGTTAAATAAACTTTTCACCAAAACCCATAGATTCTGAGAAAAACGCATTTCAAAATTTGGACCCACTTTTTGGATTTTCTCAAAAACAGGGGGAGGGGGGACTTTGGAAATCTGACATTAACTTCATTACATGCCCCCCTAACGATTCATTAAGTCAAATGTTGGTATGTCATTTTTCGGAGGCTCACTTACAGATTGACTGTACTAAGATTGACAACAACCGCGATTTCCACACCCGTATTCTTGCAGCGGCGTTTTTTTATGTGGTAGTCTAAGCTTAGGTGTCACCCTTTGTACTACTAGTTCATCATGTCGTATGTCATGGTACGTGTCGCTTAATTTAATTAAGCTTAGCTCGAAGGATAGAGAGAAGAATAGGATATGTTAGGGGTGTCAGGGGCGGGGGGGTTGGAGGAGATGGCGATGGACCTTGCGTTTGAAGTCCTGGGTGTTATATGAGTTGGGGGATACTGACCATGGAAGGTTGTTCTACAGTCGAATTGTTCTTGGAGAAAACGAATCAGCCCCCACCAGTTCGCTTTCCCATAATGCCCAACAGTTGTCCTAGGAGTTGGCTATGGGAAGTAAGCATTGACTAGACAGTGCTCCGAGTTGCCTATAGGCGAATTGACTTCAACGGAGTAGCGTGTTGGGTGGGAGGTAAGAAAAAGGCCAAGGAGGTGGGCCCCTTGGCCTGCAGCATCAGGAGCACGCGTACGATATTTCATCATTTGGCGCAGGTTATTGATCTCGACAAAGAGCTCGGCATCCCTGCCTGAAGATAAAAATTCGGATATAAGTTCGGAGATAGCGTCGAACGTTAATGAGGTTCATTACTTAGAACTCCTGTATTAAAAACAGAAGAAAATAACGTGATTATGAGGTGAAATTTTAATTCCGAGATGCTGTACACCTGGAGGCAACGACTTTCCTAATATAAATGGAGATTTAGTGCATAATCTAGTCTACCCGGAAACCTAATAACGGTCAAAGCAGTCGTTCAGCATCTTCGTCCTCCATTGATTCTGGCCCAAAATCCAGATTCTTTTACTCTGAGGACGCGATGGTCGAGGGCTGCGAGGGCTCTTTTTGTGATAATAACAACGTCATCCGCGTAAGCCAGGACGTGATGCCCTTCTGCCTCCATGCGTCGCAACAGTTAGTTTATAGTTACAACCCATAGCATTAGGCCAGTGAGCATTTGATGGTTGAGAGACACCAGCGATGCCTCAATCCTCTGTTCCGTCAAGGCTAGGGTAATGGCGCCCGGAAGCACGTTGTTAAACACTCCCTCTATGTCAAAGAATGCCACTGTGTGTACTGCTTGACCTCGAGCGATTTTTCAATGGTTGAAACCAAAGAGTGAACAGCAGTTTCAGTAGATTTGCCCTTTATATAGGCGTGCTGTGTGCCAGAGAGTTCCGAGCTTGGTATTGTCTGCCTCAGATATATTGCGACTAAACTTTCTCGAGTTTAATAGAAAGGATGAAAGGCTCATTGGCCTGAAATCTTGGCGAGGGAGGTATAAAAACTACTTTAACTTCTTTCAAACTATATTTTATCCAGTTATTTTGAAGGCACTCAGTAAACATGGCAGTTGTGTCGGGACTATGCCTGGAAGGTGTTTACGGACCACTCAATTATTGCTCTACTCATGATATTACTAGCTGCGGTGAGGATGAAGGGTTTGTCGTGATGTTGTCTCAGCCGTGAGAAGAAAGGTGCTTATATTATTTTTTACCAGAATACCTGTTCTGGGTCTTTCATTACCTTTGGTAAAAAAGAGATCAAATTTAGGGGTCCTTAAGACAAAGATCTTGTCACCAGCGATCCATGGCTCTTGGACTAGGGCAACATCGACTTCGCCTGATGCCACGTGAAGCAGAAGCGCAGCGGATGCTGTATTGTAAAGCTTGATTTATCTGTATCACCTGCACCATTTCTCGGGTATTTTAACTTTTGTTTACTAAAAATAAGAACGCTGTGGCTGCATGTAAAAATCATTGTACGATTAAACTCACTATGTACATACCCTGAAGTTCTTGGAGAGCGTGATTTCAAAAAGACTAACTGAAATAACAAGTACTCTCCTTAACTAATGTGGATTCACTAAAAGAATTG
Organism: Thereva unica; assembly: GCA_949987705.1. Taxonomy (NCBI): domain Eukaryota; kingdom Metazoa; phylum Arthropoda; class Insecta; order Diptera; family Therevidae; genus Thereva; species Thereva unica. The sequence continues at coordinate 88,166,334 of OX465284.1, forward strand.
GTACTATATATGGCACTGTTAAAGATCTAATGGAAAAATATAAGGTCTTCGAAAAGGATCTTGTAAAGACCTTTGACCGACTGCCCAGAAACCTAACCTGAGCTAAGTAATATTATCAGAACCAATATAGCAAAAAACATCGAATACCACATAAGCACTAAATTGCTAAAATGAAGATCTTTAACGGGATGTGACATATACAAAAATGACTATAGAGCTCAAAGAAAATAAGCAGATGACCAACTGCGAATTATACAAAAATATATAAAGATGGTGGAGTTACACCTGGAAATGATACAACTATATGCAGAATGGCTCAACAGGGCTAGAATGGTTCACCCGAAGGGACCTGTAAAAAACCGCACAGAAGAAGTAAAAGTTTAAAATATTTACCTGAAGTAATCTTTCCAATAGTTCAACATGTTGCGGAACTTCATAAAATAAGGTGCTTGGAACCTTTGTCTCAGCATCAGTATTAACGAGATTCATCCGTGTACTTCCAATCCTTAAAACTCCATCTTTAACTTCGATTGTTCGTCTAGATTTAGTTGATTTACTCGGGGCTTTAATTCCTGCATTTTTTAATTCATTTTCTAATGCGGACCTGGGAAGCGCAGGTAAAAATTTAGCCAGAAAAGCATTTTGTAGCAAATCATAAACAGAATTCCCTGGTGTTTCACCGTATTCTTCAGTTGGAGGATAAACTGACATACGATGTGCAATTTTTAAAAGTTGTCTAGTTGATAAAGTCGAAGAAAGATTTTCCAAAACTGGATCTGTAGAATCGCGTAAGCTATGAGCAAGTTTTAGGATTTGGTGTATATTATTATCAACTTTTCCAAATAGCTCTTGCATAATGTGAAATTCTTCACTTTTTTTTAATGGAGGTACTTCTAAGTAAAGAAATAAACTCAGCATTTCAGGTGTTAACCAATTATTCGCTGTTGCAGTCATGCTTGGCGGTTCTGCGAGTGCAATTATTCTGAACGCGTCGTGAATTTTAATTATTCCTCGTTTTGTTAGCTCCTCACCAGAAATACCTTTGTTTATCAAAGCCTGATAACGATCAGATTTTAGAAGAGTTGTTCCATCGCATAGTTGTAATTCTCTATCGTGTGATAACCTGGAAGCGTAAATACGTTTTGTAAATAATGTACATTAAAAGATTATTTGACTATCATAATAATAAAATACTGACTCGACTCTGAATGAACTTAACAGCCAATGGTCACCTCTGCGAGGTTGGGAGAGCTCTAACCTCAAAGCAATTGAGGAGAAGCACTCCCCAAAATTTGAGGGTTCAGTTTCTGGATTTTAGAGAACTGAAACAGGTTTCGTCAGGCAGGTAGCTCAATTCTGGCCAATAAAGATGACTCCTTAGCTTATGATGGGTAGGATACTTCACCAGAAGAGTCAAACTCTTGCTCTAAGTATGCAAAGAGGAATTGATGCAACTGAAGGCACAGGGCTGGTCCATATTCTACAGGTACGGCCAGCTCAGAGTAAGAGAGATCGACTCAAAGCAGGGAGATTACTAGCCCATAATAGCAGGAACCTTTCAATAAACAGACTAGGCGGCCTCATTATTGCAGGGTGCTAACAATACAAGCTGTCGAGGTGGAATTTATGCCATGGATAAGGTCTCCAGTCAGCTGACCGTGCTATTCACACCTCGACGAATGGCTGGAGGCTCTGGTCAAAGTGAAAGCGGGATAGACGGCCGACGTTCACAGTCGCATCGGCCAGGCAACAGCAACATTAGCCTCGCTCAAGTGGTGCATATGGAAACGAACAAATATTACCATCAAAACGAAAGAATACCTTTATAGAACGTTGGCGCTTCGGATTCTTCTTTATGGATCGGAAACGTGGAAACTGTTCAAACCGGACGTCAACAAGCTCGAGGTCTTCCACATGCGATGTTTGAGGCAAATTGTCGGTGTCTCACTCCGCGATCGCCTTCGAAACGAGAGTTAGACAAGGATGCGATCAACAGACACTGATCGAAGAACAAATACAAAAACATCCACTACGGTGATTTGGGCATATTTACCGAATGGATGATAACCGCTTGCCACGTAAACTCCGACAGACTGGAGAATTCAGCGATCGGCACTCAAAACACCTGGCTAAAGAATATCCAGGGCAACTTAAAGAATCAACGATTATCAATTATCGGGGCTCGAGACGCCGCCAAAAATCGTCAAGAATGGAAACGAATGTGAATGGAGTTCGAGAGCCAGCGGCACCGACAGCAGCGTATCCATTGCGGGGATGAGCCTGTAGGACATGAGTCTGCCGTAAGGTTCTATACCATTATTCCGCGATATCAAGTAGCAGGGTCTCGTTGCTTGGCTCTTATTTGAACAGGCAAGTCTAAGTCTGTCGAGCTTTCTGGCCAATATATAAGAAGCATAGTCAAAAGTACACTGAGTAATGAATATAATACCTTTGCAAGACAGTGGCAGTACTTTTATGTAATCTATTTAATCCATCCAAAATAGCAATAGTTCCATTTTTAGCAGCCCTAACCAGCGGTGAATCACGCCAAATTGTATCGCCACTCGCAGTAGTTACTCTATGCTGCACTAAATCTCGTGACGTCATATCTTCATATAGCACCATTGGCTCAATAGATTGCCCTAACCATTGAACTAGTTGATTGGCTAAAGTTGATTTGCCAACTCCCTTTGGTCCTAGTAAAGAGAATGTATTTCTTGGATTTACATTTAAAAAGTGTTTAAAACAATTTTACCTAGAAGGCACAAATCTCCCACAGCGTACATTTGAATCATACTAGATAAAGTATTTCTTTGATGGTCCAGATCTACGAATTTCTTCTTTTCGCCTTTGTCTAACTTTGTGCCACCATGAATGGAGATGTTAACATCGTCAATTTTAAAATCAATAATATTTTCTTCTGTTTTAGAATACTGAATACTTCGAACTTTGTCAATTTTTTTAGGTTTGATAGCCAAGGACTCGAAAAGGGTTTGAATTCGATCAATATTTTCTTTCGATTGAGTAGTTTTATATGGATACAAATAGCATAGACCCTCATGAACGGTTATGTTAGGATTGGAGTTCTGGAATGCAAGAAATTAGAGAATGTTGTATACAAAATAACATGTTTCCTTTCTTACCATCATTTTGGCAACTAATTTTACACTATCTAAAGGAAAATCTGGTAAACTTGATGAGCTATCTGAAGACAAAACAGCTAATGCAAACGAAACTAATTTTTGTAGCTTTTCAGGTTCAGTTTCTGGTGCTATTTCTTGTAGTTCAGCTAATATTTCCTAAATATAATTTTCAATTAAATATTATTTTTAACAAAATATACAACTTACATCGTATGCAAAATGTGAAATGTTTCGTGATTGAAATCTAGACCGAAAAGGTGGATCCAACGGAGTTCCTTTGTATTTTTGTGTTGGAAGTCCCAAAGCTATAACCCGAAAATCTTCAGATACTCTTATCAGTCCCCAACTGTCCAATTCCTCTTTACTATAAGTCTGAAAAGTACTATTAACACATTGTTAAGACATGTTACAAAATCACCTTTAAAAGATTATCGTATCTTTCCGGGGACATCAAAAATTTTCCATTTTCTAAATGCATTTCGCGATTTTCTAACAAGTTATTTAGAATTGGTAAGACATTCCTCTCAGCGTGTTCGACTCCGTCCAAAATAAGCACTCTGCCGTTCACAGCCGCACGAACAGCACACTGAAAACGAGTATTTTTTATTTAAGTCCGTTTCTAACTACTATGTAGTTACCTGATCATAATAGATTGCTTCCTTATCCTTTATTTCTCGTCGCTGCTTCAAATCACTTTCAGTCGTATCACGACTTAACGCGATATACTCCTGCTCCCTTTCTGTTAGTTCTAAATATTGCATGGCTAATGATCGACGAAGTGATCCTGGGTATCCTAGTAAGAACATATCTTGCTTAAGTTTGTCTTTCTGCATCATCCAACGAAGGTGATGGAGCGCCGATTGAGTGAATGTTACTTGTCCATTACTGTTTGTCTTGACTAAAATAAGTATTTACTACATGCGAAATCATATTCTTATGTTTTAAATAGTCAAGCTTACTGTACTTTTGCGGCACCAGCTCAGGATTAACAGCTGGTTTTACATCTTTTGTTACATCACCTATTGAAATGCGACCTTCGCACCCATCTGATTTCGATGAAAATGCTCTTTGAAACTTTTCGATGTTTCGTGTTACTCTGCATAATTTATCCAGAAATTTCGAACTGTTCGCTGTTATTCTGCTGGAGATATACATTTTTGAAACACATTAATAAAATAAACACGCAAAGTAATCCAGGAACCGATGTCCCCAAGGAAACCACTCGCAAACTGCACAATCTTATAAGAATGTCAAAATCAGCTGGCAAGTTACTGCACGTGGGTCTCCCACACACTTGTACTCAACGGCTGTTTATGAATGAAATCAGATGCTCATGCTCGAATCTTGTTTACAAAAATGTTTGTGCCGTTGTTTCTAGGTTGTATTTTGTTTGTATAGAATAGCTGAGCCGTGAAAAACAGCTGATCTATCGTAAAGTCTCGAGCTAGATAAAAGGTTTCTAAGAAGTTGCATATTAAAAGTGGGAGTGGGAGTTCTTTTGAAATTTACACACGTTTGAATTTGCGAACGCTTGTCAAGCCCTGACAAATGTGTGGATCCGGCATGAAATGTTGCGGCCATTTCAATTCAATCGGATCCAATTAAAACTTTGACTATTTATTCGATACTCAAAATCGGGAATATTTACGCTTTTACGATGGAAGGGGTAGTTTGAACGTGAATACGTCTAGAATTATGGCATAGAGATTTGAGTTGCAGCCCATAAACTATTGTTTATATTGAAAAAAGAAATATACCATAACGTAGAGGTAAGAATCAAAGAATTTTATTGTTAACTTTTAATTTCCCCGATATCAATGGCAATTAAGCTTTAATACGTACGTATGTATGTTGTGTAGTATATAAACAAAAACCTTGCAACTTGATTTTGAGCAACTTCCATATAACAAATCAACTTTAAATTTTTCACACATGTATAGTTCGCGTGACAAAGCAATTTGACCATTTCGTAGAAAAATAAAGACGGGGCGGTTCCAAGATGGCAGCCGAATTTCGGAATTTTGCTCCCCGACCCCCGACAGGGGTATCAAATCAAAGGGTATGACTTGTAGAACACAATTAGCTATATGGCGCCATTCGAAGTTCAAAATGGCGCCCAACACAACTACATTTTTTTTACAACGCGCTCAGAATGGATATCAAATGAAAGGATATGACAAGTAGAACACTATTAGTTGTGTGGCTTCATTCCAACTTCAAAATGACGGCCAATACAAAATGGTGGATTATCTTTTTCTTTACAACGCTGTCGTTATGGGTATAAGTGAAAGGGTATTCCGGTGTTAATAAAATAAGAATATAGGTAAAGAGTCCCACGCTTCGAATTCATTTCGAAAGGTAGGTTGTTTGGCCTAAGACTTAGGATGCGATTCCACAATCTGTCCATCAACATACACACCCAACAGAAGACGAGCAGAGCGAAGAAAAGGATGAGTTCTACGACACCCTGCTAAGAGTCTTTAATCAAGTTCCGTCAAACGACATTAAAATGATCGTGGGAGACGTTAATGCGAAGATAGGAAAGGAAAAGGAGTTCGCTGGTACCATATTAGATGTCAGATCGTATCGGGCTTGCGGCTTCGACCATTTTATGGTTAAAATAAAGAGTGAATAGCTACACAAATGATTCGAAGGACCCCCAGGGTGCAAAAAATCAATGTGAAAAATTTAAAAATGGAAAAAACACGAAGGAGATATAAGAAATTGACGCGCTCAACTTAGAAAGGCTGCAGCAACAACCAGATACTATAAGTGAAATAAGACCCTGCCGAAGACGCAATCGGACTGGTACGAAGAAGAAACAGGAACGATTGGTTTGACCAAGAATGCAAAGCAGCATTAGATTCTTCAAATAAAAGTTATTGGGAGTATATCGCCAGACTGACCAGGACCAGAATAGAAACCTTTAAAGCAAAACGATGATACGCAGATCGAATGTTAAGTAAAAAGGAAGAGGAAGCAACAAAATGCGAGAATCCTGGACGCTAGCTTGAATTTTAGCAACAAAAACATTAGGTAAGCGTATAAGGATATAAGGTCGATTAGTGACATTTTTTTATGTGATAGACTGGAGACTTAAGGAAATCCCCTTTGTACTGTACAATCTATTTCTTTCGTATAGAGTGCAATGTCGAACAGCAGCTCTAGTCGGAAGATAGAGAGAAAAGTAGGAAGGAGCTGCCACAACCTAGCGCGATATTTTATTCCACCTACTCCCAACCATTTCGCGACTCTGGTATCGGGGCATCGAGAAAAAACTCGCTGACCATTTTATGAAACGAGTTGAATCTCATCAGCCAACTGATGACATGGGCTTGGTGGAGCGGGGAAGGACTAGCAAAGGCTATGACAGACTAGTATATGCATAGCCGACAGTGGCGGTATTATTAGTAGTAACCCCACGGAGGTCCAAAATAAATGGAAAAACTATTTCGAAAACTTACTTAACTAAAATACTTCAACAAGAAGAGACATAGCAGAGGACCATACAATAATAACGAGCCCAACTCTGGACGAGGTTAAAAAATTCATAAATAAGCTCAAATTGCTGCTGAACTACTTAAGAACTGCGACAACAAAATCTTAGAATGTCTACATAGGCTAATATGTAGGATATGAAATGAAGAATCGCTATCACAAGACTGGAAGAAAGCAATTATATCTCCAGTGCACAAGAGTAGCGACCGACTCTACTGCAAAAACTACAGGGATATATCACTACTGATCTCAGGATACAAATCATTCACCAATATTCAAAATAATCAAATTAAATAGACTCCGATAGGCAGGACACGTAGAGCGAATGCCGGAAAACAAACCACTGAAGAAGATATAGGTATAAGGGAATCATAATAGGTGACAGGCTATCAGGACGACCGAGGAAAAGATGGTTTGCAGTCGTAGAAACAGACGCTGCACACTTGTACGAAATTGGAGGACTCTAGCCAGTGACAGGTTTGAGTGTATTTCAAATATACTTTTCCTAAATTTCTGTTGAGCTTTTATAAAATTTTCTATTGAATTTAAAAAACATTTGTTTCACGTCCTGGAACGCCGCGCCGCCTGGAACTGCACTGAAGTCGCCGTCACGTCACGGATATGTGTGGGTTGACCTTTACCGAGAAAATCGTAGCCAAATTCTTGGATTTTATTCGGTTGTTATTTCATGGTTAATGTAACACATGATAATTTGTTTATTTTTGGGTCCGATTGCGAACTCCCTTATATCTAATGGCGACCCCCTTAGGAGTCCGGCCCAGATTGAGAAACAATAAATTATACCAAATTCAAATTATTCTTTGGATCCGCCAACAAATTACGCGCACACAATTAAGTTTTTGAGAAAACTTGAGTATGTCCTGATTCTGCAATTTTATCCCGTACCATTTGCTTTTTGTGTATTTTCGCATCGTCTAAGACCAACAAAGTTATGAAATATTTCTTCAAGAAAACTGTGTATATTTGTGGCGGCAATCAGTGAAACGATTCGTCCTCCTAATAGTAGGAATCACATGACTTTTAATAATATTTACATATTACATGACGTTTAATAATATTTAATTTTTAATTGAATTTGGGCTCTAAAAAATTACATTTGAATCTTAAAAAATTGAATATAGGCATTAAAAAATTGAATTTGACCTTTACAAAATTTAATTTGAACTTAAAAATCTATATAACTATAAAAGTTGGTAATATTATTATAAATTTAGTAACTTCACATGAAAAATTTGACGTGTCGTAGAAGAGGAATATATCTAATAATATATACAGTCAGCGAAATTCGTTTGTGCGCACCCATATTTTTCATGTTTTCGACGTCCTGGAATTTTTATTGAACTTTTTAATGATGGGAAATATGTTTATTATAAAAAACGAATATAATTATTTATTTATCTCAATACAAAATTTATTTTACTTGTATTTAACCATAAAAAGTAGAAAAACTACAGCGAAATTCATTTGTACGCACTTTACAAAATGAAGGAAAAACAATGGTTTATAGGAAAAAATTTTTTTACAGCAACTCGAATATTTTGTAAATCGTCCGTGGCTTTAGATTTTTGCAAAAATTCGGTTGGGTATTGATCTTAACATGCTACCGATAAGATCCTGGCCAATGTTAGCCCACGTGTCCAAAATAACTCTTTTTAATGTGATGGCGTCATTGAACTGATGTCTGTTGACTTAAACACACCTCCCCATGATCCCCCGGAGGTTCTCCATAAGATTTGGACCGGGTCTTAATACTGGGCCTCGCATCAAAGACCCTTCCCGATCACTAAACCACTGCCGCGAATGAAGAGAGACGTGTATTGGCGCATTATCTTGTTGAAAGACGACTGCCTGGTCACCAATTTCATCTTCCAAATAGGGTATAAGGGCAGATTCGAGCATATCCGTGTACATTTCAGAGTTTATCCTGGAAGGGATGATGCATAAACTTAGCTTCCCGTATGATGAGAAAGGCATCATTAAAGCCATCATTAAAGCAACATCATAAGGATGCACGGCTTTCTTTTGCGAGGGAGCACATGGACTGGACGCGGGAATGGGAGACCGTTATTTTTTCGGATGAAAAGAAATTTAATTTAGATGGGCCAAATGGTCTCACTCATTATTGGCACGATCTTAGAAAAGAGAACCCACCCAGAAGTAGTCGACATTCGGGAGGTGGAAATGTAATGATATGGGGAGCTTTCTCATCATATGGAAAGCTCCGCTTATGCATCATCCGTTCCAGGATAAACTCTGAAATGTACACGGATATGCTCGAATCTGCCCTTTTACCCTATTTGGAAGATGAAATTGGTGACCAGGCAGTCGTCTTTCAACAAGATAATGCGCCAATACACGTCTCTCTTCATTCGCGGCAGTGGTTTAGTGATCGGGAAGGGTCTTTGATGCGAGGCCCAGTATTAAGACCCGGTCCAAATCTTATGGAGAACCTCCGGGGGATCATGGGGAGGTGTGTTTAAGTCAACGGACATCAGTTCAATGACGCCATCACATTAAAAAGAGTTATTTTGGACACGTGAGCTAACATTGGCCAGGATCTTATCGGTAGCATGTTAAGATCAATACCCAACCGAATTTTTGCAAAAATCTAAAGCCACGGACGATTTACAAAATATTCGAGTTGCTGTAAAAAAAATTTTTCCTATAAACCATTGTTTTTCCTTCATTTTGTAAAGTGCGTACAAATGAATTTCGCTGTAGTTTTTCTACTTTTTATGGTTAAATACAAGTAAAATAAATTTTGTATTGAGATAAATAAATAATTATATTCGTTTTTTATAATAAACACATTTCCCATCATTAAAAAGTTCAATAAAAATTCCAGGACGTCGAAAACATGAAAAATATGGGTGCGCACAAACGAATTTCGCTGACTGTATAGTACAGGAAAAATAGTAAAAATAGCGGAAATGATTGGGTACAGGCTGAAAATTGGCACGGAGCTTCCTTTTAGGGTTCTTAATAAGGGGTTATAAAGTCTACCGATTTTCTACCCCGGGAACCTTTCTTTCTAGGGGGTTTTAGGGTCAAAATATCTGTTTTTTGCAAATGCATCTGAAACCGTAAGTCCTATCATAAAAAAATGTTCACAAAGTTTGTAGCTCATACGATTTTCTACAAAAAATGTTATTATACATTTTCCCGTACGTATTGCCATTCATGAGATATCACCGTTTTAAAGATTTAAAATATTCATATGAACTCATTCACGACTTGTATAGGTTTTCCGACGTTCAAGTTGGACTACTTTTCTAATTTTTTCAGGGGTCATTCCTGGATGTATTTGGAGGAAAAATGTGTTCTAGATAGGGGGCTAACCACTAAGATACAGGGTGTTCGCGAAAAAACAGTGTCTTTTTTTGTCATTTATTTAGAGTTGAATAACTCCTAGACCAATTATCGTAAACCAATATACTTAGACTCATCTTTTAGGTGTATTCTTTTATTTGATATAAAGATCAGGAACTTGAGTTGCTCCGTTTAGAAGATATGTAGGTTCAAAGCATGAGCGAAATGTTTAAAAGCCTAATGATATTTTTTATTCAATTTAAAGTATATTTTCTGTTTTTTTTTTTACCAATTGGTCCAATTTGGAACAATAATACAAAATTACGTCTAAATTATGTCAGATAGTAGACAAAACATGATCAACAAAAATCACAAAAAGAGGGGGCTATATGTGCCCGTTTTCGAGATATAGATTTTTCTATTACGTAACTGACCTAGTGTAAGTGACTCACTGCATTACATATATTGATAAAAAGTATTATTTTTATTTTTCAAATTTAAAAATTAATGAACAAATCTAAATTACTATCTTGCCAATCAAAATATATGATTTTCTGCAAATTATGCGTAGCGTGATTTAAATGGCTTTTAAACATTTCGCTCATGCTTTGAACCTACATATCTTCTAAACGGAGCAACTCAAGTTCCTGATCTTTATATCAAATAAAAGAATACACTTTGACCTAAAAGATGAGTCTAAGTATATTGGTTTACGATAATTGGTCTAGGAGTTATTCAACTCTAAATAAATGACAAAAAAAGACACTGATTTTTCGCGAACACCCTGTATCTTAGTGGTTAGCCCCCTATCTAGAACACATTTTTCCTCCAAATACATCCAGGAATGACCCCTGAAAAAATTAGAAAAGTAGTCCAACTTGAACGTCGGAAAACCTATACAAGTCGTGAATGAGTTCATATGAATATTTTAAATCTTTAAAACGGTGATATCTCATGAATGGCAATACGTACGGGAAAATGTATAATAACATTTTTTGTAGAAAATCGTGTGAGCTACAAACTTTGTGAACATTTTTTTATGATAGGACTTACGGTTTCAGATGCATTTGCAAAAAACAGATATTTTGACCCTAAAACCCCCTAGAAAGAAAGGTTCCCGGGGTAGAAAATCGGTAGACTTTATAACCCCTTATTAAGAACCCTGAAAGGAAGCTCCGTGCCAATTTTCAGCCTGTACCCAATCATTTCTGCTATTTCGCTTTTTTCGGCTTAATTTGACTGTACTAATACATATTGTAAATTTACTGCTTGCGAATTAAACTTCCAGTGCCTGTTTATAAAATTACCGCAGAATTTTTTTTATAGTGTAAAACAGTTAGATCCAAAGCTCGTTGGAGAAATAATGTATGTACTGCTAAAAAGTGGGAGAAATATAAGACGACACAACTAGAGAGCTGCTGCAAGGGACACATTCCGATGACCGATAGATGAGGATACTGAACGAGGCTAAGTTAGTCTTTATTGACTGTAGTAACAAGGAGTTGTAGTGAGTATTTTTATACCTTTTTATATTAAGTTTAAAAATGGAAGACAAGACGTTTTAGTACAACTGATCATAGGAATTGGTATTTAGTCATTTTTTACCCAAAACAAACTTAAAATCCTGCAATACAAATAAAAACTAATTTATTATAGTTTTTTCTACAGCGCCATATTCCCCATTAGTAGATGCAATTATGACAAAAATAATCATCTGTTTTTTACTTCATTTTTGTGCAGGTTACTCTTATCACTTCGTTTCACAAATTCATACAATTATTTTTATCTTTAAATTAAGTACCTCTAAACTCCTTTATCACCACTTTGCATTTTTTTATCACTATTTCATATTTTTTCAGTTGACCACAGAAAATAATTTTTAATCCGAAAGCGGTTTCCGTTCCCATGCCTAAATCCCAGTCATATGTGATGTCTATTGCCAAACAGGACGTAAGTAAGGAGACTCCGAATAGATAATAGGAAATGGGCTTATTTAACGAAAAAACTAAATATAAACCCGAGACACGACTTCGCTAATGAAGATATATTTTTGAACTGCCGTACTTTGTTTCAATGAAATCATAAAATGTACGCAATTTTTTATCATGCTCGATTGTGAACCTCCTGGCTCGCTAAGATATTCGGTGGGAAAATTAATGATAAGAATCTGAATGTTCTCGGCTGAGAATTTGTATGTAAGAAATTTTTATTCTGACTGATATTTCCGGATGCTGATTTAGCCTCGAACTTGACGAAACAAGTTCAGAAGTTAAACTGCTGCTTAAACTGCTCTTTAAAAATATAAGAACTGTGCAATCATAATAATTATGCACCAATTATAAATAGGAAGCAAATAAAAATATGTTAAATTTATTCATGTTTAGCACGAGTGTGACTAATATTTCTGTTGTTTAAATTCCAATTTTGAATCATTCCTAGAATAAGAAAAAAGAAAAGAAATTGACATTTTTTATTTTTAATCTGTAATCGATTTGATTTTCAAAAGCAAGCGCAAGCACATGTATCAAGTCGGCCAGAGGTGAACAGTTGGAACTTTATGGTCCATTCCAGGGTTAATGAATAAGCCTAGCGACCATTCTTCGCTTAAGAATTCTCAGAACGCAGGCTGAATCTTTTATCGCCACCATTTCTCATTAGCATATTTGAAAGTGATCACTAATCAAAATATAACACGAAGGTGGGGATTGGAGCAGTTTTTTTAAATAACTCTAACTTGAACTAAAGTGTTTTTTTTTTTAAATTTTTGCAAACCCCTCTTTTTGTATAATATTTAATTGTGATAATCTACATTTAAACCCACCCCGATTAAGTCATCTGTTCTTAGAAAGCAGAAAGTAAATGTGAAGTGGAAGAACCTTTTATTTTGAAAGTGATCGAAATCCATCTTTAGATCGAGATATTTAATTAGGAGTTTCCTTTTTGAGTTATTTATTCAATAACAAAAATAACTCCCAAATTGTTTTTGAGGTGCGATGAGATCACAGTAAAACAATATTTCTGGTTTGACGGGGATTAATGGCACCAGTCGCCCTCACATGTTTTGACCAGCGCCAGCGCCGGCCCTGGGGTAGAGCGAGTGGAGCTGTCGCTCTAGGCGCCAGGCGGTAAGGGGCGCCAAAATGAATGCGAGCTTCGGTTTGAATTAGCCTTCCAATGGTGATACGAGGCGACCGTCCATAGGCGACCGTCCTTTCTCGCCCAGCTCGTGGTATCAATATTGAAATACCAATTGAAGATGGAGCACTTCTTAACGCTCCACACATTTCTGGGGCTCCCACAGTTCCCAAAAGAACGACCTACAAGGCCGGTTAGATATTTTTGGATCCATGCATCAAGGTGTGAATGTGATCCCAGTGAAGGAGAGCTTTCGGGATTCTGCCCTTCCTGAACAGTCTGAGCCCGTAAATCCAGGGATAGAGTACCTCTTGAGATCACTCCTACATTGGGAGATCTACTTAGATCTTCTGTGGAAGTAAGGGCACCTAATCGGATGGCAGCAGCCCGATAACGTTTTACGCGATATCTGGAAGCTGTCTACTCCCGTGTAGAGGCTGGTAGGGTCTGTGTGGCCCCAAGGAAGAAAGGGATACCGATTTTCTTAATAAGAAGAGGGTAAGATCCTCGAAAGGGGCGAAGGCTTTGTCCATACGGTTTGAAAAGCCTTCAGAAAAGCTGGACGCACCCATAATGAAGTCTAGAACGACTCCAAAGCCGACTTACTCGCCGACCCGGAGAAAGTGTCAGAATGGGCGTGTTTGCGACTAACAATCCTGACTATGAAACAACTAGTTACCGTGCAATGAAGTCTTCTGGAGGTGATAGCCGAATTGGCTCATGGCTCAGAACAACCCAGATCCGTAGGGGTCGGTGCGCCCACCATCTCAACCTTACTGGCTTGGGCAAGCCCTAATGCCCAGCCATGCAATGCAAACAACCAAATAGCCCCCAAAGAAGGTGGTGCTGTTGGCGAAGCAACTCTGAGAAGACATGCTTCCTCTATTACCGCTACAGGCGGGGCTGTGACCCTAAAACCACCATCGAAATCCTTATGGGGCCCCCAGCCCGTAAGGAAATGGTAGGCAGTTCTCGAAAAAAGTTTTATCTAGGACAACTGGAAATACAATTTATGTGAGGTGAAAGCGTCGAACAAAGGGCGCCGAAAGACAATCTCGCTCCACCCTCAACGAGGGCTAGGGTCTGCGCTGGTTTTGACACCCCATGTCTCCTTTGATTACTGAGCAAAAAGAAAAAAATATATTTGATATCATAAAAAAAACTTTCGTGCTCATAAGCAAAATCACTATTTTTTCCATTTCCATCTTGCATTTCCATTCAAGACTTATTTCTACTATTGAAGTAATATCAGAGGTAGGTACTACATCCTATATTAGAGCAGATATAGGACGAAGAAATAAATGGTCAAATACATGGAAGGAGGCAATAATTATTAACTTGCCAAAAAGGGAAATTGGAGAGGGATTACCATACAAAACAGAGTAACAAAAATACTGGCCTCCATAATTCTTTAGTGGGTTGAAGATAAAATAGATTGGCATTTAAGGGAACAACCAAGGCCAGATATTTGACGCCCGTGGGCTACTAAAAATAATGCGCCCTCTTCATAAAAAATACACGGGATGTCTATCGGGAACGACGACCATCAGTGGAGAGGACACAAGTAGTGATTGAGTCTCCTATACCAAATAATAGGAAAACTTTACAAAGGTTTCTGGGACTAACGTCCTACTTCAGAAGATTTATAGCAGACTGTTTATTCGGAGCAAATCCGTCCAAAAATGTAGCTCTGAAGTCGATATCTTTGTTAAAAACACCCCTAATTTTGGACTTTGTCGACTCATAACTCCTAAAGTTGGGAAGATAGAACTATATATTTTACCATCATAGATAGGTCATAGGTGGAAGAGTTCTGGTTCATTGGTGCCTTACTCATTGAAATAGGTTATAGGGTTATAAAAATGCAGGGTGATATGTAAAACTCTATCTTTGTACAGTTTTGACCGTATTATTCAAAACAGACAAATATTTCGAACTAGGCGCCATAACTTATATTCAGCTCAAAAATACCTATCCAACGACATATTACACATAACTATTGGAGGTGATACCAAAATCCATACATTTTCTTTTCTGGCATCCTCCTTTACCTAACTTTTGTCCCTGTACTTTCTCATGCAAGAAAAACTGGGGAAATTTTACTTCTCCTCGTGCAGGAAGTTACTAGAGGTTTTGGGCCCGTTTAGACGGTTCGCTGCCAGGAACATTCCTCACGAACTTTGAAGATGAAGGGGGAAGTGGGGATGATGAGAGGTGCCACCCACTTCTCCCCTCATCCACAAAGTTCGTATGGAAAGTGGAACGCTCCTGGGAAGCGAACCGTTTAAACAGGCCCTTAGCCTCGAGATTTTCATAAAATGTTACTCAAGAAATGTTACTTGAGATTTTACACAAAAAGTGAATAAACAGACCTTCGTCTACGAGAATCAGATGCAAAAATTCGGGAAAAAGTCTCCCAAGTGAGAGAAACATCCCCTACTGGGATCCTAATCCTACTTAACCTAACGCCTGCACTCACACCATGCATAAACATTATATTAATACACACGCATTGGCCCATTTTATCCTTTTGATTCTTTCAATATCGAGGGTGTGCCCGAAACCCAGCGCTTCCGGAAGAGATCCAACTAGATCACTTATATAAATTTTGAAGAACAGCGGTGAGTTTACCCTTAATGCAATCCAGTTTTCAAAGACCTGTGAGGTAAAATTCTCGCTCCCCCGTTATTCAGTTTGGACAATTATCATCTATGGGTGGATGTTAATTTTATAGTGGCTTGTCGCTTAAATAATAAACTTAACTGTTCAAGCTTCCCGGTTTCCAGCCACGGTCGTCAGTCTTTCGTGAACTACTGAAAGAGGATTCGGGTGTGCCTCGTGGGCTCCTAAATTCTTCTCCGACTTTCTTTGCCATGACCACTGACATATAGAATGGACTGCTCATGAGGAATTTTTCATGGCACTAATCTGTTCCATAGGCTACAAACCTTTTTTCACTCCATGTAAACACCGGAATCACTTTTGAAATTTACATTTTTTTAAATACGTACTTAAAACATTAAAACAACACAAATATTTTGTTTAAACAAATTAATAAACACTATTTTCACTTTTTCACCTTTTAAAATGCCTTTTTTTCATTAATTTGCAAATTTTATGTGTATCTGATTTAAGTTCTTAACGCCTGTTTTTCCTGTTCTTCTGAGTGCTTCTGTCAGTTTGGGGGCTTATGGATGAGCGAGTCGACTATACCTTTTTGGTGCCATCGGTTTGTATGGGAATAATTGCTGATGAGCAGTCCATTATTATATGTCAGTGGCCATGACCCTTAAAGGCACAAACAGATTGGCGTCTTTGAGGCCGTCGCCTGCCAAAGAGTTTCCCATACCTACATTTAATTTCTCTAACTAACTCTCTCCCACACTGAGAAAAAGGAAATGTTCAGTCAAACCATTCTCGCTTAACTCAACTCCGCTACGGAATTGGATACGGCGAAATCATCCTAGGAGTTCACTTAACTACCTGGCGTAGTTGACAAGGCAATGGTGTCAATTCCGTAAGCAATTGGGGGAGATCCGCAGGAATTCTTTAAATAACATACCGTGTTGATTTTATGTAATACGCAATTATATGAATTACAATAGACGATTAAGAGGCGTCACTGAGTATTTGATTTGATTTTTTTTATATTTCGACCAGTTTTGAAAATATTTCTTGCAAATTAAAATTCCTTTGAAAAGAAGTTAAAAATATTTGAGTCGATACAATCTGCTGTCCATCAAGCAATATATCTCGATAGATTCTATTTCGCACGGGGTTCGATAAATCGAAATTTACTATTACTGCAATTACTAAAAGCATTTTATTAATAGATTTATATGAATGAAATTTTTTTAAATGAAAATAATTAATTGAAGGCAATATTTTATTTATAACATTTTTATTTATTTCTGAACTTCAATTATTAGAAATATTATAAATTAATTCAAATAAATAAGATTTATAACGTACGAAAAACATACTTATTGATATCTACGTTACATCCAATAATTAACTAACTATATTTAAATTTTTAAGAATTTATGATAAACTATCTTTGAAAAAAATATTTAGGGAAATATGATATGTAGATTTCCTGATAATGAATTGTGTCCTTCATTGTTGGCACTAGTACATTTTGTTCGACGGAGATCAACTTTGAAGATGCGTTTTAATCTAAATCTTCATCACTTCTAGTTTTATTGTCCTTTAAAAAAATCAATGTTTAACTAGCATTTTCGTAAAAAAAAAAATATGTATCTACCTTTATACGAATTGTAATAACTCCTAAATTTCTCTTAATTAATTATGACTTGGGTACCTTTTCAGCCATGATAGATATAAACAAAATTGTATACAAGGTGTAAAGATTCTACACACAGGCAGACACACTTCGTCCTATTCACAACAACAATCCACTGTGCCACTGATTTCACTGTTTATTTTTTCACTGCTTACATGATCTATGCACGGGATCAACTAACATTTTGAAAAAGAAACTTACACAGATACTGCTGATAGTATTAGGGTACGTACAAATACCCAACAACTCAAAACAAAGACTGCAGGTAGTCAAACGGCGACAGGAACATTCCCAATAATAAAAAAGGGGGCAAGTTTATATGACAAATTGTTTCTTTTCGCTAGATGCATAAACTATTGAGACAGCTACGGGCTAATGTTTAAACATATAATACATTTTATTAAGTGAAAAAAGAAATGTTTTTTCCTCAAACGAACAGCAATAAGTTCAACTGCATAAAGTTTTGAATTGGAACTCCGTCGCGGAATTGACTTAAAAAAACCTATACTTTTGTTTTAACATACTTAATATTGGTATAAAACGTTATTCATTTGACGAGATTGAATTCTCTCCAATTCCCTGGCGGACTTGGTACAATTTTTGTTTTTTTCTCAGTGCAGGCGACTGTCGCCACGACCTCTGCGCCAATCTGTTTATGTTTTAGGGGGTCCACACACTTAGGGCAGAGCGGTGGCAGTCTGGGTGTGCGTGATGTTCCGGTAGGGAGGGTAATTACGACTCCACCATCTTCTGGGATCTCTGCTCCCCTAGATGATGGGAATGTTCCCCCTAGATTATATGGGTACTGATGGTGCCAATTTTCTGGCGCGACTAGAAATTTTGGGCAGGGGGCCGGGTATTTAGATTTGCTTCTTAGCTTCTCGGGTTGCTGGTCGCCATCCTGCCTTCGGTCTATTCGGAAGGAATTCGCGAAAGCGGGCTCGAGTATGCTCCGTGGGGTTCCCTGATTCAACTCCTGGCAGAGCCTCCAAAGTAGGATAAGGAATCATATAACTGCGTCTTGGATGCCCGGAAGAGATCCTAAAACGGCAGTGCAAATCGATCAATTTATATCTTGGCTTGGTAGGCCCGACCATATTAGCTCTTCCCTTTCTGGGCAGCTTCCAGTGTCCACCACGAGGAGGTTATGATCTTCTATGAGCCCGTTTAGACGATGGGCTCCAGTGCATGTGCCTCACGAATTGTGTGCATAAAGGGAGAAATGGGGTGGTACCTAGCATCATCCCAACTTCTCCCTTCATCCACTCACTGAAGCCCATCGTCTAAACGGGCTCCATCAGTCCGAGATAGTTACGGCACGCGCTTATTTAAATACCCTACATATCGCTCCTCCTCCTCGCTCCCTCCACACTTTCAATATGCGGTTGTTAAATTTAAGTAAGACAAGATTCTTCAAATCCAAAGAAAATGCCAAGAAGTAAACTGGATTTGAGTAATGCTAAATTTTTGGCATCATCTTGTTTTGAGATTTAAATCTAGAAAAATTACCAGATTTTTGTCCGTTCCTTATAAATTGTTCTGGATAATCCACTGAAACCACTCATATCATTTCCTAACTTAACATTTTAACTCAAATTACTATTGTTACCGTTACGGATAAATGAGCTTAGGCTACGGATCATATATGTAGATAGATGAACTACCATCCTAATGTGATAATTAATTTACGTTAAAATGTTTAAAAGTGGGAAAGTCGGGTAATATGGGAACAGTTTTGTTAACATCTCAGAAACCCTAAATAAACAATTTTTTGTTCGTATATCAAAATTTTATCTTCTATTTGGTACAATTAACTATAATTATGCAAGTAGGTTTTTTTTATTACTAAGTTTTTATAAACTTTTATAGCCGTTTTAAAAAAAAGTGTAAAATTGGATGTTTCAAAAATGGTCGGGTAATGTGGGAAATGGTCACCTCAGTGGGTAAAACTGAACCAAACCTCATAATACAAAAAGATTAATTGTTCATTTGCACAAATAATAGTTTGTAACATTAATATAAACAATATTGAATGATATCAATTGTTTTTATTTTATTTTTAGCAACAAATAAGGTAAAATAATGAACAAAATGCAGCCATACATGAAACTGACGTTTATTTTAAAATATTAGACTCTATAAAAGTAAATTCGTAAATTTGATAATTAACAATCAATTTTCATCGATAAAAAAGCTAAATAGCATGTCATCATATTTCTTCGTTGAGGCGGAAAAGGATTCCCACATTACCCGACATGGCTACTTTTATAAACAAACACGTGGTTTAACAAGAATTTTTGAATAATCATAAAATCTTTTTCCACCCTAATAAAGGACATCCTAACGAATACTTATCATTAACTTACTTTTTATTTTTTCTTAAAAACTATGAAATTTAGTGCCGTTGAATACTGAGAAAATAAAACTTGGAGCGTTAGTGATTTCTATTAACAGTCCCTACCACGTGAACACTGCTCGAAAATAAATTGAACTGCCATAGAATATGGTCATTTTTCAGTATAAGCATGAAAAATCACAAAGTACCAACCTAAATTATTGTAAACCCTTTCAAATGGCCATTTCCCACATTACCCGACCTTCCCACAATACCCGACTTTCCCCTACTTAAATTTAAGTGTGCCTTGTTTCGCAAAATTAATAAATAAATAACAATAGGAGAAGTAGTTTGTCAATCATTTAAATTGTTCAAACTTTATTAGTATACTTTAAACAAAGAATATGTGCGTGAAACACTCGCCTTGTAATTTAAAGTTCTCTGTATAGCAAATGGGTGTGATCAACAACTAAATAAATTTTCTGAAGATATGTGTTACCACAAAAAGTGAAGTTCCAAAGTTCCTTTAAAAATGTTATGCCCGAATGGAAACAACGCTTTTTTTTTTATTAATTAATAACATAGTAGCGAATCGAAAAAACCTACATTGAACCGATTCAATCCTTCCAACGTGCGCAGAGTAAGGAGACCAAACCTAGGACGCATATTCAAGTAAAGGGCTGACAAGAGGTATGTATAAGTGTTTAGTGATCAAGGTGTTGCAAAATTCTTTGGAGCACCTTTTTATAAAACCCAGGACTAAACTGCCCTTAAGGGCAGTTCTCGTTAATCTAACTATCAATACGGCGACTTCGCAGTAGTGTTTTGAAAATCGGTTGCGACGAGGTGGCGATTTTCACGTGTTTACGAAATATTGACCAATAAACCTTTTAAACGTCAATGCGTGCATCAATATGCCAAGCGTCAATGCGGTTCAATGAAAATTTCTATCAATATGCTTCAATAAATTGACAATACGTTTGAACCCCTGGTAAACGGTCAATATGACCTTTCAATGGGTCTCGTCAATATTATTGAGAGCCGTATTGACAATATTATTGATCGTCTCCGGGGCCCTTTAGAAGATGTATCTAGTCAAATATACATAATCCTAAGCTCTTTAACATATAGTTAACACGAGGGACACCTTCATAGAATAATGAGTTGCTACTAATTATAGGGCCACGTCTCTTGTAAAATGTCATGACTTCGTATTTATTAATATTGAGAACCTGGTTATTGTAAGCCAACCAAGAGTAGATGGTGTCAAGGTTAACTTACAAAAGGTTGCAATCCTCATGTGACGGTATAATTTAATGACGCCTTTTTGGTTGCAGATTTGGATCCAAGGAAGAGAGCTTTGGTAGGTCCAGTAAGTTAAGTAAGATTAGAACCATAACAGAAGGGTTTATAGAAAGCCTAGCTTTCTTAGTTTTAAGAATTTAATGTTTGAAGAGCTTGTCAAATGTCTTACTAAAATCAGTGTAAACACAAATGTTTGGCAACCGGAAATGAAGCCCTCGACAGCATGAGAACTCAAGAAGATTGGTGGTAATGGAACGAGCTGGATGAAAACCATGTTGATTCGTTGAGACAAGCTTCTTGTGGATACACGATTCAGTGGCGTAGCATAAGTATCAGCTGCCCGGATGAAAAATTTGCGGCCCTCTTATTAAGGTATTTCAATTTAAAATACTATAATATGAAGTAATTCTAAAAAACTTTTCAGGAAGAACAGGCATCATTCTTGTGTATTGTACAGGCTACAAATAAAATAGTCTTATACATATATATGTCAGTGGCAAAACTTAGTATATACCACCCATTTCCTACTTCAAAGGTGAGTACTCCCTAAGTACCAAATAATAACGAAAATCTTTTGAAGCAAAAGTAATCCGTTTAAAGAAAGAAGGGTGTTTAAGTAAGATGCATTGGATAAATGTACTAAAAATGGAGTCAAAAGCTAGTATGAATACAAAAAGTAAATAACCAATTGTTGCTCTGCGTATACATGGAGTCCCGTCACAGCTTCCGAAGCGGTTAATGTGGTAGATAGTACATAAAAAATGATTAACAAAAACCACAAAACAGAGGGGTTATATCTCTGCCCGTTTTCAGTTTTACTGTTGGGAGAAAAGGTGTAGTTTAATGAGTTTGAATAAGAAGGTAATGAAAGAACGGTATATATCCATGGATAGGGTATCTTTTTTAACGTCCAGAATAGGGCTTTCATTTGATTAATAAAAACAATGGTTGATGATGGGGAAATTCAGATATAAAGGGTCTTATTTGTAAAAAATATGAGAAAATACATCTCTTCTTTACATATTTCACTGCAATTCAAAAAGTAAAAACCCAAAAAAAAATCAGTGAATGACACCTATTGGTAAACAGAAAAAAACCAAAGCTAGCTCGAGTCTTGGAGTCTTCCACAAAATTTTTAAGAACCTTTTGAAGTTGTTAAAAAAGTTTAAGAACCTACTTTTTGAATTACAGAATGTATTTTTTCATATTTTAAGATTAAGTTAATGTGAATTGGACAACTTCCTTGAATTGTCAAAGCATCACTCATTGGCTTCCCTGAAGGGTCTTACCCGTACTGTAACCTAATTTGCAGTAGGTATTATACAATATTCAACACTATTCTTTATATCATACATAGAAGTCATTCTCGTTGAATCCAAGCACAAAATAAAATTCGGAGAATCCCTGCAAGTCAGTACAGACGGTGTGCTGCCAGTCGCTACAATGAGCAACATGTCATTATTATACATTCATTTAAAGAAAGTGTAGGGGATTCCTTGATTTCGTCACAGTATAAATAATGAAAAATTCCGAGCTAATTTCGATCGGTCCAAATCGTAGGTGCCGCAAAAATGTGAAATGGCTCAAATATTTGCAAGTTATTATTATTATTTATTGTGAAACTTTGCGCCCCCTAAAGTTCCGCCCTGGGCTGTCCCTGTAATTCAAATAGTAGTTCATTGAATTCCTTTTTTATGGACGTTTGAAACATCCTCCAAAGATACCTTAAACATTTCTTAGAACAGTCCAAGACTCCATCGGTGGGGCCTTATTCTCTATTACAATATTGTGAGAATTTTTCTCGAAACTGCCAAAAAGGTAGGGCGCGTTCAATAATGCAGGATGCGTGCGCAGTTGACTTATTCAGTCATTGAAAGCTTCCCACTTTCAATTGCTGAATAAGTCATTTGCGCACGCATCCTGTATTATTGAACGCGCTCGTATTCTGCATTACAAAACTGACTCGAAACTGTAACAATATTGTTAGATTTTTACTCGAAAGCTCAAGGGTAATCGAGCAATTTATAAAATTTTAGGTGTGGGCGATACAATTGAAAGCTTTTGCGCTCATTTTCTTTTCTTTATGGGACATTTCTACGAGAGGAAGCAATATTGTAATAGGGAATACGGAAGCATTTTAGTTTCGGATAACAGTTTCGAGTGAAAAGCATTTGAGTATTGTAATAGAGAATAAGGCTTGGGTTTTTTGCTATTTGCCATTCAAAAATAGGTATGCCTTACTAATCTGGTTTTAGTATTTTGAACCCCTATAAACAGATCAGTGAATGCCACCTACTTTTGAATGGTAAACAAAAAAAAACCAAGCTAGAGTCTTTGAGTGTTCTAAGAAATTTTTGGGTAACTTTTGAGGATGTTTAAAATGTTCAGAAAAAAAGGACCTCAATGAAGTATTTTTTGAATTACAGTGAAATATGTGGGAAGAAATGTAATTTTTCATATTTCTGTTACAAATAAGACCCCTTATTTCTGTTACCCCTATCATACACCCATTGTTTTTATTAATCAAATGAAAACCCCATTCTAAACGATAAAAAGATGCCCTATTCATGAATAGATATAGATCGTTGTTTCGCTCAAAACAGAATACGATGACGAAGCTTTGTGGAAGCCCTATTATGCTCCCTAGAAGGGCAAAGCAAGATAATATAATAATAATTTCTACTAAGATCCCAAAGGGTGAGGTTCGAGCAGGGAAGTGGTAGAGTAAACCTGAGTGTTGGCGTGACTAAAGTTTGCTGTCCGCGTCGTGTGGACGGCCCATTATGGCATTTTCGCGGTTCAGTGTTACTTGGCTCGTACTCTGCAGCATTCGACGAGTGGCGCGTTTGGCTAGCCGTTGGAGGCTAAACAATCGAGTAAATTTTTGTTATCTTAAGGCCCCAATTTACACACAGTTCGACGGCAAGCCGTGACCTGAAAGCTTTCGCCTTGAGACCAAGTATACTATACACTGACCGGCCGCCAGCTGTATGGTCTGAAGTTCAAGAATTCTTACAGTTCAAGAAAGCTGACAAAAATCGCATTTATCGTCAGTGCAGGACTGAAAATCTGAACTTCTATTCACTCTCGAGCCGTGAATTGACGGCAAGAATACACGCCGTATCCATTCGGAACGGAAAGCAAGAGGCGAGCTAAGCGTGAAAACCATCCACACTCGCGTTCGCGCTTGTTTGCGGGAGTTCACGTCGTCAGACTGGAACCGCCTTGAAGCTTTCGTTGAGGCCATGAACATTTTTGCACTTTAATAACCTGCTAAGCTAAGCAGTCGTTTTCGCCTGTGTGTCTATAGGGAATCATGATTTCATCTGCATGCCACGGCCTGTCAGGCGGGTACCTGAAGTATTATCTTTCAGTTAGACTGAGTCAAGCTTAGTCGTACCGGTCGACCTGGTCTGACAGGCCACTGCCTACCGGCGGTCTGTAAGTGAATGGGGGTCTTTAGTAGAGAAACATGTTTTACTTAATTTAACCAAGTTTTCTTGCCATTTTACACTGTTTCTTTAAAAAAATATTTACGTGATATTTGCCGAGACCCCCCTCTCCCCACGTGAGATTTGGTGAGATTTGGCTCGAGCCCCTCACCCCCTAAAAGCCTCACCTAATTTATGGACGACCCCTGATTGAATAGTAGTACAAAGGCCTAACCCATGACCTCTCCTGAGCATTTCACAATAAAATCGATATCCATGTCAGATTTTATTATTTTATTTTGAAGATTGACGATAGCCACATCGTTTTTTAGTTATTCTACTATTCACAATCGAGTTTTTAGATTTTATAAAGCATTTGCAACATACATGTTTTTTTGCAACTTTGAACCCACCCCCGCGTCAGAAATTAGCGAAACTGACTGACTGATGGCAGGCTATTGTCGCACACTATCAGATTTTATAAAACGTTTGCATTCTTTTGCCGCGCAGCTCCCCGACTAATGTTAGTCTGTTAATTTCTTTACTCGTACTCTAGGTTAGTTGTCGTTGAATAAGGATACTAATCATCAACGCAATTTTTTCTACATCAAATTATGAATTATGTTACTTTCAAACTAAACATTTTCCATGTATTATACAAGAAGCAATACTTATCCCCGAGAAACAATCGTAGAAATCAACAAATAACACAAATTTGCTTCCAGTCATTTTGTTATTAAAAGTGTTCGGTTTTTCCAATCTGGTAACTCATCCAAGAATTAAGTAAGGAACTCCGCCCATAACGAAAGTCTTATCCAATGAAATTGTTTGACTTTTCCAATTTCGTGTGCGCAGACGCCGGTCGGAATTTACCTTTTTTCCTCTCTTTAGAGCGCCTTCATCTTTTCTTGGCTGCAAATGCGATAAGTGTTCACCATGAGAGTGTGCAGCTCCGCAGTCACCGGGGGACGCCCCTACTTATCCCATTCTGAAGTGGCAAAGAATCTTCAAGAAGGGACTGCCCAGGTTCCCATTCAAAGAAACCCACTGCAGTAATCAGGTTCTTTTATTTCCGAGACCTACTGCACGCCGGGAGCCTGTTTAGGTTCGGGCTCAGATTACTCAACCCAGCCCCGCGATTTCTACTGAACAGGCATTGGCCTGAAGCTTTACTCCACGGAGCCTCAGGGCTGTGCTTTAGTTCGCTGTCAGTTCACTTTTCGAACGGGACGTGTGAGCACCTGTTGTGTGTCGATTAGCGAAGCTTTCAGAAGAGCCGCAAGTGATACAAAGCTGAGCTTTGAATTGATGCTTACCAACGTAACCGGTAAACTTGAATCGAGCTCTGTGGATTTTTGAGAATTCCGTGATCTCGCGTAACGTCACAGGAGAGCGTTGGGTTTCTCTGTTGTTAGTTAGGTGCGGGATTTTCGCACTGCTTGGCTGTTGAATAAGTTCCACGCTTCCGCGGAATTCCGATTACGTGTGATGCGTGCTTGGCGTGAAACTTTAAGTGCCGGTTCCGCCAAAATTAAAGCTCGCGTAGACTCTGTCTCCAAATTGGATTTAGCTAGCGCTCTCTGTGGTGGTCTACCCTTGACCATCTTCCGAAATTTCAGTTGCGTCGAGTTATGCTAATCATGCCGTAAACGTGACTAACCCAGTGTCCACTTTATTAGTTCAGTGTTGTTGTGAAAATAGTCATCGGCCGGGGAAAGCCGTTTCTTGTGCTCGCAGGTGAATAATTTATTATTAAAAAGCTGAGAATTTCCGATTATTACTCAAAATCGAGATCTGTGAGTGCTTTGTGTTGTGTGACCTTTTGGGAAGTTTTGTGATATTAAAAAGTCGTCAAAATAGCGCCGAAAAACTCTTCCACTCGAATGCATCTGCCAAGTGGAACAACGACGGCAGTTTACACCGGTTCCACTGCTGGTACCCTCGGTACAGATTGGTGCTCTAGCAGCTACAAGGGGGGCATGGTCGAGCCCCCCAACAACGGAGGTAGCAGTTCACCACCAGGATCTCATGATCTTTGGTGGACAGAACGGCTTGTTTTGGAGGCACAGCAGGAATATCCCGGAGAATTGGGTAAGATGAATTTTTCTTCTCTTTACTGGTTACGTACATACATATATAAATTTTCAAAATTTAGATGAATCACACAATTTTAAAATGGGTTAATACATTAATTTGGATTTTCAACATTTTCATTTTGAGTCACGCGGGAATATTTTTGATTTTTGCATAACTGCCTCACTGACAGATGATAAATACTCTGAGTCAAATCAAAATATAAGCTCGGTTGCCCAACAACAACATTAGTATAAAAGTATAATTTAGTATAATTTAAAATACTTTTCGGTTAAACGTAAACATTTACAACGCGTGCGATGTTTCAACAAAACAAAAACAAAGCAGATAAATTTTTTATGTGGAATAATAAGGTTTTGGAATCACCCCTTGTACTGTTAGTCCGTCATGGAGGCCCGCCACAATGGGGTAACTAGGACGGATTGCCCCGGGTCCCAAGAAGAGGGGGCCCGAAAATAGATGTAAAGCCAAAAAACTAAAACCGCCTGTGCTATGAACGCCCAGCGGGACGTAACCTAGAGTATGAAACCCAACCATGCACCATCCTAAAATAAAAATAATGTAATTATTCTTACCTTACCACATGTTTTAAAAAGGAAAACACAAAATTTTAGTAATAGGTTTTATTATATATCAATCACTTTAAAGGGTCCAATCATATTTTAGCCCCATGCCCCGCAACGTTATGTTGCGGGCCTGCCGTCGTCTCGTTCAAGTCATGGTGTAGTAGTAAGTCAGATTTAAATGGTAGATCAGAAAGGGTGTTATTGGTAGGGGATGTTTGAGTAGTTGTCATTGAACCTTACGTTTTCGGAAAAACTGACTGCGGAAGATTATTCCACAATGCAGTTGTTCTATTTTTAAGTAGCCCTAATAAAATATCTCGCTGCCTATAATAATATAGTACCAAAGTTTCGCGTAGATTGGGTCTTTATCTAGCGAGCAGTACACTTCCTTGTTCATCTGGTACTCTAGTACTGCCAGCGTCACAGCCTTTGTTGAGCGGTAACTGGAGTCACTCGTTTCAAGAGGCATAACAATCCCACGAGTCTGCTTCCCGCTAAGCCCACCGATTGCAAATATGGTTCAGCTGGCTGTTTAATCAAATGAATTCATATAACAACTTCTTCTTCTTCTTTGATCCGTTAGCTAGCGGTCGGAGTGGAACGTCACTGCAACGGATAGGCTGCTGACGGTTTCTTGCCTAGTTTCTTCTGGTCAATTCGGCAGGTCGACCACCCTCCTCCTTTCACACCCTGGACTTAGGACCAGGCCATGGTACAGTTATACAAAGCAGGCTCATAAGGAAAACCTCTGGCTTCGCGACGTCACTCAGATCTCAGTTCATAAGGGAAAAAAGCTTTCTCCAGACGTCACTCAGATCTTTTCTCTAACAAATTGCCTTTAAGCTTTTCAAGATGGAAACAGAGCTTTTCCTTATGAGTCTACCTTGTATTATTGTACCATGGCACCAGGCGAAGGCGGAGTTTATATAACAACATGAGGAGCGTCGGAACAAAAACCGATATGTCGCATTTTGGACATTTTTTTTTTTCATTTTTTTCTGTTACAAAATGTTTAATTATACACCCTTAAGGAAAGAAATCAATTAAAAAACAGTTACATCCATCTTAAAAAAAATATCAAAATACTGTGGTCAGATCAAAACCCGACAAATAAATTTTTAAATTCAACAGGTTCTTGTTGTTGGATTAAAAACCGATAATTCTTATTAAGTTTTACACAATTCAACAAGGGTCGGTTCAAATTCCGATTAGGTACACGTTTACAAAGAAGCTTAATCTATTTTTTATTCTTTTATTAAATCGATTCCCAAAAAATATCTGAACGCTCTTCGTAAATACTTCGCCTTACCCTCACGTGATTGGGTTGTTGTGTCCTCGTTGGAGTGTCCTCTTTCCAACAAAGTCAAAATCATTAAAATTGGTTAATTAATTACTGAGAAAAGTGCATTTGAGTACACCGCTGCACAAAACTGCATGTTTATGCAAAAAAAAAATCATATCTCCGCCCCCATACATGTTAGGGGGGTGGTTGATGGCTCAAAATTTTCGTAAATTTCTCCTCTACACGGAAAGAATACATTCATTCACCTTAATTTAATATTAGTATAACATAATGCACTTAGTGCACCTCGATGCAGAAAAGTGCATTGGGGCCCCTCCACGGGAGCCCTGGTGCTCCATATTGTACCAAAAGTTGCGTTGGGGTGTCCTCTTTCCAACGCACTCAAAATCATTAAAATCGGTTAATTAATTGCTGAGAAAAGAGATATTTTTCCCATAAAAATGCTAAAAAAAACCGATATATCCAAATGATCGCGTCAAAAACCGATATATCCAAACTTGTCCGCCAAGTATCTCGCTAAATTAAGTATCTACCCTCCTTCAAGTTTCACACACCAATCGATGTCACTTTTACTGCAAATTGACATTCTATAATTTTCCACTTTTGTAACATTAAAAAATTTACAAGCTTTTTTTTAATTTGTGAAAAATGTGGTAAATGGTATATATCGGTTTTCGTTCCGACGCTCCTCAACTAAGAGTTCAAATGCGATGTTCACCGCATCCAGTGGCGCAACAGCTGCAAATGTTAAGGGGGCGTTCAACAAATATTTATATTCCAAGTGAGTTTGAACGTGACAAAAGGCGCGATAATTTCGAAAATAGAAAAGAATTGCGAAACATAACAATTTTCATGTTCTGCCGTATTTTATGCTCAAGTAAAAATACGACTTGTCCGTTCTTTGGTTGAAACAGGCACTCGCAGTGTCAAAACGCCTAACTGGCACCCAAAACAGGCGCGGCACGCCTGAGTAAAAATTCTACTTTTCCAAATGTAGTACAAACCCATAAAATGCGCAAGGAATAGTCCAAACGGAACACGGCACGTTCACACTTTTTCAAGACTAAAGCAAAACTGGAGCTATAAGAAATTGGATCTTCTTCTTCTTTAACGGCTCTACGACCGGGATCCGGTCCTGGCCTCTCGCAACTGTTCTCTCCACCGGTCCCTATTCTGAGCCGATGTCATCCAGTTTGGCATACCTACTTTGTCTACACCATCCTTCCAACGAAGGTTGGGTCTCCCTCGCTTCCGCATCCCATAGGTCTTACCGCAGAGGACTTTCCAAGTAGGCAGAAATTGTATAGGACGAAGAAAATGGGCAATTATCTTGGCACCATAAAGGGTGCCATTAGATTAGATAGATCGGTTCTTTTCTTTTCGGTTGTTCCATTGACGCTAAGCCGCATTGGATATAGTTAGTACTCAGCTGGGGGACCGCTTGTTACAGTGCCATGCACTTTTGGTCGATTACAAATGCCAGGCGCCTTTGTTCGTTATGCGTGCTAGTTGTAGGTGTGTATATGCTTTATTTTTATTCGAAACACTGACATATAGAGTGGACTCATGAGGAATTTTTCATGGCGCCAATTTGTTCCATAGGCTACAAACCTTTTTTCACTCCATGTAAACACCGGAATCACTTTTGAAATTTACATTTTTTTAAATACGTACTTAAAACATTAAAACAACACAAATATTTTATTTAAAAGAATTAATAAACACTATTTTCACTTTTTCACCTTTTAAAATGCCTTTTTTTCATTAATTTGTAAATTTTATGTGTATCTGATTTAAGTTCTTAACGCCTGTTTTAGCAACTGACATTCTGTATGTAAAAATCCGGGGGTCTATGGGGAAAGAGCAAAAGATATAAACATCACTATACCCGTCTATTTTTTTCTAATTGATTTAACCTGATTTTATTTCTGTCAGTCTGATTTTACTTCTGAGTGCTTCTGTCAGTTTGGGGGCTTATGGATGAGCGAGTCGACTATACCTTTTTGGTGCCATCGGTTTGTATGGGAATAATTGCTGATGAGCAGTCCATTATTATATGTCAGTGATTCGAAACAATAAACTCAAATTTTGCAAATGATATTGAAGAGAACAGTTTAGGGACTTGTTTCACTCTTTAAGTTAACGTAAACATTGAGGTTCAACTACTCTACGGGTTTTACAACATTTGCCTGTGGTATATATAATGAAATTTGTGTACCTACAATGTATGTTCGAAAAAATTATTTAAAATAGTTTTCGATTATTAAGTTTAATCTCCAATAATATTTTATCCGCTAGTCGGCGTCTTAGAGTTATATGGGATGATTTAATGTTGGGCCACATATATGAGCGGGGTTTCGACCCCCTGTTGTTGCGCCACTGACTGCATACTTCTCATGCATCCCCCAGACTCCCCTTGCGCTATCCTATCCCTTTTCTACACTTCGAGCTAAGCTAACTACTAGACATTACACCATGACGTGAACGACATGACGAACTGGAAGTATAAAGAGTGACACTTGCGCTTAGACTTTCAAATGATGAAAATGATTAACGCATTTCATCTAGACCGTAATGGGTGCCAAATAAGGGCTGTAGTGTGTGGAATTACGGGAAAAATAGTCTCTATAGTAACACCGATAAAATTGTGCAATTGTGCTACATTCCTACGGTGACTTAAAGATTCCATGGATGCGCAAAGGGTGCCAATATCAATAAGTTTGATGGCGCAGTTTTGCATTTTATCCAGTTTCGCCAAAGTGATTTTGAGGCGCCTGCGCAAATAACCGAGTTGCATTCAAATTGCTGCCAATATCACAACAACCTGCAAATTTTGAAGCAGAAATTGAGGTTATATAGTGACTCACAGTGAAAATGGCCCACCCTTTAAAAAATTACTTTTAGTAAAAATCTTCTAAGACATCAATTAAATAAAAATCCCAAAAAATATATTCTTAACAGTTTATTTAATTCTTGTTTCAACAAAAAAAGCAACATTCAATCCAATTAGTAAAACAACAAGCCAAATCAAGAGCTCAATCCAATAAATTTGCGTCCTACTATTAAGCACGGAGGTGGTCATGTGATGGTCTGGGGTTCTTGCTCAGCTGCTGGGGTGGGCAATTTACATTTCATCGAAGGGAATATGGACAAATAGCAATATCTGAATATCTTAAAGAATAATTTAATTTCATTTAATTTCTATCAAGACAACGACCCAAAGCACACAGCTGGAACAGTGAGAGAATGGTTATTGCAACATTGCCCAAAAGTAAACAAAACACCCCCAATCGTCAGATTTGAATGTGATAGAAAATTTGTGGCACCAATTGGAAATCGGAATTCGACAACATAACATTTCAAATAAAAATGAATTAAAAAGGGTCTTATTGGAGGAGTGGGAAAAAATTAGCCCTGATTACACCAAAAAACTTGTAGAATCAATTCCAACACGATTAAAATCAGTAATTAAACAAAAGGGATTTCCAACAGAACATTAGAATAGTTTTTACATATGTATTTTTTTTTTAAGTTTTATACCATAATCATAAATGGGCCATTTTCACTGTGAGGTTAGAATTGCCATATTTCAGTTAATTTCGAATTTTTATGTTGTTTTACTAATTGGATTGAGTGCTACTTTTTTTGTTGAAACAAGAATTAAATAAACTGTTAAGAATATATTTTTTGGGATTTTTATTTAATTGATGTCTTAGAAGATTTTTACCAAAAATAATTTTTTAAAGGGTGGGCCATTTTCACTGTGAGTCACTGTATATACATTGACATGTATATATCATCAAGAGAAGTGACATTTTAGGATTTATAACGAACGTTTGTTTGTCCATTTACAAGAATGGGTGCAAGAAATTTTCAAACAATCAAAAACGAATCCTAAATGAAATCAATAACGTTCTGGCACGGTGTGGACCATTTCGAGTTTCAAAAATTTTGAACCCCCATTCCACTCCCTTAAGAGTTAAATTTCGAAAAATCCTGAAACACGTGTTTGATTATTGATGGTGTGGAGTATTTTTTACTTAAGTTTGAAGAAATCTGACTAAAAGAAACTTCCCCATGTAACCTATTCAACCCCATTGCACCCCCTTAGGGGATAAGTTCCGAAAAATCGTGCAATTAGCTGGTGCCCACGTCATTATAAGGATGCACTGTCAAAATTTCAGCCCTTAGCTCCAGCGGTTTCAGTCTGTCAGTTAATTTCTGTTTTATATAGATAGAAAAGATTATAAAAAACTAAACTATTGTGTTTGACCGAAGAACCTTCCTTCTCCAATGTCTAATCCATCTCTGTACCAAATTTCATCAAAATCGCTTCAGAGGCTTAGGCGTGAACGGCTAACAGAGAGACAGTCAGACAGACAGAGTTACTATCGCATTTATAACATTAGTAGGAAGAATATGGAGATATAGCTCAAAACGTACGCATTAAATGTTTTTGGCAAAATAATAAATAAATAAAGCCCTTATTGACTCCAAAAAATTCCACTCACCTATGAATGACAATTCTACAGGGTGCTAAAAGGTAAGCGAAGGTGGGGAAGACGTATTAACGAACTTTGTATTTTTTGTCATTAATGATCAATATTTTTCTTGTATAGTCGCGGTAGAGGGGGTTCGAGAAACTTCATTTTGATGGTTAAAAGTTGAAGGCAGGGGTAGGCGTCCGGGGTGGAACAGCGCAGCACCGTGGGGCAGATAACCTCCTTTCTACTCTAAACAGTTCTATCGAAGGGTTTAATATCGAACTGCCAGTGTTTTTAGTACTAGGTTACCACTAATAGTATAGTTTCCACCATAACAACTTGAAGTTTACTTGCGTACTTCAAGTACAAATGTAAACGCCGACTCGACTGGAGTCGATCAAAAAGATTTTTCTGATCGGCTCGAGTGCTTGTGAAAGCTAGGCTTAATAATATGTATGTCTAAAAGCAATTTGGGGAGGAGACTAAATTATTATAAGAAATAAAAGTGCGACAAAAGAAAGAAATATCATAATGATTTCAAATGTCAGCTCAAGAACTCAAGCTCATTTCAAGCTAATATGCCGCAAACCATAGTCGCGCCCGAGCTCCTGGGATTTTCAGGCTTTCGAGCACTGGAAACGCAAACGTAGTATAAGTCAGTAGAGTCACTTGGAAAGGAGGAGGGGGAGGACTTTCTTTCTTTGAGCTCCTTTAATCCCTCATGGGACATAGAAAACAGAAACAGCAGAAACAGAAGCCCTCCATCGGACTCTGTTTTGGGAGACAGCTCTCCGCTCTGATCTTCCAGTTGTTGCGGCCTCTGCTAGGGCCTGCTTGACTAGATCTTCGTTTTTGCGTCCAAGGTGTGGCCAATCACGGTGCATATTTCAGGTAAATCTGTATTTTACGTAAGAAAGACTATTGTTTGTTCTTCGCAGAGAAGTTTGCGTTTTTTTTTATTCAATTTCGTCTCCAAAAATTAGTCAGACCATTTGTCTATTACATTTGCTAACAAACACAACTTCGTAGTCGGGAGCTACGAGAACTAGGAGAACATCCCTTTCTATTCGCGTATATTGTACAATTACACACGCATTGAAATAGTTATGTGAAAAAGATGCAGAAAATAGAATACATATTTAAATCATACACAAACTGGCTGCACCATGTATAAGATAATATTGAAACACTTGAGTAAGCTTGAGTTCTTTATTATTAGAATGTTAGCCAGTTACTGGTAACTGAGAGATGACTAAACAGCTTCCAGTTCATCTAACTGTTTGGTGATCTCTTCAGTGGTATTGGTTACCAATATTATTTAGACTTAATACAGCTTCATCTATTGCAGGTATAAGGTGCAGATAGAGTAATGAATAGTGTAAACACCAAACATACCAAAATTTAGCCAGCTAAAAAAATCACTAACCTTATTATCTTGTGTTACTATCTCCAAATTAAGTCCAAGCAACATTTTTGGCTTCTTATACCAATATCAAGAAGCCCATTCTTCAGTATTCTTCCATTTCTGGCTAACTTTCTTGAAAGGCAGCAACTCAAATCCTTGAGTATTGTGATCGACCTCGACTCATAAATGTCTGGATTTCGCAAGCATCACAACTGTGAACGCGCGTTACTCGAAGTTACAACTGATATCCGAAACCACGTTTGCTGCCTATTACCGCCTGACTTCTATAAAGCTTTATTAGCGTCAATCACGCTCTGCTATCAAACTTTATCGTGCTGACGTACTTCAAGGTCCAATTCTGGGTCCTCTTTCATTCAGCATTTTTATTAACGATCTTCCTTCGGTAGTTGAATATTCTAAGATTCATATGTACGCTGATGTTGTGCAACTTTATATCCCAGCGCCCAATGATCAAATTCCAAGATGTGTGGAGGAGCTTACCGGCTGGCCTACGTCGTGTTTCTTCCTGGTCGGACTCAAACTTACTTCAGCTTAATCCTTCGAAGTCTCATTAAAACTTTTTCTCTCATTCTGCCACTCTTCGCCCTGAGCTCGCTTTAAATGGGGTCGCTTTTGTCAGGGTTGAGAAAGTAAGAAATCTAGGAATTATCTTGAATGCCAAAATGACCTGCTGTGATCATGTTAGTTCCATCGGTATCTTTGTACTGTTCCAACCGTATCACTTAAAACGGACAAATGTTTTGAGCTAGGCGCCATAGTAACTTATTTAAGCTCAAAAATATCTATCTAACGACATACATATTACATAAGTTTAGCTATTGGAGGTGTGTACCAAAATTTACATTCTCCTTTATAAATATGACAATGTGGCTTTCGTAAACATCACAGTCTTCAATCACGTCCGGCTTCTGCGAAAACTGTCCTCACTAGCACATTTCGATCTCTCTGCTCTTAGACTTTTGCAAAGTTTCTTATCTAGCCGGTTTCAAAAGGTTAAACCAGGTGGCTAAAATTCCTCAAGTGCCCTAGCTACTTCACGCTGGAGTTCCCCAAGGCTCCATTCTTGGGTCACTTTTATTCAGTATTTTTACTAACGATATTCTAAGATTCATTTGTATGAAGGCGATGTGCAGCTTTATTACATATTGTGTGAAGCAGCTTGCTGGTGACTTGCGTCATGTATCCTACTGGTCGACATTGAATTTTGCTCCAGCTAAATCCGTCGAACTCCCAGTGTATTTTTATCTCTCTCACCCTGCTACTGTCCTAGCATTTCTGTTATCGCGTTAAACTCGTTTCCTCTTGTTTGCGTTAATAAAGCAAGAAATCATATTAGTTTCATTGTTAGTAAAATCTACGGACTCCTGTCTAAACTTCGTTATCGTTGTGTGTTGTTGAAAAGGGCTGTGCGTATGAATTTGCCTAAACCCTTCCTACTACCTCTTCTAATGCATGGCCTTTCCATCTATCCCTCTCTCGATTCTTCATGCGCCCACATTTCACCCTACTAAGCCTCCGTTTTGGATGCTCTGTAAAGGCTCGATTATATTGAGCGAGTTTACAAGCTACTAGCCGGCTAATACACTAGCCAAGAGTCATCATGTTCACTAGTAGTACAGCTCCTAGAGATTTCTTCTGCAAAAAAAATTGTAGTTGAATGAAATTTGGAATGGTGGGAGTTTAGCAATTGGAGAAAAGGTAACCGTTGAGTTCCGGGCCGTTCTTCGTGAAAATCACGAGAAAATCCGATTGAAAGAATTTTCCGACGCTTTCCCGACCGTAGCTCGGAAAAACGTCGAAATTGGAAAAACGTTAAGAAGACAAAATTAAAGATATGAAAATTCTCAACAAAAAAAGTTATATAAGCTTTTCCCGGAAAACGTCACGTTTGGTCGGAAAATGGAGGCTAATGAAAAAAAATATGAAAAATTATTTTGTTTTTATATTGTATTCTTTATGCAGGGTGTCCCACCTCAAGTTACAAAGTGGCGGGCTGTAGATAGGCTTTGGATAGACGAACAAAAAATCACATGGGAGGGGGCCGAAATCGTAACGGTTTGGTCACTAGGGCGCTTTGAAATTTTTTTGATAGAGGTTTACATATCACCCTGTATTTTGGTAACCCGATGACCTACTTCCATGAATTAGGTAGCAGTATACGCAGAATACTCCCGCCTATCTAAACTGTAAAAGCGAAGGTTCTACACCACCAACTTCCAGAGCTATGAGTCTTGATCTATCTCCAGTTATTTCCGAAGAACTTTGTCAATTTTTCTAATATACTAATGTATATTCGAAATAGTTTTTCTGTGAAAAAAATGACCGGCTTGTAATCTCGATCAATGTAATCGAGCCTTAAGAGACTATCTTGAGTATAGGCTGCTGTGACTGTGTCACGATATTCTACAGGAGTGCAAACCGGTTTGTACAGCTTTCGCAATCCTCAGAAATAACAATTTAATAGTCTCGTGTTTCCGCACGTTGATTGGTCATCGTTCTTTCTTTGTCTTCGCAGCACATATCTGGAGCTTTATCCGTAAATTCTTCTTCTTCTTCGATGGCTCTACAGCCCAATTCGAGCCTTGGCCCCCATCAGCTTCTTCCTCCAGACGTCTGTCTCTGCTCCGCAGCTTGTCTCCAGTTTCTTGTGTTGAGCAGTTTTGCTGCATCGGCCTTAACATTATCTTCCCACCTTAACCGTGGTTTGCCAACTGGTCTTTTGCCATCTGGTAGTAGATACAGGGCTTTTTTTGGTATCCTTGAGTCATCCATTCTTTGGACATGACCGGCCCAACGCAAACGTAGTAGTTTACATTCTTTGTATAAGTCGTACAATTCGTGATTGTAGCATATTCTCTATGCATTGTCTTCATTGATTGGGCCGTATATCCTTCGGAAAACCTTCCTCTCAAATATATCCAACTTGTCTGCGGATTTCTGGGAGATACTCCAAGCTTCACATCCGTACGTAGCTACTGTACGTATGTTGGTTTTGTAGATTCTTATTTTGGTTTTCTGTGGATGTCTCTGGATTTCATTACTGGCAGTAGCCAGAAGTATGTTCTGTTCGCGGCGTTTATTCTTTTTTGTACGTCTATCGTTTCATCGTTGTCTTCGCTGGCTGTGGACCCCAGGTAGTTAAGTTGGTTTACCCGTTCAAAGTTATATCCCCCCCGTGGGTATTGCGGTTCTTCTTCTTCTTTCCACCCTTGACTGAATTAGAATCTTGCTCTTCTCTGCGTTTATTTGCAGCCCTATATATTTAGCTCCATCTTCTAATTCTGTGAATGTTTTTCTAAGATATGACAGTGATCTTGCATCGTCGAGATATCCTGCCAACTGTTTGGATTTGTTAAGCAGGGTTGCATTCGCATCAATGTTAACCTTGCGAGTTACTTCTTCTAGGTAGAGATTTAATAGCATGGGTGCCTTGCTGACTGGGAAGGACTCCGTCAATTCTCCTTGTATTCTGACTGCACATATTATTATATGTAATTTCCATTGTCATTTTTGTTAATTTTATTATCTTTAGGGGATGTTTAGGTGCAGCATTGTTGCATACATTTGCTCCCTGTCTCCGTAAATTATATTAAATTAAATTTGAATCACCGTGGCCCGCGGGATCATAATGCATTTTCAAAGTGACTCGTGATACCATTTGGGTTGGCCACCCCTGGTTTGGAACATGAAAACATAACTTTAATTGTTTTTAGTTTAATTTGTATCATTTTATATTATCTTTCACTCGTAACTTTAATTTCCTTCGCAAATAAAAAAGTTTAAAAGCGAACTTCTTAGTATTAAGCTTACGATCGTCAGCGGATGTTTGAACCGCAATTTTTGTAGCTGCATAGGGTGCAAAATTTGGATTTTAGATACTCCACAATAAAAAACTAAAAACCTAAGATTTAAATTTGCGAAATAACTCCATGTAAGGCATGCACATATATAATTCTATCGCAAACCCAACTCTTTTGCGTGCTAACTGAATGGATTCTATAAGGTTTCGTTATGTTATTAATATCTTGAAAGGAGGTGCCTCTCCTGGAACCCTTAGGTATCTTGAAAATGCCCCAAAACAAAAGGCAAAAAGTTGTTGTTTGTGCGCAAGTTGTTGAACCTGCAAGTGATACTGTCTAAAAAATGTGTCATTCGATATCCTCGAACCTGTGATACCCGATAATTTTGGTAAAAAAAAGAGGGAGTCAAAATCACAGTTTCGTGAAATTATTCACACGCGTCCGGTCCGATCGTGTATATGTAGTTTTTTTTGGCCCATGGCATCAAGGATACTCAACCTTTCGATTTTTATTAAGTAGTCCAATGGAAATTAAAGATTATAAAAAAAATCTAACGAACTTTTCTTAATTTTTAGTTCGTACAGGAAGCCCATACTTCTTATGCTCAGCCCTGCCGAATCACTGGAGATCAAACAAGACCCTTCCGGTGGCCTTTAAGGTGGTAGCCCTGGTGGACGTCGGCGATGGAACCATTGTTACCGTGAGAGCAGGAAATGATGAAAACTACTGTGCAGAGCTGCGAAATTGCACAGCAGTTATGAAGAATCAAGTGGCGAAATTTAATGACCTCCGATTTGTGGGACGAAGTGGACGAGGTAAGTGGAAGCCGTTTTACTTAACATTATTTTTTCACTTTATTTTTTTCCATTTTTATTGTCAGAGCCTATGATAACACACAAATGCCCTGTTATCCACCTGACGTGCATCGGCATTATTCTTGTCACTTGCACTCAGAATAAACGCCTGCGGGACAACGCGTGCTCCCATTTTATCAACTCACATTTGTTGCATTTCAGTTAACATGCAACGCTGGTATACCTGGCATAAAAATGATGATCGCTAATCACCTATCGACTTTGGCGGCAAAAAAAAACTTGTTCTCCATTCACTTAATGACGGAATTATCTCGGTCACTTCTTCTTATACGTTGAATATGTGCTGCAAGGGTTCGTATTTAAAGTGTGAATAGAAGTACTAGGTTGTATTGTGAAGATTGTCTGGAATATGTAGTATGACGAGCAAGAATGAGGTGACTCATTGGGAATCCTCGAAAAATCACCAACTTGCAAAATAATTTTACAAACAAAAATTTACAAAAATTTTTTGATAGTCTCTAGGTTAAACACACAACTGAGAAAATTGGTTTTAGTTTTAAACAAAAACAAAAGATTTCGCGGAGGAAATACTGCATCTTATTAGCACCTATTACTAAGAACTCTAGGATCTTCGCTGCTAGCTAAAAAAAACTAGCAGTTCTACTAAAAACTCTCTAGTCCGCTCACATACCAAAAAAAGACAAAATGATAAAAAAAAATTATGAAAAAGAAAGGAAGAAATGAATCTCTAGTTTTTTTTTTGACAATGAGTAGTTGTGCAATTAATAATGCACGATGGCCCAGGTATGAATGAATTCCGTATGGCACTAATAACCCTTCCCTGTAATCCTACAAAGTCCAACAAAGCAGATGAACTT
Organism: Thereva unica; assembly: GCA_949987705.1. Lineage (NCBI taxonomy): Eukaryota > Metazoa > Arthropoda > Insecta > Diptera > Therevidae > Thereva > Thereva unica. The sequence continues at coordinate 88,206,180 of OX465284.1, forward strand.
ATTTATGGCGCGTGTCAGGCAAATTCTTTCATTCGACTTATTGAGATCATTTATCTCTGAGCCTTTCATGTCGGGGTCATTAGGAGGAAAATCAAATGCTTCAAAGCAGCCGTTAAAGGTCCCAAAGAGCCTGGCTAATGTAGAGATTTGAGGAATAAAAGACCTGACGGTGATTTCGAGAAGAGAGCATCGGGATTGATATTTAGAAAATGTTTGCCTATTAAGTAATGAAAACCGTTCACAGCGAAGATTATTTTTCTTCTTTTTTGTTGTTGTTGGAGTTTAATGAACTTTTTGTGATTTACTTGAACAGTTTTAGGGAAATTTACCGAGAGGGCCAGATGTAACTAATTACCTGAAAGGAAAGCTTGATCGCCTGTAAGTCAGAATTTTATTGAAAATGGACAATATATACTTCAGTGGCGGATGCAAGCTTGGGAAATGATTGACATTCCCTCTCCCAAGAGCTCTATGATTAATGGATTACTTTAAATCCGAAAAAATTACACTAGAAAATTTATATGTACTTAATAATCCTAAAAACTACTGTCTTTTCAACGTAAAAAAATCGAAAAAAGCAACCAAATTTTTAAATTGTAGCTGTTTGAAATGTTATCTTATTAAAATAAGACTGTATCTCCAATTTTTAAAATCGGCGGCTTAATACAAAAGTCATTTTAGAAGCTACATCTAGGTACAATAACTCTGTAAGATGTGTTAACCAAGAATCCCCTACGGTTAGAGTAGAGTAGGACTTATGCGAGGCAGTACATTTGTCCCTTACACGACGGTAAATCGTACCGATACCTCAATTAAAATGTCCTACTAATCTTGGTAGTATGTACGTATACACCTGCACCATCACCCGCCTCACCCCTCGAATCTCATTTTAACCGTTTCAGTGCATTTGTTGTATTGTTGAAGCAATTGATACCGACAGGGAAAATCATATCACATCATGTTACAGTCTCAGACCTCAAATTTACGTACACAGCATTTTTTATACCTAGTTAAAATAGACATTTAGCTGCAGCATAAATCGAGAATAGTTAAAAATTGGAACAACACTTAAAAAAATCTTTTAAATGAAATGTCGAATTTCTCCAAAGATAGGTGGGAGCAAAAAAATGTATTCAAAAGGTAAAAAAATCAGTTTGCAAATATTTTTTTTTTATGCATAGACTAGAGGCTTAGGGGAAGCCCCTTTGTACTGTTCGGCAATCTATGTTTTTCATATAGAATGTCGAACAGCAGCTCTAGCCGGAAGATAGAGAGTAGAAAGAGATAGAAGTGCGAAGGATCTGCCACAACCTAGCCGCGATATTTTACTCCAACCATTTCGCGACTCTGGCATCGGGGCATTTGAGAAACAACTCGCTGGAGTGTTATGCCTCCTGAAACGAGTTGAATCTCATCAGCCAACCGATGACATGCGCTTGGTGGAGCGGGGAAGGACTAGCGAAGGCTATGACAGGGGAAATCAGGAATGTAAAGAGGGAAGAAGAAAGAAGGAAAGTTATGCGGGTGGGAAAGTGGAAAAGGCAAAGGACCGGGCTGGCCAGGATTCGAACCCGGATGCTTTGGGATAGCAGCCAGGCGCCTTACCCCTAGACTACCGAGGCCCCCATGTATCTCTTAAGCGCTTATAAAATAGTTTTTACAAATTTTGAAGGTTATGCGATTATTCCCGTGCGAATTGCCGCCATTCTTGAGGTAGCCAGGGCCGGCGGTTGGCTTTTTTGCGCCCGGTGCAGTATATCATATTGCGCCCACATCATTTCTGTTCATAACTCTGTGGAATTCCTGTAATATATGAAAATGAAGGCACGAGAAAACTTGTTTACTTTTTTCTGTCCAATTGCGCCCGGTGCAAATACACCAATTGCACCTATGAAAGCGCCGCCCCTACCTTTGTCCAATCAGGATTTTCTTTGCGATCTGGACTTTGTGCTAAGTTTTCTTGTGCTTTAACTTCACAAAACTCTCTCGCTAATACTGTTTAATGCTCCAGGCTGTTTTTCGGTGTTAGCTGAACTTTCCTAGCTATTTCCAGCACAGTCCTGCGTTCCGAAAATCTATAGTACTATACACTCGAATCCCCATAATAGAGGTCTCTATGTCGTTTTCCAAGCCTTCATATTTCGAATGATAATAGGTGGTCACTGCATTGCATGTATTAGTTTCTAATGAATAATCTTGCATAAAAGAAAACAGCCACTTAACAGCCTTCCTGGACATAGACGGCGCGTTCAAGAACTTCAGAACAAAAACGGTCCAGGTGTTTCTCGTCGAATTAATGATTTATAATAGTACGAACTAGAAATCAAGAATTATAGCATACTGACAGCCAAGAAAGGATAGACGACAAAATCAGGTGAACGAAATGGAATTGGATTAGCCACACTTTGCAGAAGACAATAGGAAAAGGCACATGCACTCTTTAATATATGCCAATGAAGGCGCGGGAACACCTTTTCAATTTTTTACGAAGTATTACATTTTTTTTTTTTCAATTTTAATTTCTGAAATTGCGCCCGGTGCAAGTGCACCATAAGCACCTATGAAAGCGCCGCCACTGGAGGTAGTCCTAATAAGGCATCCCGCCAGATTAACCGGGTGATCGAGTTCCAAAGTTCCGCTTAGGTCTGGTCTTCACTTTGTCCTCTTGCCCAGTAGGCCCGGGCCTAGGGCGGCCAAAAATTAGAGACGGCCAATCGTAGCAAAAATACACTGATGATAACAAAATACGACTCAAAGGTAATATTACATTCTTTGCTAAAAACCCTCACTCGCTCCTGGCAATACGGGCGTACGTCGTTGTTCGAGGCACCAGTCTAGCGCTCGCCTTCGTGTGTTTCCGTAAATACTATCACACCACCCGTGCCGCGCTGCCCCCCCCCCCCTCGACAATAATTGCAATTGGGGAATTATTTAAACAAACAAGTAGTTTTTCTAAAATTCTTGAAAAAGAGAATGAGCTTTGACCCAACTTTCTACACGAGATATTAATTTTACAAGTTAAGCGCTGGTTTTTTGTGCAACTTGTCTTCTTTTTAATGGCGGGGAGAGTCAAATCGACAAAAATGAAGGTTGAAATGACTAGAACACTTCTTATCATCATGTGGTTTGCTGAGGACAGGTTTATTGCACAATGGAAATTATTTGATGTCCTTAGAGCTTATCGCCATTCTTCTCCAAACACATAACATGTAATAGGAATCTAGGCTCAGGACATACGAGTTATCTCTCTTCAACAATATGGGGAGAACTCATTCGTTCATTCGGCTTGTGGGAGACAAGGTTTTGACAATTGTAATGGAAATATTAACAGCTACATATTTTTCTCTCATCATTGACTCGACGCCGGATATATCTAATGTGGACCAGTTCACTTATGTAATAAGATTTGCCCTGCCTGATGGTTCACTTGTAGAACGTTGCCTCAAGTTTATTCCAAAGACTGGCCATAAATCACAACAAATGACAAATAGTGTTATTTTAACTTTAACTGAACTTGGAATTGACATTTCAAACTGCAGAGGGCAATCTTATGACAATGCAGCTAACAGGTCAGGCATATACAACGGGCTACAAGCTAAAATTAAGGTTTCTACTTTGCCGAGTGTATGTTCCCTATTCAACACATTCGCTAAATTTAGTAGGTGAATGTGCAGCTGAAAGCAGCAAAGGGGGTTGCTCATTCATTTCTCTATTGCAAGAGTTGTACAATTTCTTAGCAGCGTCAACTCTTCATTGGGAAGTCTTTCAAGCCCGTTTCACCATCAAAAGTCTGCTCGTGCGGACGCATGTAAAAGTTTACGAATTCATAGAGCGTTAGTCTTCATCGAAAATGACACACAACAGAAAAGAGCCGCTGTATGCGAAGCAAGAGGTAATCGCTTCAAACGGTCTTCATGACTGTTTTTGAACAATTTTACTGGATCGCATGAACTCCGCAAGTAACAAACTTCAGAGTGTGAAAATTTACATTACCATTGTCATAGAACTGTTCGACTTTCTAATACATTTTATTGGCGAAACACGAGTTAACTTCGATGATTTCGAAAATAAGGCCTTTGCACAAGAGTAAGAATGAAATTTTCGATGCTATCGCAAGCGTAAGCTACTTCCTGGTGAAAAGGGCGGCTGGTACTACATGGTCTAGGGCGGCCAAGACTGCAAATCCGCTACTGGCTTTCGGGGTGGAGCGGCTCCAATAGTGCAATTATTGCGCGCTTCTAGAGTTGCTTTGGTTTTGCAACGAGGGATGTGACGGAATGGGACTCCAAAGTGGGACCTTTAGTGTTTTGAATTGTGGAGTTTCTCCACTTTTGCAGAGAGCGACACATTTGTTGCGAGAAGGTAGCACCGAAACCCGGTTGTAGAGCCTTTAAAGAAAAAGAAGAGATTATAACCTTTATCAGTTTCATGATCGCGTTTGATATTTAAATTAGCTAAATTAGCTTTTTTTGGAACAATTTATTCATTCAGTAGTAGCAGTAGTTTGTTCGAGATTAGAATACTTAATAGTGTGTTCTTACATTAACTTATATTAATCACATACCCGAGTAAAAATAATTTAGTTGGATAATTTTCTTAAAAGCATGCACGCGCCAGAACCTACCACACATAGTGAACAAATGCGCATGCAGCACGGGTATTCATACTCCTGCCACAGGCATGCACGCTACCGCTACAGGCACGAAAATCTAAAAATTTGCCCACATGAAGCATGCATGCTCCCGCCATAGGCCATCCGTTTAGAATTTCGTTCTTGTTATTGAGACCATCTCGGCTTTGTAAGTTTTTATAATTTTCGTTTAGTTTACACTTCTCTTTCTGTTAGACGATTAGTAATAACTTAATAATTTTCTTTTGGAGTAGTTCATTAGAGATGTTTCGTTTCTCGCGATATACAGGCGCATTGGACTATAAATCGAAGGATGCTTTATTCTGTTCTGTAATTGAATTTATTTTTTTAGCAAAATGAAATATTTATGAAAGATGGTTTAAAACTTGAAAGTTAACAAAATTGAAAGTTAACAATTTTCAATCATAAGCCAATCTGCAGTAATCTTTCTAATTTACACCACAGGATTCGAATATCAATTTCAGTGCCAGACTGCTCGATATCAAGTTGTCTCGTAAATGAATCTACGTTAAAGTGAACCCCATTATTTGCATAGGACCATTATCACAGCATGATTCTATTCAAGTAATTTCTCTATTGTTGGTCCATGTTCGGAGTGGCCATTGCCTCATTGCTAGAGGAATAACAAAAGCTCCTCTTCAAATGTACCAAAAGTCAACCTAGATGGAGACTTCTTGGTAAATTACTCAATCAGCTTTCATCCCATGAATTATTGACAAAGATGATGAGCATCGCTTAATTTTACCTCAGTCCACACCGAAGACCGAATCGTTCTCGATGAGGCAAAAAGGGGATTATGGCAAAGGTGTAAAATCGTTCTTTATCGCCAACATTGGGGGCTCACTTCGAGGCTGTACAATTTCACTGATTTTTCTCATCAAGAGCAAAACCGGAGCTAAGATAGTCTGATGTCCAGCGATAACTCTGGCAAGATGACTTTAACGATTTCTGGCTATACGCGAAGCACTAGAACAGAGCACGCAGGCTCGCTTAGACCTCACATGTTCCACATTCGGTGGCTGCTATGACTGTCAGGAGGAGACGTCGGCAGTGGCAGTCTAGGTATAATAAGATTTGAGCACCTGAGAAGTTATTAATTGTCCAATAAATCTAATTTACTTTGCCTGACTGACAGCCGAAATTGTGCCTGAGATTTAACGGTCATTTTTAATTCATCAGTGTTGCAGTTTTGCTTGAAATGTTGCTTGCCACCATGTCTTTTGCACACCTCACGTTGCTAATTACAGGAAAGTTACCTAGGTAAACGAGGGGCGGTTTCATAGGCGAACTGTAGAGCTAATGATAAGCTATTACACCGCGGTCAATGGCTGTTGCGGTTGCTACTGTTATTATTCAGAGCTTCGCCTATTGTCTCTTCATTTTTTTGCAATATAAAAATTCTTTTATTATTATTTTTTTTTATTAAAACTTGTTAATTAAGTTAAAAGGAAAGAATGGATAAAAATGGCGAAGTTCTTTCTATAAAAAGAAATTAATTAAAGAAAAGTATTCATTTACAGTTACTTGTATTAAGAGGAATTTCTTCCATAATAGAGTAGCTTTGCTGGGTTTTGTAAGATCGCATGAATAGGATTTCTTTTATGTACAATTTAAGTGTATTTGAGCCCCTCACTATACGGATTCATAATGGAGGATCATATCGAAAGAAGTTAGCCTTTTGTTACTTATTTTCATTAAACGATGGCATCAAAAATAATTAAAATTAACACATAACACAATTATAAGAAATGAAGCTATTTTAATTTTATAGTCTATACACCTTTGTAGTATGAATCATTAAGGACTAAGTACTTCACCTTTTCCTCTTTAATAAATTTGAACTTATCGCAGATAACTGCTACTTTCGTGAATTAAAGTTAGGGTACAGATTCAAAGAGTTCAGATTATCTGAAATACATACACTTCATGTATGTATAACATACCGACGCCTGGGGAGCTCGTTCTTCTTGTGCATCGATTATCTTTAAGTAGGATAAATCGAAAATTACCAAGTTCCCATAAAACTCATTCAACTATACATTTGGTGGCGGTCAGTGTTCGCCCTCTGTAAGGCCGTTTTTTATTTTAACTCGGGTCTCCTTACAATTAATAAATTTTAGTTTTTCAAAGCTTTCGGTTGCAAAACCGTGCAACTTGCCAAATCGGAGATGGTCACGGCTGTTTTTCGGTTCTGAAACCGTTTTGGTTTTAACCTTAACGTGTGTGGCAGGAATTCAATCCCGCAAGGAGCGTAAAAAACTACTAAGTCAGTCAAACAATGTATTTAGGCCAATTCTATCTAAACTACGCTGGAATTGATTTCGATGGAATTTTCTTACATAGTAGCATCAATTTTAATTTCTAAATCACTCTCCTTTACAACAGAGTTAATGTTACCGATGTAAAAAAACCACTAGTTCACTCACTAGTTCGTCTTGCATACAATAAAATTAGCCGCTTGGGTAATCCCCGTACACAGTAACTTGACATTTACTGTCTTTAAATGAACCGGTGTAGATTATTCGTTGAGTTTACAGAAAGCTTTTTCCCTCGATAACTCGATGCTGTTTCCAAAACGGTTCTGGGTTGAAGTGATAGATAAATAATTTTACGTCGTGTCTTCCTTGGAATAGGTGCAGTAAACTTAAACTGCAACTTTAACATCAACTTAAACAAATACATATGCAAAACTCGGGTAAATTCGACGGGTTTCGTGGAGTGTTCTTGTATTTAATAAAACTTTACTCAACTCGCGTTTCCATGGACGCCTACTCTGAGTTAACCCAGGGCAAACTCTGCATGGAAACTCAGTAGCAGATCACTTTCGCACACGCACATAAATGTACTTAGATGTTACTACTGTATTTCTTGTAGGCAGATATCTTTAAATAACGGATTTAAATAGTGTAAGGCCTTCCGCACACGAGTCAACTGATCCCAATTTCAAACTGGTTTCATCATCGTAAAACCAGTTTACAATCTAAATGAAACCTTTGTCTACCCCACCCACGAGCACAACTGATTTTGGTTCAATGGGTGTTCTGTGCGGACATAGTTTTTAGCCACGAGATTTTGGAGAAATGTCAAGGAGTTCAGGAAGTGCAATCATGCAACTGAAATAGCTTCCGACCGGCAAGAACCGTGTATAGATTCCCACAGTTGCGTGTGCAACTAGAATTCCAAATCAGTCGACTCGGAGGGCCTAAATATATTTTTATTAATACTTTGCAATATTTTAAGTATTTCTTTATTGAATCCTGGTTCTTATAACAAGCGAATCCCGCGGATCCCGCATGTCTAGTTCCGCATTACTGATCCTGCAAAAATGGTGCGGAATCCCGTATTTGTATTTGGATTCCCTAGTCGCAGCTAACCTAATTGCATGAGCTCCATTTGACACGAAAAAAACCGGTTCGGGAAAACCTAATCGTATGTCGCTAGCCTAAGGCATGACGTTTTGTTGTTGACTTTGCTTTGCTGCCAAGAAGACCACGGCAATTTACTTTGCTTTGCTTTACAGCAATCATAATTTCAAACTTATTGCTGCAGGCTGTGAATGATTTTTTCTGTTTCATATTGCTCCGATTGCTGTTGCTTACAAATGCTAGGGTATGTTGTTCCATGAAAAAAAAGCTGAAGGAAGCATAGTATTTCACAGTCTTTGGAGAGGAAAGCTTTGAAAAACTGTAAGTAAACAGAAAGCTTTTCACAGCAAAGTATTTTAAAGCCAAAGCATTTGCACCGGACCAGTATGCTCCTGAAAACTTTTAAGTAATTTGAAAGCAACAGCAATATGAAAAAAAAAGCTTTCACAGTCCACAGCAAAGTAAGTTTCAAAATATGTGCTTCGCTTTAAGCTTACTTTGCTTTCAAACAATGGTTGGTTAGCCGGGAAATTTATTAAACATTCACGGAGCAGCAGCGATCGAAGCAGCTTTTGGGTTGTTTTATAATCTTCATTTTGTTTACAAGAATTTTTCACTGCTTTGAAGTTTTTTCTTTTGATTTTACTCATGCCAAAACAATAATTTCTTATATGTGTGAGAACATGCTTTTCCTGCTCGCATGTCAAAACCAAAAGTATTTCCGCACGCCTCCCTTCCAAAACAAAAACGTTTGCTGCAGAAACATGGTCGCTCGTGTATGAATGGTCTTTTGTGTCCTCAGTCATTAGAAAAGTTTAATCACCATTTGTTGACAAGTTGAAAATTTAGATTATTAGCAGGGGTAGAATCAGTAAAATGTTCTTTTTTTAGTAACCTCAAGAAACAATTTCCAGCACTGTTACGCTTCCGTCCCTTCTTTCGCAGCAGCTCAATTCACCCATTTTACTACCCACTCAGGACTATGTTAACCAAATATGTCTCAATAAGTTTTACCTCAATAAATCGTTGATAATACACCCTATACATCTCACCTTTGACTAAACCCTTACCCAAACTCTTAAAATTGTCAAACATCCAAGGAATTTATCCAGGCTGTTGTTAAAATAGCACTTAATTAAAAAAAGCGACAGAAATAACACTACTGACTATCTCGCATAAGAATTTACTTTTATCCTCTTTAAAAGCATTTCTCTCCATCAGTATTTAGTATCAACAAGGAACTCGTTCGAACTCATTCTTTATTGGTATCGCAACAATCATATCTGTCAAATCTTTAATACTTCCACTCTCGTCCCTCCGCTTTATTGGACGGTCTATGTCTAACGGCTGACACATCTCTTAACATCCTTTGCGTAATAGTAGCAGAGAGTATGTGTATGTTATTGAGATGACACAAGTATCTCAGTGTGTGTTCTTAGAAGATGCAATTTCCTTCTTCAACCAGCAACACTCTACACATTCTACATTCGACACCTTCTCGAATTCAATTATCTAGATCAAGGCATCGAAATGAATGGACGGCCCAAAGTCACCAAACTCATCGCAGGAATTTAGTAGGAATTTGATAGCGGCTGTTTCATTGAAATTGGCCTGAAGTTGTGGCGATTCAAAAATAGCTCGCTTAGGCTCGTTCCCAACCCAATGCCTTCAGATCTCCTTTTCGTGCACATCACGTTTTTGAGGTTCATTTATAAATGGAACAATTCGATTGTGGAACAATCTTCCGCCCTCAGTATTTCCTAAATTGTACAATAACCTAGAGCGAAAGTAACCTTCACCGTCACCTTCTTGAGCACTATCATATCCTATCTTATCCTCTTTTAGCCTTCAGACTAAACTTAGTATTAGGCATTGTATCATAACTTGAATAACGTTGCACAGAAGGTAGTCCCTATACTAGTTTATCGCTTGAAACAATTAGAAGAAAGGATAAGCGCGTTTCTATCGAATGGTCATGAAGCCGTTAAAGGCTAACGCATAGGGGATAACATGTCTGAATCATACCAAAAAATACCAATCGGAAAGTGCTAAACAGCGCCTATGGATTAAAGTATGTACGCCTTACAAATCGTTCACTGTTTTGAACTAGTTACGCAGATCTTTATCTATAATTTCAAATTCAATCTGCAAAAAATATTTTTACATCTTTCCTAAATACTTTCCAAATTCACATATAAACGCACAGTATTATATGCTCAAAAATTTGAAGCCAATTACGTAAGTTAATTATTGATTGTGAAACGTTAACTCTCAATCCCCATAAAAAGAATCAATATTGTCGTTGTGAATAAAAACTTGTAAACACCCAGAAAATAAGTCGTTATGGAGTTTGTTTGAAAATATCCTCTTGTGTCCTTAACTGAATAGTAAAAGGCCACTCCTTTCGCTAAGTTTAAACTCAACTCTTGCGTTACAAATGCACCACATAAACAGGCCTCGAGAGTCAACCGCAAAACCTCAGCCAGAGCAAAAACAAACCGGCAAACCGACAATCCCTGGGACAAAAAGCACGGGAGCAGGTAAACAGGGGCAGGACACGAACGGATTCACTCATTTAACCACCACAACATGAACCTGAATTCTATTTGCGATGCCATCAATTCCTGCCTGACGCGCCAGGACAATACAGCCAACATCCAGGAGGGAAGCAGCGTCAGTTGTAGGAGAATAAAAATTAAATCCATCTGCCGTTTGCAATGCCAACAGGACACCAGTTCGAAAAAAGTCAACTGAAGGCCATTTAAGGACTCGGCAGGACTAAATCGGATAAAGAGTATCAGGCTATACAGGCAATTTCAGGGATCGGAGCCGTGGGGTGGAGTATCGCAGGGGTTGGTTTTCGAGCAATTTGCTCGCTTCCACTTTTTTGCAAATGACTGCTTGATGACGTGTCACTTAAGTTACATCCCTTTTAACATTTTTCTAATTTATTCTCGTTTTAATAGACAAGCAAGCTTGGCCGGCTTCTAGCTTGCCGGAGAGCGGCGCACAAACGGCACGGTGTAATTAATCAGAAGGACGTGAGCCCACATATCCAGGCTGCCACTAAAATAAACCTGCATTTCCAAATTATCACTAATATCCTAGCAGTCGTCATAATTTCAACTGCACCGAATGCATGTGGATTTCGCATAGGCGAAGAGCCGCTCTCCGTCCAGTCCTTGCAATGATGACACTCGTAGTACATGCATCGCGGGTCCTGATTTTTTAGGTGTGGACGTAGGGGGGTGCTGGCTGACTTTGGTGTTTTATGTTTTGGATGCTAGGCTGCCACGTGGGCTAAATATGCCAGCAGCAAGCACAGTCCATTACCATATTTTAATAAAGTTGCCAGCAGTCGTTGCTGCCGCGCTTGGTGGCGACGGGAGTTATTTTTCACCCCACCCACGGGGAGGCCTTGCGAAAAAGCTTGTGGAGCCCACTTATTATGTCCGTTCAGTTTGGCGCTTGTTTGTTTATTTAGCGGCTGAAGACATATGTTGAGGCTGGCCATTGATTCGTGGTTAGTTACAACCGGTAATTTGCGATTTAACATAAATATTTTTGGAATAATTTAATTTTTTGCATTTGTTTTTGGGCAATGTAGTGCATTTGTTTTTTAATATTTTTTGTTATTTTGAATATTTTTTTAAGAAAGGCCTATCAAAAAAAATTCCATTTACAAAAGGCTTTTTCCCTCAGCATTAAATATTAAAGAAGTAATTCGATTGAAACTTTAATCATTGATTCCATGCGAACTCTTTAGAAGGCTTTCTGATTAGGGGTTGTCCATTAATTACGTGAGGCGTCTAAGGAGGGGAGGGGGTCGAGCCGAATCTCAGCCAATCTCTCGAGGTTTCGGCAATTATTGGGTTTTTTTTTACAAGAAACAGTGTAAAATTGCGAGAAACTGGGTTAAATTAAGTAAAACCTGTTTCTCCACTAAAGACCCCCATTCACAGGCAGTGGCCTTTCAGACCAGGTCTGCCGGCACGCCCGACGAAGCCCACAGATCACTCAGTCTGACGGAGGGATGATACTTCAAGTATCCGCCTGCCAGGCCGTGGCATGCAGATGCTCTACAGGAACACAGGCAAAGCCTACAGCTTAGCATAGGAGGTTGTTAATTCAAGTGCAACAATGTTCATGGCCTCAAAGAAAACTTTAAGGCGGCATGAATTTTTGCCGTAAATTCAGGGCTTGCGACTGGATAGAAGTTCAGACCTTCAGGCACGAAGTGACGTTAACCTTAGAACCGTCCTTGGGGTGCTGAGCTCCCCAAGCGAACTTCATCGAGTTATAAAAGACATATTGTTCCACACCATAATAATATATTTGAATTTTTTAATGAATTAAACCTCTAGTTTCGTAATCGAAGTAAATGCGTGCATTTTTTGTGATGGGTTTAGTAAGAAAGGCTCCAAAAGCATCATTTCCCGTATGCGTCCTTGGGGAGCTGTACTCCCCATACATTTTTTCCATACATTCTGTATCGAAATTCCGTTTCTATTGTGTTGTTATTTCTTTGTTTGTCTATTTTACAGTTACTACTCTTTTTTGTATATGAACTTATCGGGATATTGTATTGCGTAGTAACGGATGTAGAGTAAAGAGAGAAAGAGAAATACAAATTTGTGTTCTACAGAGTTTTTATGTCCTCGGTATTCAGTTTTATTTTGAATTTAGTGGTGTTTTGAGTTTATAATCTTTCTGAATTAATTTTTTTCTTATTATTACAATATAAAATGAGTGAAAGATTAGTATTCTTAGCTAATATTCAGCGTCCATTGACCGTTGAAGAAGAACAAGAGTTAGCCGACTATTTTGCCAGAAATATTGACGATGATTTGAGTGAAATGAATGAAGCGATTGGAGGACGTGATCATCCGATAGCTTCATTACATTCTGACTTTGTCGATGTTGCAAACGATTCTTCTGATAACGAGAATGGTGATTATGAGCCCAATAGCGACGATTCAGATTTGGATGGTCCGTTTGTAAATAGCGAGCCACTAAAAGACATCCATTTGGCAGAGCTCGTTGCAGATTTTGAAAATGCTGATGTCGAAGGGCAGAAGTGCCAGAACAAGAGTCAGAGCCTGGAACTGCAATTGAGCCAAATCGCGGTCAGAAATATATGGGACAAGGTAAAAGAGATAAAACTGTTTGGTGGTCGATGCCTAGTGACACAGAGAAGACAAGAACTCAGGCTTTACAAAGAAATAGAATACAGTCCATTCCATGTTGCAAAGAGACTTTTACCTCAAAAGAAGCTGCATTCAAACACCTTTTTTCATCTGAAATTATAGAAAATATTGTTCTGGAAACAAATCGGAAAGCTAAGAGGGCGTATGCAATGAACCAGCGACAAAAGACTCCAAAAGTCATGCGACCTTGGCAAGACACCAACGCCAGTGAAATTTATGCTTTCATTGGCATATTGCTGTACGCTGGTGCTGAAAAATCTAATATGGTTCAAGCAAAAGATTTATTTCATAAATCTCATATGCCATTTTATAGAGCAGTGATGTCCTTGAAACGATTTGAGCAGATGTGTCGATTTTTGCGTTTCGATGATTCAAGAACGCGTACAGATCGATTACGCCAAGACAAGTTAGCTCCATTCCGACATATATGGACTCTATTCCACATGAATTTAACTCTGCCTTTCATTCCATCGAAAGAGCTTACGATTGATGAACAGTTGGTGCCTTGCAGAAACAGATGTAGCTTTCGGCAATACATACCATCAAAGCCAGGAAAGTACGGCATAAAAATATTTTGGCTAGTGGATTCGAAAACTAATTATCCTGTGTCCGGTGAGGTCTATTTGGGTACTCAGCCAAACGAAGAGAGATCAAGAGGAGTATCACACGCTTTGGTATTGCGACTTGCTCAGCGCTATTTGGATATTGGCACGAACATCACAATGGACAACTTCTTCACTAGCTACGGATTAGCAAAGGATTTATGTGCCCGAAACACTACTTTGGTCGGCACAGTAAGAGCGAATAAGCGTGAATTGCCACAACTGTTCACATCGATTACTGAAGCAAAGAAGAGAGGGGCATATGCATCAGTGTTTTGCTTTTCCGATGAGGTATCCTTGGTAAGCTACACAAGTGATTCAATGAAAAATGTGCTGTTGATGTCAACTGCGCATGCGACTGAAGAAATAAATGAAGCTACGAAGAAACCAATAATCATACATGACTATAATAAACATAAAGGCGGAGTTGACACATTCGACAAGATGTTGCGCTGCTTTACATGTAAAAGAAAAACAAACCGCTGGCCGATGGTCATATTCCACAATTTAGTTGATGTGGCGGCACTTGCTGCATTCCGTTTATATGAATTATGCCATCCATCCTGGAACCGTAACAAATCGGAAAAACGGAAAATATTTCTAAAGGAACTGGCACTGGAATTGGTCCAGCCACATTTGGATAACCGCTCGAAACGATCAGTAAAGCCATCAGTAAAGATTGCGATGGACTTGATCGGTTATAAACCGCGAGACGATACACCACCGCAAAAATTTCCAACAATACAGGTAATTTCTCTTTCCATTGAAGTTCGTTTCTTCATTGATATTTCTTCTTTTTTTGCAGGGAAACAATCCAAATCGCAGATGTGAGTCGTGCAAGAGCAGCCGAACGAAGAAAAAAGATACAAAAACAACAGCCGTATGCGACTTATGTTTGAAGCCAACATGCGCTAAACATTATATTCGTTCATGCGAGCAATGCTACCTGCGCAAATTTAACGAGACTGACATAGATTCCGATGAAGATGATGAAAATGATGATCCTAATTCAGGACATACATCATTCACACCACACCCACTACCAATGAAACGAGCCCACACAGGCTCACCAGTAAATCTAGAACATAATTAATATTTATGTCAATTCTAATTTTTAATTTTTCATTCTTATTTGAATAGTTCTGTTAATAAATAATAATATGTATATTTTAATAAAAGTAATAATATTAACATGTTATTTAATTTATTCAATATTGATGCAAAATATCCAATGTGGGGGAGTACAACTCCCCAAAGACGGAAATACGTTGGGAAGAGTATGGACGGTTCTAAGGTTAAATAAATAAAACATAAAGATTTTTATCACTTTTCTTGGGCTGCAGGCCACATACAGTTGTCGGCCAGTTAGTGTGTGCTGATACTTGGCCTCAAGGCGAAAACGAAAACATTCAGGCCAGAGCCTACCGGTGACATGTGTATAAATGGAGGTCTTAAGATATGGCTAAATCCTACACAAAAATTTTTACGCGGTTATGGGAACTCCAGAAAGTAGCATAGTAGCCCCTCGATTGTTTAGCCGCCACCGGCCAGCCAAACGCACGACCCGGCGAATGCTGCAGCGTACGAAGCAAGTAACCTTGAAGCTGGAGACACATGCAAGCTTACATGCATTGCATTCAGCGGTTCCATGATATGCGACGAATTTTCATAGTTGCGTTCCGTCCCGGCATTCTAGTGCATGTGTTTCTTGTGTTTGCTTGTGTGTGCTATGTCGAATGCGATAATTGCTGTAAACATACTAAGGGCGAAAATAGTTCCCACAGCGACTGGCAAAAACGAATAGAACACACAGCTTTTCTATGAGTATGAAGGGTGCAGCACAATATGCAGACCACTCGACGACGAGGTCGCCGAGCGTGGCGACTCAATCAATCCAAGTTCTATTTCGTAGCCGTCGCCCCTCAAAGTTGCCTGGGCGGTGTGACATGGGATTGTGTTGCTATTCTCGTATGTTCCTGTGCGCGTGTGTAGCATTCGGATGTCGAAGATGGTTATTCTTGTGTGTGCTTTTTAATTTGTGTGCACCGTCGCCGTCGCCCTTAAGGCTGGTCGTCCACTGGAAGCGTATTCGAGCGGCTTCGCGCTACGGCCATACATATGAGCGGCTACAAGCGACTCATTTGTATGGCCGAAGCGCGAAGCCGCTCGAATACGCTTCCAGTGGACGACCAGCCTAAGGCTGTATCAGATCCAACTTTTTGAGCAGCGGCAGAAGCAGAGACAGAAGCAGAATTCTGCCTGCTGAATCAGATCCAAGTAAAGCAGCAGCAGCGGCAGACTTTTAATTTTTTATCAAGATATTTAAAAAATAACAAAAAATAACATTTGTTCTGCATCACAACTGTGTATATACATAAATAGATACAAAAAACCACCCTAAAATATCCATTTGCCATTTAAAAACAACTTGCCAAGTAACAAATGTTTGAAATGTCAAAAAATTCTGCTTAGCAAAGCAGCAAAATTAGGATTTGAGATGAAAAAGCAGCGGCAGAACTCTCTGCTGCTTTTCTTGTCACGTGACCAGTGTAAGCCAATAGAAACAATTCTCTGCCGACGGTTCTGCTTCTCTGCTTTGGATCTGATACAGCCTTTAGTATATTTACAGCAAATGAAGAAAAAGTTGAAAGTAGCCCGACATTATTGCGTCTGATGCATTCCATTCAACGAACATTCCGTCAGTTCGCATTTGAATACAATTTGAATGAAATGTCCGCTTGGATATGTCACCAGCGAAGAGGCCCTTAGAATATAGAACTACAGGAAGGCACACGCCCAATTTTAGCGTAATGAAATTCTTGTTGAGTGAGTGCCCACGTTTTGGTAGTTGTGTGTCCACTACAAGCGGAAAAAGCAATAGGAATAGATAATATAGGCTAATAGAAAATATAGTTAGTTCTCTCTTCTATAGTCTCTTATTTCTATAATAATAAAAGAAATTGTCTGTCAGTCTGTATGTGTGTCTGCTTGTGCGTACTGTCACGCGTTGGAGTCAATCTAGAAAAGAGAGAAATCTGATTTTTTTTGTAGATGCATGGATACCCCAACAGTTGGAAGAAGGTTTCCGTTTTTCGAAATTTTAATTAGTTTTTTTTAATTATCCCGACATGGGTATCAAATTAAAGGGAGTAGAGTACAATTACCTAAGTGGCGCTATTCCAAATTCAAAATGGCGGCCAACACAAGATGGCGGAAGAGTGAATAAAAAGTAGAAAATATAACCTATCAACTTGAAAAAGTTGCACATATGCATAATTCGCGTGACAATGAAGTGGCACTATCAAATCAACTTGGCGGTTCCAATATGGTGGCCGAATTTTGCAATTGTGTTCCCCGACCCTCGGCATTGGTAAGGGTGAGACAAATAGAATGCAAGCTGTGAGGCGTTATTCCAACTTCGCCGTCGTCTGGTCCCAAGCCCAGGGGTGGGAAAGAAGGAGGGTGGTCGATCTGCCGAATTGACCAGAATCGGGAAACCGAAGAAACTAGGCAGGAAACAGCATTTTTAAAGTGGCACCGACAGCAACGTATCCGTTACGGAGACATTCCGCTCGGACCGCTAGTTAACGGATCAAAGAAGAATAACTGCCATTAAGCATACTCAGTAGACCATTTCTCGTTCGATTGTACAGGTAAAGCATCATTGGATGTAGTTAATACTAAGTTGGGGGCCACTTAGTCAGGTGACACTAGAGTTTGAAATTGCCCATTACGAATACATACATTAATATCTGTAATAGAGGCGTGCATATCTCTGGCGAGCACATTTTTAGATTTTATTTAATCGAGTACTCTCCACCGATTCCGTATCCCTAGTCCTAGTCTAACCAGGGGCGGCGCTTTCATAGGTGCGATTGGTGCACTTGCACCGGCCGCAATTTGTCGGGGGCGCAATTTCAGAAATTAAGATTTAAAAAAAATTTAAAATTATGAAAAAAAAAAACAAAAAAAATTAAAAGGGTGCAAAAAATTACACCAATTTACCTAATTTCTCACCTAGTGCTTTCTCATGCAAGAAAAAACCGGAAATGAAGTTTCCAGAGATCTTAGCTTCGAAGTTCGGGAAAAATCTTCTAAGTGAGAGAAATCTCTCTTTTATTTGGAGCTTTTTGAAAATTCTGTAAAAAGCACCATACATATCTACACACACAAACAGGAAAAAATGTTCCGATGGCTCTGTATTGTGTATTGCTGTTTACTATGATTGATATAAACTTGAAGGCGCAGTTGCTGAACTTTTAAATTCTGTTTCAAGAATTGTTAAAAGAGGCAAATGGACGAAATGAGGACAGCAAAACTCCTTGTGACGTGAACTCCTCTTTAATTGCTCGTTTTTGTTTGTTTCTTTATACGCTGGCATCACCGGCTTCAGTTTAATAAAGTTAAGTTCAACCCGCATAAGTGGATTCACCGGCTGGCATGCACAGTTCGTGCTTGAAATTTTTGTTGCCAGAAGTGAGAAATGCAAAAGCTCACTGGAATGACATTCCATTAGTCCAGATGATTACTCTCTTTCGAGCGAGCTTTTACGTTCAATCTCTGTTGGGCGACCTCGGGCTTTATTTTTCCTAAGCTCAATATGTGTGAAAATGTAACTCAGGGAAAAATTGAAGTTCAGTGCACCAATTGGCTCGAACTTGTGCAGTTCGGCCGGTGAAGCTGGGGTAACAAATTAATATGGCCAGTTCACACAGGCCAACCAACAAAAATTGGCTGTAATCGTCCAATTGCTTTTGAAATTCGATGAATAATCGCTTCTGAAATTCTATGAATAATCGCAAAACTTGATTCAAAAATTCCGTGAAAGAAGTCAGAGGCTCAAAAATTCTGCTCGCCCCATCGTCCTCGCCTGCTCTCTTCTCCGCAAGCGACGTTTTCAATCGATTTTGTTGGGTGGTTGTTGACCCATGTGCAACTTTCTATATATGTATGTAATCAATATGCAATTTTGATGCAATTTTGGTGCAATTTTAAATTTTACGCAAACTATGAAAATTATTTCTCCTATTCAGCGAGTGATTGTGTCTTTTTCCATTGTCCTTCACTGCATTCAAAAATGTGCTTATGGGGCGCAATATGGCATAGTGCACCGGGCGCAAAAAATCCAAGCGCCGGCTCTGAGTCTAACCTCAAACTGTTACATTCATTCACAGTTTTCACGACTATCAAAACATTATTTCAAAGAAAGTTAAAGATTTAGTGAAGTTTGCGGAAAGATCGATATTTGAACAAAAAAATTATTTTGCCTTTTCGAATTTTTATCGGTGTTTGTCCATTGTGACACTATAATTTTTTACGCCATTTCAAAGTAGAGGTCTCAACGAAGAAAAAACTGTCCTGAAAATTCGAAAAAAAAATTGTCGGTCAATTTCTTAGATTTTTACATTTAAGTAAGTGGCTGCAGCAATAAAAACTTTACATTCAAAATTATTTTTTACTTTTTGTTTCATTTTAAAATAAAAGCGTATTTTTTAGTTTAGTTCTACTTTTTAGTCAATATTTTGCGACATTTTGTGGTGGCGGCCATAGAAGATTTAAAATGACTTCACACAGCTTACTGTAATCTACCTGTTGACCTCTTTCATTTGGTACCCATGTCGTGGGCTCGGTGGAAGATAATTGCAAAAATCGAACTGCCATCTTGACTTTTTACAAAAATGTCATATTGCATTGTCACGAGAACTTCGCATATGATTGTATTTCTTGATTTTTTTAAAAAATGGTCTAATTTCATTTAGTTACGTATACATGATGACTTGAACTCAGGTCGAATCTGAATCAAATTGTATCTAAACGGGAGGAGAGTTGAGTTAGGTTCGACTGAACTCGACTCAGATCTGCTTCGTGGGTTGAGATGAAATTATGCAGGCAGACGTGAGTTCAGTAATTGAATTTAGTTGACAGCAGCATCTCTGTGTTTTGTTTGTGATATTTTGTAACGTGTAGGCTTTTTTATTTTCAACTCAACCTCAACTCAACTATTCAACTCATCATGTATACATACTAATTATTACGCGAACTACGAATGTGTGAAAAATTTGAAGTTGATCGATTATATTTATTACTTTTTAGTCTATTATGTCTTCGGCAATTGTTTTTTGGGAGCCCTTTTGAATTTGGAACCGCACCAATGCTTATCTAGTAATGGCAAGATATCCAGTATTTTCCCCTGCTTTACGTTGAATGTTTGCCTTGTTGAAATCGCTATATGTGTACAAGGTACCCTTACACAAGAACACTTAGTCTTATTGCAATGCAAATCTTCTGATTCCTCAACAATTAAGGGCGGTAACTATTATAATATTCATCAACCGCAAGAAGGACTTGTTAAATTGACAAATCGATCAACCAGTCACGGAATGCTACATCTTTGACAAGCTTGCTTTCGCAAGAACCATTTTAACAATATTCATAAAATAAACCTAATCCGAAAGTCAGATAATTTTTCTTCAGTTAAGTTAAATATTCTAATAGAAACAACACCCCGAAAGAATATTGTTATTATCAATTACTTCATACTCTAATGTTGCTATGTAGCAAACTCATAATGGTGAGTATTCTATTCAATGTACACCACTCCCCCTACAATTTTTGCTGTATGTGTAGTAAAAGAATGTCAAGATAATAAAATTCTCGTAAAAATAAATTAATATCCTTCTTTGAATATTCAACATAACCATAAATCAATCATAGAAGTGCGAACATCAAACTTAACAATGTTTCGTTCCATCAAGGCAGCGAATGTATAAGTCGAAAACGTTTTAAAGTGTATCGATTGGAGCACCTCCTCCTACCTATCGTATGCAGGAACAACCGAAGTCAAGGTGTTGGCTTAACGTTAAAGCCAATAAATTACCACCATCCATCCGCAATAAGTTTTTAGTATCTATTGACTACAATATCCACAGCGGTAGAACCATTTGGATCAGAAAAGAACCCGAACTTTAATAATCGATTAAAATTAATTTTTAAGACATTAGCGGTTGAACTAAAATTTTCACGAGCTGCGAACTAATTTCTGAAGGGCTGCATTAGTTCTTGTGTTGTGATTTATGCCCTTTTAAAATATTAAACTGTTGTCAAATTTCATTTTTATTCTTTTTTTTTCAGGTAAAAGTTTCACGTTAACTATAACAGTGTCGACAAGTCCGCCACAGGTGGCAACATATTGTAAGGCAATAAAAGTGACTGTAGATGGTCCAAGGGAGCCAAGATCAAAAACTAGTAAGTACATACATACATACATATATACTATTCCGTTTATTAAAAATTTATAGGTGGCTCGCGTCTTCGCTATTATGAAGTTTTTGCAAAAAAACTAGCACTAACACTTCCAAAATACCAATTTTTTATGATGTCCGCAAGGAAGGGTGATAATTCCACTCCTGGTCCCATGTTGTACCTCTGTGGTGGCCGACTTTTATTTATTATGTATAAGATTTACTTTTTATAAAAATTTGTCGCGTCCTTCTTGTTGTCATACACGTAGTTTAAGTAGGAAAAGAGGTGTGAAATCAGTGGCGGTTCCTCTTTGGAAGCAAAGGAAGCACTGCTTCCCTTGACCAAATAGGCAACTTCATAAAAATTAATTGAAATATATCAAGATTTATCAGAAGAAAAATCTCAATATATTTCCTCCTCTGGAAACACTAAGGATACAATGTACAGATTTTTGTATACAAAATGTACAATTCAAATTTATTACACTACTGTATTCAAAGAGTAAAGCCTTGGCCACGTTACGAGCGGCGAATGGTGAGCGGCAGAGTGGCAAACACTAAAGTGCCTCTCGCCGCTCTTATCGTGCCCGAGGCCATATACAACATGGGGAAGCTGTGATATCTCCAGCTTGTTTGCCACAGAAAATCAACGTGAAAACTCCAACACATTCATTTGATTGAACCCACACTCACGCAAAGGTTTGCATTGATACAGTACCCTCAGAAGCTGAGCTAAACGCAGCTTCTTCGGAACCGAACAGTGTGATATAGCAAGTCGAAGATAGAGAAAATTTCCATGTTCTCTTTATTTTCTTGGTTTCGTTTTCTGGTAATGTTCTCGTTTCAATTAAGAACTAAATTTACTCTTGCTTTGCTTCGAAATTTGTTGGAGACTCTTAAGATATGAATTTTCGTTTATTGCATATGACGGTGATTAGACTGTTCGTTCCTACGTACGTTCCTCACGAGCTTTTAGAGGAACGGGGAAGTGGGGATCAAGCCCCTCATCATCTCCACTTCTCCGTTCATCTAAAAGGTTCGTGAGGAACGTACGTAGGAACGAACAGTCTAATCACCGTCTATAGCATATTGACTAAAGAAAAATGAGATCGAAGATAAGTGGAGTTTCTCTTTATTTATTGGTTATTCTATTGGGGTGGCAGGAGGCGTTTATTAAAAATAAGCTGATACTTTGTAGCTTCCATTATATTTTTTATGATTCTCTTTAAAGTTGATTTAAAGGGATAGAGAATATTTTTATGAATAATTGCATTTCTGTGCTCGGGTTGCCTGAAGTCTTTTTTTGCAGGAAGATTGTAATGATGATGAGTGAAGCTTACAAAAGAAAATAGGGGCGTATGTAGGGTTTTATTATTACTATCTTTTTTAGATTTTGAGCCAAAATTATGCATTTGCATGAAAATTTAAATGAGCTCAAAGTAGTAGTTGCAGTCTTTCAACAGCTTTTTTTAGACGCTTTAATTATCAACAGAATCTGAAAAAAGGCGCAAAATGCCCTCTAGCGGCGAAATTATTTCGATAAACTGCAAAACCACGATTTTCGATTCGTATAGCATTCGATATAACTAGAAACTAACAATTTGTTATGTTTTGCTTATCTGATTCCACTATATGTTATTTTTCAGTTTTTTTAGTTAAGGCCTTCGATACTTTAACTTTTATCGTTCGCCTTGCGCATTGCTTCCCTTATCCTGAACATTACGAACCGCCACTGTGTGAAATGTGTATTTAGCAAAGGCTAGCGTCGGTGTGTGGAACTTAAAGGGCAAAGAATCCGCCTCACTAACTCCTCACGTCGACGCATCAGATAAGGCCATAGGTGCAACAGTACATAAATTTTGTGGATGGAGTTGCAACATCTTTAGGTTTTTTTTTGAAGCTCACAACCACTGAATGTGCGACAGAGAACTTCTGGCGATGCATAAGTGAAACACTTCAGGCATCTTTTCGAAGGACGAGAACCGCTTACGTTAACTTCGACAGCTCGAGCTCATCGGCCAGTTCTTAATGGCCATACAATACATTGGAGGAAAGTCCGAGACCAAAAAAGAAGCTTGTCTTTCAGTTTGCTGTTCCCAATAACTCGTGGAAAGTCTACTGCGACATCGGTCAAGACAAAATTCGAGCATCCGTTTCTGAACCATTCCGACATTTAGTCATAACAAACTACACTCTCTGCTCATCCCGCGGTAAAGACAACGACCAGGTTAGTAAGCGATTGATTGAAAAAGTCCGTAGAGCTCTAAAGACAGCGATTATATGCTACTAAAGAAAAAGCTGGTACGTAATCTTGCCATCAATACTGTTAGGAACTGTACTGTAATAAGCGTGTTTGGGCTTATATAGAGTCGTTGTCTCTCTTCTCCTTTTCTTTGATCCGTTAGCTCGGACCGCCAGGACGTCTCCGCAACGGATACGCTGCTGTCGGTGCTGCTTTAAAAAAATTCGGTTTCTTGCTTAGTTTCTTCGGCTTTCGGATACTGGTAAATTCCGCAGATCGACCACCCTGGACCTGGGACCAGACGACGGGCGAGTCTACAGGAGTGATACAAAATCACAATGCCCTGAGCTCTTTATCATTAAAATTTAAAAGCGTCTTCAATAATAAAAACTCCCCCTCAGCGGGGGTAGTACTCGATGACGCCGAGCAAGTAGGGGAGCAGCCTCTTTCTTCACCCTGCTCTACGGCTGCTTCCCCTTCGGAGAATGTCCAACATGGTGCCATCGTAAGGCGCATTGCAAAAGGCGTAAAGCTGGTGATATATCCAAGCCGTACATGCATTGCATTCGTTGACAGATAATGTAGAAGTGTGTGTATTCAAATGCGAGCTGACGGAATATCCCGTGAGTGGAAGGCATGCCACGCAAAGGTCGGGCTACTTTCAACTTTTTCTGCATTGCCGCATTCGAGATAGCACACACAAGCATAAGCACACAAACACATGAACACGTTACTTAGATTTTCGGGCTATGTGTGACAGCCGGCACGGAACGCAAACCATGTAATTATATGTCAGACGAAATTCGCCGGATTTCATGGAGCCTCTGAATGCAATGCATGTACGGCTGGGATATGTCACCAGCTTAAGAATGGTCGAAATCGCCAAGCCACCATTGGCAATGGTGTCACCTTTAGTTTGTCGACCTGTGTGCCAGTGACTGAGTCGACTTCTAAGCCGGTTTTGGTATCAACCTCCTCGCCATTAACAGTGAATGGTCGCTCGGTCACCAAAGTTCCAGTGACAGAGTTGACCTATATGCCGGTCTTAGCAGTAACGTCTCTGCCTCTTATAGTGGATAGCCTACCGGCCGTTGAATGGATAGCCTTCCGGCTACAGATACTCTTGAGCCTTGCACCCTTCTTGTTACGGTACCGAGACCTTTAAATATCTTCATCTCAAGATTCTCTCCCAAAACTAAGGCGGAGGCTATCTGTGAATATTTAAGGATTAAATTTATAGACCCAGGAACTGTTCACTGCAGAAGAGTCAGCAAGGCTTCCAAGCCTGGGGCATCTTTTATTTTATCTGCACCTGTTACTGCCGAGATCCTCTTAGATCCTGGCTTCTGGCCTGCTGGTGCTCTTACCAAGCTTTTTGTTCCAAGAACCCGAGCTCGTCATGCAAACTCTTCCACTTCGAGCGTTCCACAGATATAAAAAAAAACTCGAGACGCTTTCTGTCTACTACCAGAACGTAAGAGGGACTATTTATTTATTATTACGCATAAAAGAAAATAATATATAATAATATATAGTTATCTACAATTATAACATGTTAAATAAAAACATGGCGACCTGTTGTAGGGTGAACTCTTTGATCTCACAAATATATAAGGAATCATGCTCATAAAAATCAAGATTGACGGTACTTGCAGGTTTTAGGCTTCACCCGATATGCCAATTATTTACGGCAGACAATTATTAAGGGCCTCTTGTAAAAGCCTATAAAGCCGAAAATCGCGAAAGCCTTTTATTGGATGTACACCACCATCACAAGGTCCACGATACTCGCATGTCATCATATGAATATGATATGGTGAATATGCCGCAGAGCTAATAAATTTGTAACTAAATTAATCAAACTGCAGTGCTGAAGACTGCTCAACTTACTGCCCGTCCTACTAGCATTGAAAGCCTTATCCAGCGTGTGGACTCCATGTGGCATGCCAAAAGAAGGATTTCCCCTTATGAGGATATTGGGCATGCCGAAAGAGGGCTTTCCTCTTAGAGTACTCATGAGCACCACACAAAGAAAAATGTGCGATACTGAAGTGAGGTGGGCCCTATGAGGCTAACCACATTACTATACAAATCAAATCGGACAATCGCAACATCTGCCTTATACCCCGGCTTCACCGGCCGAACTGCACAAGTTCGAGCAAATTGGTGTTCTGAGCTTAAATTTTCCCTGAGCTTACATATGTTTTCACATACATATTAAACTTAGGAAAAATAAAGCCTAAGTTCGTCCAACAGAAAATGAAACCGAGCTTGAAAGTAAAAGCTCGCTCAAAAGAGAGTAAAAAATTGGAATATTGGAATGCCATTTCAGTGGGCTTTTGCATTTCTTATTTCTGGCGAAAAAGCAACAACAATTTCAAGCACGAACTGAACATGCCAGCCGGTGAATCCACTTATGCGGATTGGACTGAACTTTATTGAGCTTAGGGCGGTGAAGCCGGGGTAAAACGTATTCGTAAAGCTTTTTAAAAAGCGTTAAGCATAAGCTTTAGTTGTACTCCTGCAAATCTTTAGTTGTTGTTGTTGCCTTTCTTCATATTTCAGGCAATTATGTTGATGAACATGAGAGTTGTCATTTATCTTATTCAGTAGATGGGCTCCGGTTCGATTGCAAAAGTCAAGCAGCATTGGGCGTGATTAGTATTCAGTTGGGGGAAAAAATGAGACTCGCGTCTATAAATATAAAGCTTTCGACACCGCCGCCGTTATTACTCATCAGCCTCAAATTCTCAAAATTTTCAATTTCTTTTTTCCACTCGGGATTCCTTAATGAGGCCAGGCGTTAGATGCACCTTGCGGGTCCTATTGCGTAATCCACGTATGGCCGCACATTAGACAGCGTGGCTACCCCCATAGGGTCTCCATCTGAACCCTCTTAAAATGAAAGACGACAAACCTTGTGAAAAGACACAAATCTAGTAAGGATACATAAATTGATACTTGCAAAGTATATTCTAAAGCTCACTTGGTGGTTGACACGTTAAACGTGACATTCGCAACGTCGAATGTTGAATTACCCGTTAGGCATCCAGCCGATTGGAATGTATTCCTAATCGAGCATTCCAACTCGAGTGTCGTTCGGTGCCCCACCTAAGTACTAACCAGGTCCGATGCTGCTTCACCTTAGCAATCAAACGAGAACCGGTCTACTGAGTATGTTAATGGCACTCTTTATGGTCACCAAGATAATTGCCTGGTTTCTTGGTTCTATACAATTTTTAAAGCCCCCATTTTGCTCCCTTTAGTCTAAAAAAGTAAAAGCGTGGCTACATTTATAAAAGTACCTGTTTCAGGCTAAGAACAAGTGACTCTTATTTTTTTCTCAGGTAGAAATACCCCTATATGACAGTCATATATTTTATCAAACTTATGTAAGCACGCTTATATATTCACAATTATTTATGAAACCATTACAAATGGAAACCTATTTAAAGGATCATCAAATGAATCCATTATCCTAGAAACCACAAAAGATTATATTCCCTGGCTATCCAACTACACTGCAAATTTGCATTTCTTTATACCACATCCTTTCACTATCAGCTGAAATATCATTCTACAATACTCACCTCTTGCAGTCCATTATTATGTCACCCCATTGCACCAAGGACATTGATTCGCATCTTTGCAATCTGTGTTAACATTCTGTCCTAGAGGAAGCCGATGTTCGGCAATTTGTTTAACATTTAAATTACTGTGTACGGTTTTAGTTATGTGTGAGGTAGAAAGTTGATCTTCACCATGGATAACTGTAGGGCATTTGTGAAGTAGTTACTAAAAGCTTTGAGACTGGCCATCACCGAGACTTTCGTTTCCTGCTCTATGCATCCAGCATCCATGTATACTTATACCCTTCGTCCTGTGCCCAACAGTATATCCACGTACGATACCGGATTCTACTCGCGATTAATTAGGCCAAATCATTTACAGATGTTACTGTCTGCCTCTAGAGAATCTGAAAACATTACGGAAGGACACAATTGTCCATTGTCATAGGCTATTCATTTCGCTACGTTGTTGTAGGAGCCCAGCTCCATCGTTTTAGGGTATTTAGAACGCCATTTCTTGCATCTGCAGGTACCTGTGTATATGAGTGTGTTTTCGCCTCTGCAACAAATGCTTCCCGAGCACTCTCTCTCTGGTACGTGCAATAAAATGCATTACCATAAAGGCCAACAGTCACATTCAATGCTTGACTCATGACCAGAGGAGGGGGGTTGAATTTTTTTTAATTGATTTAATGGAGTTGATTAAATATACAAAGGATTTGAAAATATATTTTAATTTTCCGTGAATGTTTAAAATTGTAATTAATCAGTTTTCATAATGCATTAAAAGTGGAAATTAAATGGGAAAAATTCGAGTTGGTAATCAGGGAAACCACTCATCATATAGCCATGTTATTTGGAATTTTATATTATTTGTTTACGCAAAAGTAAAATGCCTTTTTTATTGTAATCTAAGAAGTCTTCGAGCTTAGAAATGTTGCTTAAATGCCAATTTCACAATAAGAATAAATTCCAAGAAATTTCTTCCCGGGTTACAATGGTTTTTGACTCGATCGAGGACATACATTCGCCGAACCTGCCGCCTATATTAGATGACATTAAAAGGAGTATGAAGCGTGTTCATGCTGATATTGAATCGCTGTCTATAGCAGTGGTACTAAATCACAATGCCCTGAGTTCTCTATCCCTAAAATTTGAAAGCGTCAGTGATAGAATAAACTCCCCTTCAACGGCGGCAGTATCTGATGGCGCCCCACAGCTAAGGGAACAGCTTCCGAGCGAGAAATGGAGTGCTCTAAGAGCCATGTTTGATTACTCCTTAAAAAGCTTGCAGCGCTCCCGTTCCCATACCAGTTCCCAGAGCCGGAGTTTAGTTTTTTTGCGCCCGGTGCAGTTAGCCATATTGCGCCCCCATTAGCTGCTAATTTTTTGATCGCAGTGAAGGACAATAGAATAAGACACAACCACTCCGTGGAGTTCCTTTAACAAATGAAAATGAAGGCCGTGAACACTTTCCACTTTTTTTCTGAAATTGTGTCCCATCCAATTGCGCCTGGTGCAAATACACCAATTGCCCTTTTGAACGCGCTACCCTTCCCTTTGTCCAATGGGGATTTGCTTCGCGATATTGGTTTTGTGCTGAGTTTATTTGCGATTTAACTTCACAAAACTCTCCCTCTAATGCCGTTTAATGTTCCAGGATGCTTTTCGGTGCTAGCTGAACTCCCCTTACTATTTCTAGCGCAATTCTGGGCTCCGAAGATCTATAGTACTATGCACTCGAATATCCATAATAGAGATCTCTATTTCATTCTACAAGCCTTCATATTTCAAGGGATAATGGATGTTCACAGCACTGCATGTATTAGTCTCTACTGTAAAATCTTGCATAGAAAAAAAAAACAGTCTACCTTAAGGCGCTTTCAAGAACTTCAGAACAGAGGCGATCCAAGTGTTTCTCGTCGAATTAGGGATCTGTAATAGTGCTACTAGAACGAACTACAAATCAAGAACTATGGCACCTTGTCAGCTAAGAAAGGATAGCCGACGAAATCAGGGGAACGAAATGGAATTGGATTGACTGCACAGACACCATGGGAAAAGGCGCAGAGGCTCTGTGAAGTTCCTTTAATATATAACAATGAAGGCACGGGAACACTTTTTTAATTTTTCTTTTCACACTTTCAATTTTTTTTAATTTAAATTTTTTAAATTGCGCCCGGTGCAAGTGCACCATTTGAACCTATGAAAGCGCCGCCCCTGCCAGTTCCATATACTTTTTAATATTGCATGTCAAGGCAGAGAAGCATACGTTTTTATGCTCTTCAAAAGCGTTCTAGGAGCATTATAAAAAGCTTTTTAAAAAAGAAAGATTCATGGGCGCCTGTGGATATGTGATCCGGTATCGAAAGGCTTTGCCTTATTCTTTCTAAGCCCGAGAATGGCTTTACCAAAGCAGTCCCTCAACTAAATTGCAACCATTTTCAAAGGTGCTTGTCCTTCGTTAGATCTTGTATTCTTTTCCGACCCAGACAACTTAAATGTTGAGCCTAGCTCAATTGTCTTGTCGCCTGTCGACAATTATCACCCTCCTCTCCTATTGTATAGCTAATGTTCTAATTTTAACAATAAGCTAAACACGGAAGAGTAACCTTTAACTTTAAAAAAGCCAACCTTGAAGAACTCTCATCCAAGCTCACTGCGGTCGATTTCGGTTCGTTGTTCTCACCTAATGAGTTAGATGTTGATGTAGCAAGATTTTACTCCGTCTTGTATGGGACCTTCGCATACTGTGTACCTATTGAGCCGTTAAAGCCGCCCAGATAATCCCTACGTGGTACAACAGTGACTTGAGACTTACTAAAAACCCTGAAGAATAATGTCTGGAAAACCTACCTGAAGAGGAAAGGCACTGCGAGTTTCTATGCATTTCTCAATTGCTATGACCAATTTCATGCCCTCTCAGAAGTCCTCTAAGGAGAACCTCAGGTGATCCTAGGGCATTCTTTCAATTAATCAATACTAAGAAAAAAGTTGATAATAACCCCTACCCCATACAATAAGAGAACTCTCTTAGTTCTAATTCATCCGAGATTTGTGACAAGTTTGCATCGTTTTTCCTTAAAACTTTCTCGTTCTCTGTCTTCTAACCAGATGAAGACAATTTTCAACATATCAATACAATCCAACCGGCTAGAAACTTATCCCTGTCTATTTCCAGGGAAGATATCTCGAAACATACCAATGAACTTCCGCAAGATCGTCCGGCCGTGTTGGAGTCCCTCCAGCTGTTCTATAATCCTTTGCAGGAGCCCTACTGTCTCCTCTACTATGTTTATTTCAAAAATCTCTAAATAGAGGGCGCTTCCCATCCTTATGGAAGAACTCTTTTATAATACCTGTCCATAAAAAGTTTGTAAGAACGTGATATCTATATTGCGAAGTTATCGTCTATACCAAAACTCTTCGAATCTATTATTTATTCTGCTATCGCCCCTATCCGCAAGAGACGTATCTCAATAAATCAACATGCAGCTCGTTCCACTACTGCTAATTTACTGGAGTTCTCTTCACACACAGTTCGAGGCTTTGTCACTGGCTGCCAAATTGACAGACTTCTGTAAGGCTTTCGACAAGCTCTCTCACTCTATTACACACTGCAAGCCCCAGAATATTTTTTGCGTGTGAAATTAACACACACTTTATAAGCGTGTAAATTCGGTTAACCGTGTTAATGCAGTTTAGGAATAAGCCGTGTTAAGATAACGCGGATAAAAGGCAAACGTGTAAAAATCACACACAAGCAGCGTGTAAATATTTTTTACACGCTAAAGAAAATCAAACATTATGTATCATTTCACATACTTCGCTTGCTACACACATCCTCCAATAAATCAGGAACCACGCTTATCAGAGAGCTTCACAACACAACCCTTTTTACAGTCAGTCAGTCACAGAAAGGAAGCAAGAAAAGACACTACGGCAGTGATTCCAAAAGTGGGGAACGGTTCCACGAAAAAAATTTTAGGGGTCCGTGTCATCAGCGCCGAAGCGCAAATACATTCGCAGACTCACTGGCGCTGCGCCGGCCGTTTAACGCGTTCTTGCTAATCCGAAAGTGCGAGTGGCCCTTCTTCCTTGAAATTTGGTCTACGTCACGTCGCGTAACATTTTGGCCACCATTCCACATTCCCATGTCGAGGGGGTTGTGAAGAAAATGGTAATTCGCCCTCTTGAGATGGCCGCCATGGGCCAAACGATATATTGAGTATACTATATTGCTTATGGTGTTCTACTTATTATACCCTTTCATTTGATACCCATGTCGAAGGGGTTGTGAAGAATATTTCAATCCGCCCTCCTGAGACTGCCGCCATGGATCTAAAGGTATATTGAGTATACCATATTGCATTGTTATCGGAGCTAAAGCTGTATGCAAAATTTCATCATGATAGGATAACCTGAAGTATTTGCAAAATTGATTGCAAAATTTGTTCCGTGAAGAAAACAGTAATCCGTCCTCTTGAGACGGCCGCCATGGATCTAACGGTATAATACCATATTGCATTGTCATCGCAGCTGAAGTTCCCACATGGAAAAAAATATAGCCAAAAATATATCCTAAAAAGTAACCAAAATATAGCTTGGATATCTAACTTTTGGTCGCTTTTTTATATCTCAGATATAGAATATACATATATTGAGACATATTTTTCGCATATTCCTAGATACATATGGAATATAAGACGGTAAGAATATATCCATCAATTATATCACAGTCACAGATATATTTATGATATAAAGTTTATATCTTGCCTATATAGGATATATCTCGAGGTGCAAACCGAGTTATATTTTTTTCCATGTGGGTTGTGTGCAAAATTTCAGGGTGATCGGGTAACCGGAAGTATTCAAAAAATCGATTGCAAGATATGTACCGGACAATAAACAGACAAGAAAGCGAGCTAAATAAAACGTTTTAAAATATATTAAAGGATAAATATATGC
Source organism: Thereva unica (assembly GCA_949987705.1). Taxonomy (NCBI): domain Eukaryota; kingdom Metazoa; phylum Arthropoda; class Insecta; order Diptera; family Therevidae; genus Thereva; species Thereva unica. The sequence goes on from OX465284.1 coordinate 88,238,025, forward strand.
ATATATCATATATTATTTTATTTTTTCACCGTTGGGTTCCGTCAAATTTTATACATTGTAGAAAGGTTCCCTATGAATTAAAGTTTGGGAACAACTGCACTACGGTGACGATTTTTCTAGGTTTACTCCCTGCACAAAGAGGCTAAAATCTTTACTCACAAAAGATTCATAATACATATTTGGTGTATTAAAAACACACGAAATAAGTGTGTTAAATTTACACGCTTTCCGCGTGTTAAAAATTAACACGTTTTAAGCGCGTAGACAGTGACTACACGATTTAACACGCGAAATACGTTTTAAATTCCTTTAACCATGTTTCCGTAATTACGAGAATATTGAAATTGCATGTTTTCGAGTCAATAAAAAGATTATTAAGTTTGCTTCTCATACCACTGCAATTGTGGTAAAAGAGTCGTATGTCAACAAAGGGCTTGGTTTGGTCAAGGGGCGAGTGTTTTTTGGAGCGATGACTAGTTATGAACGATAATATCTAGCCCTTTCGTCTCGGCTTTTTGGCAGCTGACATACATGTACGAATCTCACATGCGAAGCATAGGTGGCTAGGTCCTTACTAACTTGTTGAGATGTAATTATATGTTAACTATGGTACAGAGTATAAAGATTAAGCAAAACATTACGGTCAGTGGGGAGACCTGGCTGTTGAATGGAGATGATCAGTTTGGTTTTGATCTTAACGTAAATGCAGGTGAAGTCGGGTGCGTCGTTCATGTAAGCAAAGAAAGCATTGTCGAAAACACTACGTTCTCAAAGACGGGAAAGTATACTTTAAATATCTACCTTCAGTTGAGGCTGCCGAGATCATAGTATTTTTTACAACTGGAGGTTGTAAAAGGTTTAAAATTTAGTTTTACTTCCGGGGAACCCGCCGATGTCGGCGTTAGGGGAGATAGGTTGCTTACGGGAATTTCGTCGGTCTCAGTGAAAGAACGGCCGTGATTGAGATATGCTGACAATTATTATTTCCTTAATCATATTATTTTATTAGTGTTTTAGAGTTCATACAGAGCCACAAATGAAACTGAACTAATTATTTTATTCGTTATTTACATTGTATGTGCATAAATAGTCACCAGAACGACTTTCAAAAACAGAACCATCTCAAAACTTAAAAATTTCAACAATAACCCCACTAATTGGTCTACTTATTTAATTAGCTGGTTACAATCAATAAGATGCTGATGGCGTTAATCAAAAATTACGCCAATTACAATTTTCATCAATTTGCAAGGCAAGGCAATTTAATAAATAATTAACAAAGGCCCACTAAAAAAGAATATCCAACCAAGCACTCAACAGGTAACTTCAATCGATTTTCTGGCAATAATTATTCCATTCTGTCCCGATAAATGTGGACCAGCATCTTGATTGAATGTGGGCCAACAAAGGCCCTGCCGAGACGTGTCGAAGTCGAAGAGCTCAAAAGGATAAAGGATCGCCTGCACGCAATCTTTTCGGAACTTTTATGAGTCGACTTTTGGATTGCACAGATGCACCCGGGCAATCATTAGCACTGGCATTGGGTGCTACCTATCCGGAGGTTTGTAATCGAGCATCGGCAGCCCTACATAATATAGATGCCATGTGGCTGATGCTTTCAGGCTCAAAAGTGGAAAGTGTGCAATTTGGACCTGCCGCATGGATAATGCAGCCAAGTTTACATTAACAGTTTCGTGTCAAGGAATTTGAGGTTTAGTTGTTGGGGCTTACACACGCACTTGGCTCGTATGTCAAAACATATGTCATATGTGAGTATCGATGATCCGGAAATGCTCTATTCTGGGTAATTTAAATGCATTTTGTATTAGGGAATAAAAGGAATTAAATTGATTGAGTTTTTGGGGATTTGAAAAGTGTTGTGTGCCGTAGGATTTTTGTTTGAAAGACAGCGAGTGATAGGTATGTGGAAGTTTAAACCTAAGGGCGTGCTAAAGAGTGCAATAGCGTCCGGTATTTTTAAATACGATAACTAATCAAAATAAAGCAAAAAAAATAAAAGATCGCTTAGCGTTTAGCAAATGAAACAATGGCTCACAAAAATTGTTGTACTCTAAGCAAGCATCGCTGAGATAATATACATAACGGAGGTACCCTTCTAGCACAGAAGGTGCACTTTTTAGCTGGGCTGAAAAACATTTACCACTGCTTAGTAGCACAGTTAAGACATGCAGACATAAAATATTAAACAACATATAAGGGCGCAAAACAGAGAAGCGTGCAAAAGCAAAAAGGGAGTGGGGCACGCAGGGAGTCACGCCACATTAAGAAGAATCCTTTTAAGCATGCGATTATCCGGTTTGATCATTCCATCATTGGTATTAGAGGAATTAGAGGATGGTCCTTGGACCAGCTTCTTATAAATCTCAGCACTGAATTGGCTTTGGAGGGGGAGAAATATAAATTACTTTCTAACCTAATCCCTAAATCGATTACAGGGATACCTTGTTGTCGATAAAAGTATAGTCATAAGTTATAACACCACGTTTCCTATAAAAAGTCTCACGTTTACTAATATTAAGCATCAGGTTGTTGTTGAAACACCAAGAATAGCAGGTGTTTAGGTCTGCTTGGAGAAGTTTGCAACCCTCTATACTCCTTATGTGGCAATAAAGTTTGATGTCATCAACATAAATAAGGCTTTTACAGTGCCTTAGCAGGGTTACAATATCCACAATTGATAAAATAAAAAGCAGAGAGCCAAGATGACTACTTTGCGGGACACCAGAGGACACTTCGATGTTTTTAGATTTGACTCCGCGGAAAAGAACCTGGTAGGTTTTGTCAGCTAAGTACGACTGCAACCACAAGGGCATGGGAAAGCCTAATTTATTTAGTTTAAGAACTAAATGAGGAGATTTTGCACTGGAAACCCAAGTGTGTAAAAGGCATGTAAAACCGTGTAGTCATTTGCCTCGATTCTCAGATCCGGCGGGTCGGAAGTGAGTGCGGATTTGACACTTTGCGATTCTCAAATCCGCAACCGCAAATTTCTTTTTGACATTTTCCGCGCTGTAAAGTGTGGCCCGCAACAAATTTTCTGCGGATTTGAACGACAGATGCGCCTAAGATAATCCGACATCGCTAATTTCATAATCGCGTGAGTCTTCACTCCAGATTTTTTGATTAAACAAAAGTCGCAAAATGTCAAATCCGCACTCACTTCCGCTCCGCCGGATCTGGGAATCGAGGCAATTGTTTACGCGTTTAAAATGTGTAAATTAAAACACGCGAAAAGTGTGTAAATTTAAAACACATGAAATATGTATCACTATGAAGCTTTTTAGCCTCTTAGAGAGGACATAATGGTAACGATTTTTCTAGGTTTACTCCCTGCAAAAAGAGGCTAAAAAAGCTTTACTCACAAAAGCTTCCTAGTAATACTTATTTGGTCAAATACATTATTCAAATACATTAAGTGTGTTAAATTTGCACACTTTTCGCGTCTTAAATTCACACATTTTAAACGCGTAAAAAGTGACTACACCATTTTACAGGCGAAATGCGTTTTAAAATCACACACTTGGGTTTTGCACTGTAATTACTGAACTTTTTGTAGCAAATAACTTTAAGAATGCCTTGTTTGGCGATAAATAAATAAATCTACATTTCCGTAATAAGTTTTTACTTTTTCTAATAATTTTTTTTACTTTCAGGTCCAACAGGAGGCCATCAATTTCGTGCATTAGGTTTAGGTCAACGTCCATACATGGACACTCCATTTTCAAGTCACTTTCGGGAATTAGAAAACTTAAGAAGGAAAGCACCAGTCTCCTCGCTAACTCCTCTTAGTAATCATCTATCAAATAGTACAATAAATTCAGACTGCCAGGACTACAAGCCGAATGCGCCGCAAATACAGGGTAAGCAACAATTTAGATTGATAATAAAAAAATCGGTTCTTTGGCAGGGTGTAAAAGATTACTACTTACTGTTCAGCGATTCAGATAATCTTCTGTTTCCTGACTTGATATGTGCAACTGGAAAATTGTTATAACCACAAATTGTGCACTTGTTCTGTTTTGAATTGATTTTTTGTTGTTCAAACCAAAACGGAATTTCATCGCAGGGGTTTCACTATTTTTAACCAACACTACATTACCCTAATCGCAAAGCAGATTTTATCTATGAAATGCAAAATTTCAATTAGGACAATTCTGGTTACACTAATCAGCGAACAACAAATCACAGATCGTAAATTATATGCCATTTATCCACTAAAAATGTTCACAGGGTAGTAAAAAACAACTCTACCTGTCCATCTCCAATAGTAGAAAGCGATTTGACTGGGAAATAAATTAACGGGCTTCACAGCGGACACAGTTTGGTCAAGCGATTTCCCTTATTTTAGGTAAATGAAAACTTCCGGGCTGAGGTTTTCCTCCGCAAGCCCAATTGGGACATGAATCCCGCACATGTACACCAGCAACTCTAGGCTATCCTCTCCAGGTTGTTCTCTACATAGTTAACGGCTCGGATACGCATCGCCATGAAACTAATCAATTTTCGGCAAAATTTTTGTGGTTACATTTCTTTCCGCGATTAGAGAGACTAACCACGGTCCACGGGGCCACGGTGGAGGCGGTTTCAAAAGTGGTGCTCTCTGCTGGCGGTGTGGTTGCTTCGTCGTTTTTTCTCCTGTTCTTACAGGAATATTTGTGGTTTCCCAGTATTTTATACAGTTTCCACGATTAAGTGATAACTTATCATTTGTGGTTCCCATTTGCTTCGTCCGATGACACGTTATTACGAAGATAATTAATTTGTTGAAATTTCAATTATGACCGCGGACAAAGTATGCAGTTAACTAGCAATAAGGTGTAAATTGAATGGACCGAATGAATGGTATCTGTATATCTGCTTTGGAAAAGATATTAAGCCCTGATCTGATTATTGCCGTTTTGGGTTGTCTTCAGTTAAAAATATCATTTAATTGTTTTTAATACGTTATGGCAGTGTTTTTCAACCTTTTACAGTGAGTAGCACCCTGGCTGAAAAATGAAAAGTCGTGGCACCCTCTTTTTGTTGTTATTGCGAGTGATGGTGAGAAGTTTACATCAGTCGATCGACCACCTATCACGCATGACAGGAGGCACCGGGGGCCACCAACAAGACCCTTTCGGGTCCCTTCAGTTTGGGCGAGAAGTTGCCAAGGCTCCGTGGAGACAGATCAGCGACCCTCCGTCTCCATCTTCTTCGTTTTCAGAATAGCGTGGACAAACCGCGCCACCGTTGATCATTCCTCAGGGAGAAGCATTATCTCAACAATTGTGTCGGGGATCATACTTTCGAGCTTCTCCTCCAGCGCGGTTCGCCAGCCGTCCCACCTAATGCATTCGAAGAATGTATGGTGGACGTCGTCCGAAGCGCAGTCCCCATACAGGCACGCGACATCCGCCACCTTACTCAATTTCTCCAGGTACGCCCGGAAAAGACCGTGCCCTGTCAAAAATTAGTTAAGGTAATCAACCTCGCCTAACTTTCGGCCCATCCTATCGTTCTTCTTAGCTAGTTGGCCTTTAACAACTGGTGCTGGGAATGTGAAGGCAAAGCAATGTGCTTTGGGCGAACTCTAACTCGTACACGTAGCGTAAAACATTACATTAACATGCGATTAGCCATCGAATTTCGCTTGCTAGATATCTCGTAGTAGAATTGAGCAGTACTTACACGAGGCAATACATCTGTCCCCTACACGATGGCAAATTGTACTGAGGCCTCAAATGTGAAGCTTCAAAAATAGCGTCCTACTGGTATGTAAGCTCCTATCAGGATAAATGAGGCGAGGTGGATTGTAAATACAAAGTGGTTGGCTTCTTCTTTCTTTCTTGGCGCAGTAAAATTTCCAATTTAAATGGATGTGAGGTGAGATTGTAAATATAGGGTGCTTTCTTGCTTAGGTATATCTTTCCAAAGGTTTAACTATCAAATGAGCTGTCATGGATGGATGGATACTTATGATCAGCTTACTCTGACAAATTAGCATGAATAGACTGACGGCGTGGTCGGATTCCATTGCATCCAGAAAAATGCACCGTTTGGTGCAGTTTACAACACGCTGGTGGCTTCATCGGGCCTTATTTCTTCAAAAATGAGGCCAGAGCTCCCGTTAGGATCAAAAGAGATCGTTGCCGCACCATGATCAATGATTTTTTGTTTGAAAATATGGATGACATTGATCCGGAAGGAATGTGGTGTCAAGAGCATGACCCTACGTGTCATACGGCAACCGCAACCACCGATTGAAATCTAAATTTGACGTTAAGTTGAATTCGAGAGATGGACCTATCAATTGATCACCAAGGCCGTGCCATATAACAACTCTTGTGAAGACACTGGTCTACAGTACCCAGCCAGTGCTTAAGTACAAAATATACGTTTCGAGAAAATCGCCCTCAAAGATTTTTTTAGATACAGAATTGTGCACAAAACCACTTTTGCCGGTCCCATAACTCAGCAGCCATAGCTCAGTTTAAGATAAGAATTATAACAATGATTAAGAATAAAATACTGAATTCAAAAATGCAATAAATGCCGTCTTGAAATCGCCTTCTTGATTTTTATATAAAATGGTCAGATTGCATTAAGTACTTACATATCATGAGTTGAACTTAGGCTGTACCCGAGCAACTTCATGTAGAGAGAAGTCAAGTTGGAGTTAGGATCGACTGAGATCGGCTGAGCTCTGCTACCTGGGTTGAGTTAAAATTATGCATACAGCCGTGAGTTCAGCAGTTGAGTAGCTGAATTTAGTTGACAGCAACATCTCTGTTGTTTTTTTTGTCACTTTTTGCAACATTTGCTTTTTTATTTTCAACTCAACCTTAACTCAAATATTTAACTCATCACGTACATACTAACTATCACGCGAACTACGAATGTGTGCAAAATTTGAAGTTGATCGATTATATTTTTTACGTATAGTTTATTATAAGTCTTCTGCAATATTATGTTGGCGGCCATTTTGAATTTGGAATGACGCGACACAGGTAATTGTATGTATTGTACTAGGGGCCGCGGAGCACAATTGCGAAAATCGGCCGCAATTTTGGTATCGTCATCTGGATTTTTAAATTCCCAGTATAGGGAAGTTACTGTAATCGGTCCGAAAATGGAAATCGAAATTTTCAACGTATTTTCATTTTTCAAGGTCCCGAGAGCACTTCAAGCAAAAATTTGGAAGGAAGAATGTGTGTGTAAGTGTGTGTGCGGTCATTTTTGCCTGCACGATATCACGCGAGCCAAAAAAGATAACAACCTCGTTGAGGTGTCGTTCGAAAGTGTATTAACGGAAATATGATCTGAAAAGATTTTTATAAAATTTGGTCGAGCCGTTTTTTGGTTTAAGCGACATAAGTGATTTGTGTACCTGCACCATATCGTCCTAACCACAAAAGATATCGACTTAGTTGAGGTGCCGTTCGAAGCGTATTAACGACAATATACTTTGAAAAGATTTTTATAATAAATGGCATAAGTGATTTTTATACCTACATGATATCGCGCAAACCATAAAAGATATCTAGTCCAATCAATCTACGAAAATCCATCTAATAATTGCCATCAGGAAACAAAAAATATGGTCATATAGGAAAAAAAGTGAAATTTCATGTAAACTATACAATATTTCGCAACAAAAATAACACCATTATTTAAGCCATTATAAAACAATACTTGTACCAAATAAAATGGCGTTAAACAAAAGTTATTAACAAATTAAAAAAAACGTGATTTTCGACAGTTTTTCCCATTTTTCTATATATTTTCTACCATAACCTATAACTCAATATACATCAATCGTAAGATAATTTGAATAGCTACAACTTTATAATTTGATTTTTTCGATCCGAGGTCACGTTTTTCTTTTATTCGCTAAAAAGCGATTTTTACACTTTCCGGGATTTTTTAGGTTAGGTTCGCCATTCCAAATTCCGAAAAAGAAAACGCTATCTTTTTTAGAATTTAATTTCTATATGACCATATTTTTTGATTCCTGTTGGCAATTAACGCAAAAATTACATGGAGCTATTTTAGATTGATTGGACTAATCGACTTACTTGAGGTGCTGTTCGAAGAGTAATAACCAACATATAATCTGAAAACATTTTCATAAAATTCGGTCGAAGCGTTTTTTTTGTTTAAATCACGTTCTTGATTTTTGTACCTGCACGATACTGCGCGAACCAAAATCTATATCAACTTCTTTGAGGTGCCGAAAGATGAATATTAACGAAAAAATGCTCTGAAAAAATTTCATAACATTCGGTTGGGCCTTTTTTGTTTTAATGGAAAAACAGATAAGTGCCGGAAAGACCTTAAATTGATTGATAAGTTTTGCTAATATCTAATAAACTCGATGGAATGAGACCCGTTCACGAATCACGAATTTTTCAAACCTCGGATTAGCTCTTTTTGGTGGGGAATTGTTTTCTACGCGTGATACCGTTTCAGGAAATTGAGGTTCATCCCAGGATTTCCAGAGCTACCGCAAAAATTTGTTCTTTTTGGTCAAGTACTTTACATTGATTAGTTTTGCTAATATCTCCGCAAAGTTTTGGAATTTCCAAATGAAGTTATTCGCTTCCCAGTTTATCCACGGCGCTTCAACACGCTCAATACGAATTCGAACACCCGCTTTGGTATATCGAACAAAATACGAAGGAAATGTTTGTTTGATAAGGTTCAGGAAAAACAAATTCTCTAGAAAAATCTTATTGATTTACCACTATTATACCAGTTCTGATACTAGTCAATTTCCCACTAGTGCTAAACGAATAAATATTTTGTAAGTAGTCAGTTTATTCCATCGTCGTTCATCATACTACTGGGAAGTTAATCGTGTGGACCGAAGGGGTCAAATGGTCTGATTGCATTGTCATCCATACTAAACGTGTATGCAAAATTTCAGCTTAATTGGAAACCGGCAAGTAGGTCAAATTTAACTTCCAAGATTTTATTACATAGTTACAATTGAAGCTAAAAAAAGCGTATTAAAAAAAATATAATAAACTTGAGCAACATGTCATGTATATATGTATGTAACGACATTGAACTGATTCTAAAGTGGGGAGAGAAGAATCGTGTTGAATTCAACCCCGCCAAAACCAAGTATTGTCTTATCTCCAAAAAGAAGTTCAACACCCCTCCACCCTTGAAAGTGAATGAAGTTCAACTAATGGCCGAACCATCCTTACACATCTTAGGCGTGACATTAGCCAAGGACTTGCGATGGAATGACCACATATTCCAAATCGCCAAACAAGGATCTCAGTGCTTGGGATTTCTTAAGAGGTGTAAGTTCCTCCTCCAGCCATCGGCCCGTGCTGTTATTTACAAATCCTACATTCGGCCTCTTCTCGAATACAACTCCCTCGTTTGGGGCGGCGCTCCAATAACCACCTTGGCATGGTTAGATAAGGTCCAAAAAAAGGCCCTTAAATTAATTGACGACGATACCGCTTGCTCCACCGTCGACCCCCTCAGCCACCGTAGGAATGTAGCAGCATTGACAAAATTTTATCGCTACTATCATAGTGACTGTTCCTCCGAGCTAAACGCTCTCCTGCCTCCACGGCATTCTTATACCCGCAACACCAGATTAGCCCACTCGTCTCATTCCCTCCACCTGCAACTCCCCCTTTCACGCACTCAACAAGATATGAATTCGTTTGTTAATAGAACAACTCGGCTGTGGAATAATCTCTCGCAGTCAGTATTTCCGAGCTCCTACAACATCCAAGAGTTCAAACGCAGGGTTCATCACCACCTTCTTCAATTCCCTCCCGTTCCTTTATAACCCCTCCAACCCCCCCCCCCCCCCCCCCGTACTAAGCTTACTGCTAGACATTGCACCATGACGTGACAAATGACATGACGGACTAGTAGTACAAAGGGTGATTCCTGAGCTTAGCACTGCCACATAAAAAAAAAAAAAAAAAACATACCAACAAAAATGAAACCGCATTTCCCGAAATAACATAAAATATTCCTTCCAGCGTCATAAATTAAAATCTGTCACTGTATTTGCAATTGAAAATTAATCAGCCTCGAAATCAGGAAACGAACTGGCGATTAACAGTGTTCAATTTGTAATCATCATAACTTCATTATCAAGCTTCAACGTCACGTTGTCTATCATCTATCCGCACTCCATACTACACATGTCCTCGAAAACCTCCTGCCAGAGTGTATTCTATACCGACAGGTTCCAGATTATTGTTGCCTGCAATGTCCTACTGGCGAAGTCCGTGTGTGTTATAACAACTAACCCAAAGTAAATTGCGTTTTATTATTAATTAATGTCCAAGTATTGATTGGAAATTATCGCACGCATTCCCATTTTGTAATGCATCTGAAATTGGGGAAATAACGACACGAAACTGTGCAATACGGAAATTACCGGACGTTTAGTGGGAAGTTGCATGAATGAAGGTTTCTCACCATTTTCACGTGCTACAGGTGAAATGAGAGAGTCAAGAATTTAAGAAAATTACGCGATTGTAGTTACCCACCGGATGTTGTCCAATTGAAGATGGGACGTGCCATGGAATAGTGGTGATTATTATATGATTATCACTTCTTGTTGGGCAGACATGCCCCTTCTAAGTGACCACTTAGATTGCAATGTTTTTTGCTGTTATAATCATTTTTGTTAAATGACTAAAATTGCAAGTAATTAAGAAATGAACAAAAAAATCATTCGCTGCGATTCATTGAAAGAAACTACATCCGAACAGTAAATGAGCTGAAAAGGTGAAAACTCATGATCCTTGAGGTTGAGGATTGTGAATAATTCATTCTATTTGATCTCATCTCCTGGTCACGGCTACAATCGCCCCGAGTACCGCTGCATCTGCTGGTGCTGACCAGTACGGACCATCACGTCCCATATAAACACTCTACTGACTTCTGCAGATCCGGCAACTCCTGAGGGTTCATAATCCTCACGTAAGGATGATTTGAAGTTCACCGTCGTCGTCGTAGTCGTTCCGCTTCCCATTTATATTTACATTTCCAGATCTCGTTTTCAATTTTCCGGGCCATTATTAACTTCTGACTGATGACTGACGCAGATTAACCTGCTGAGCAAATCATGATTGAATGTCTTTGCCGTGTAATCACCTTTATTGCTGGCTTGTCTCGAGGGGCAGAAGAGGCATGGAATGGGATGGAGAAAAACAAGGATAAGCAGATTACAGAAGAATAATTTAAATCGAATCAAATTTTGTTGATTTTATATAGCTACCATTATTTTCTTGTGGTTTCACACCCTTTCGTGATTGTGAGATTTAATGGCTTTGCAAAACATTAGAAATTTCCAACTGAGTTTTTCCTTTTGCTTTCGCTTTCCGGTTTTTGCGCCATAGATCTGATCTGGATTAAGCACATGTCTGTGGAAGATTGCATGCTTTCTTTAAATGGTGAATAATATTTTATTTATTACTAAAAAATTACTTCAATTTAGTAGATTTGGAATACAATACGCAAACACAGAATCGGTTTGAGATAGGAGGAAGATCGGGGCAAATTTTGTTAGAGAGGAGCGTTTTGGAAAAGTTAAATTCTTCGCAATTCTTGCAAATCAATCAAGAATCAAAGGGAATGGGGATTGGTCCATTACAGGCGAACCGGTTCGGGAGAGTTCCGAGCTTCCGTCGAGAGCTCCCAACAAACAAATTTTACTCTCCTTGAATTTCTGTAAACTTTTAGAAAAGCTTTTGCTTCTAGGTGCACACGACCTCGTGCAAGCTGAAAAGCGGGGCCGATAACATGTCATGTTTACGTTATTACTTCGAGTAATCAAGTTAATCTAAGCTCATTCTGACTTCAAGTAGAATCAAATAAACCACCATTAAGTAAATTGAAAAGCTCATTTTAACAAACTCGGAATATTTGCAAAGCTCAATCTCTTGCTGGATCATCTGCTTGCTGTCATAGAATCCAATACTGGCCTTTCTTCATCTCGCTTTAATGCTAAGTAAGTAATTCAGTTTTGGGTCCAATGTAAGGCTCAAGTATATGGCTGGTTGAGTTGGTTAGTTTTACTCCTTTCATCCCTCATGGGACCTAGGGCGGTCTAGCAGTCCGCATTGTATGCCACCTGCTCTTCTATCAAGAGCGCTGACAGGGATGTCGTTATTACTATGTACATATAAGAAAATGTAATGGTGAAAATAGTCATCCTTGTCGTACCCCTGACATAACCTTCCATCCGCACTCTTTATTTTTATCCCGCTTCACCCCACTCGAGAGCTTAGGGCTTCCACAAAGCTTCGCCATAGAACTCTGTTTTGCGCTATTCTTTTGATTTCAATCTAGATTTTGTCCAAATTTTCGATTTCCTTCACTACTGTCCTTCTCCATGTATTTTTGGGTCTACCGACACCTCTACTTCCTTGTGGATTCCATTCAAGTGCTTTTTTCTTTAAGGCATTGTTTTCTTTTCGTAACGTGTGCCCTATCCAGGCCCATTTTCTTTTCTTTTATCTGTTTAATAATTATTTTTTGTTTTGTCAAGTTCCATAATTCTAAGTTTGCATTTTGTTTATATCTGCTTGGTAAGATTTTAGGCAGGAGTTGAAAATTTTTAACTTTACATTTCTAGACTCCTTCCATTTATTTGACAATTTTCCTTCGTTCCATGCCAGCTCTAAAATAGGATGTAATATCTTTGATATTACTTCATTGTTTGCTTTGAGCAGTTCAGTTGGAACTCCATCTGGGCCTTCTGATTTCTTATTTACTATAACAAAATTGAACTTTATTTCCTACCCCCTTTGTAATTTTAGGGTACTACATTCCGGCCTCTGGGGGTTGCCAGAACTAGCTTTAATTGTTCAGCAGGTGTATAAGATTCAGTGTGGAAATTTTCATGACTAATTAAATGACAACCCAAAATACGTCTCTCGCTCTTCTTCTATTGGCTTATGCCTTGATTTCCAATTGTGTGTTCAAGGCGGGTGTTGCTGGGGTCTATCTGTACGTTTAAGTCGCCCATCAAAATAATTATGTCCCCCTTAGAATAGAGCGAAAGACCTCATTCAGTTGCATATAAAACTCCTGCTTAATGTCATTGTATGCGTCTTTTGTTTAACAATCCATTGAGTTATCGTAGTACTTCTTAGACTGGTACGCAGGCGCGCGGTAATAATCCGCTCAGAAAGTGATGACCGACTTATGAGGCTGGACCTAGCTTCGTTGATGAATATTACGCCAACGTCAATGTTTCTACCAAAATATAAGAAGGGGCATTTTCGAGAATTCACCATGGTAGCTACCAGTCAAACCAAAAGTTAATCTACCACGTCCAAAAATTGATTACTTGTCACCGCTCAACATGTTCTACTATTCACCGATAAGGTAACCAGGGTCTCACAACAGGATAAGAGGGTAGGTAAATCAATGGTAGATTAACTTCTGGTTCGACTGGTAGCTACCATGGTGAATTCTCGAAAATGCCCAAAAACTCACTTGGGCAGATAAGATCCCCCGCATCGTGCCATCTGGTGTCGCTAATTCCCATTATATTGATTTTATATGTGATGATGTCAAGCTTCACGGCCTATAATAATTTGCCGTTTCGTGTTATCTTCTTTTTTTTTTATGTGACACACTAGAGACTTAGGGAAGGCCCCTTTGTACTGTCGAAGTGAAGATTACTTTGACCCTCCTCCAGGAATGGGGCACTTAGCTGTAACCATGGAACAATAATGCCATTCGCCTTCTGGAGCATGATCGGCATTCAGTTAGGCACACCTAGCCACTGAGACCACTTTTTGGCCCGGAAATAGGGGTTCAAGAGAAAATCCAGGGCGCTTGCAAAGAATGTCTATGCACCGTCTCCAAGGCTGGCTAAGAGATGGTTCACGGTTCATGAAAAATGATTTTTCTAAAACTAGTGGGCTCATCTGGAATCTCTAACTCTTGACAATGTTATTTCGCCGATTTTCCTTTTGCTGGCCTAATAGTTTACAGAGCAGCTTTAAGGCCATCCTTGAATATTATGCGTTTGTAGCAAATATTAAAAGCTTACCTAGTTAGCTGTCTGAGGCACAAGGTAAGAAAATTTTTGCAAATTTTACGAAATGCTGGATATTTTGGTACCTCATTAATTCCTGATCCAGTCCAGTGGCGAATCTTAAAACTGTTGGGGTAGTCCGGTGGCGTGGGGCCCGACAAATAAAAAAAACTCAAAGCTTTTTTTTTGAGTAAACTTTTATTTATTGCAATAATTATGAAGCTAAGCTTTCTTGCTTTTTGTCTTTTTGCTTAGCAAATCCTTCGATTATTTAATATTCACATTATTATCACGGTGAATGTTTAACAGGGCTAGACCCGTAAGCCTATCTTCACCCTTACAGGTCCTTAAATAAGCTTTAATTTGATGTAGTATTGAAAAGAACCGCTCAGCTGTCGCAAAACTTTATGCAATATCTGAATCATATTGTTAACAATAGGATACTGTAATGCTTGTTGTAATTAATTGAAGGTCTCAAAAGTGATTTCCAGTAACGACACTCTCGGTTACATTTTTGGCTTCACGCTTCATATTCCTTTTTAACTTTCATGGTTCCCATTTCCATCTAGCTGTGGTTGTCGAGGAATTAGTGGATCCACCACTGTTTTTCTTACCATAATGATAATGCCCTAGCACATCCCCTAAGGCAATTTTCTCCTTTTACTTCCTGCTGAGAGAACACTAAAGCGGTAAGATGGCACTTACTTTAAACCAGGGTACGAAAATACTCACTCATGAGGAACTCGTGAGTCAGCACTTATAAATTCCTCATTCTAAAATAAGTGAAGAAGAGGAGAGATTGTCAATCAAAAGGATTGTAAGGGAAGAAGGGAGCCTTAAAGTTTTTAATATAGGAGCTGTCTCGCTCTTATTAATTTTTTTTTCAACGAGCGGACATTTTCGCGCTGGCAAACTTCAAGAGAATGCCTCACCCAACCACACTGCTTCCCAAGCCTCAAATCATGCCGCAGGAAACTAAACCAAAGCCTTAAAGACTAATGCGCGAGTTTGGAAATTCCTGAGTAAACAACTCACCCACGAGTGACCGTACTTTATAGCAAACAACTCTCGCACGTGAATGAGGAGTCAGTTCAATGAGTAATAAGTGAGGATTTTCAGACCCTGCTTTAAACAAATCGCTTTGAGGTGGTTCTAAGCACGCTGCTTGCTACAAAGACGGTCTAGAAAGGTGGCCATACCGGACGCAAAAGTATAAAATTGTATAAATTTATGCTGTATGCCTAATAAATTTGATAAATCCGCTTACCTCTATATATAGCTACGTGCTCATGATTTATGGGGATTTTTGTCATTTGATTTGTTTTTAAAGTCTATACATTTCCAGCATTCGTCGAACTATGTATATTCCCAGAGAGAAATTAATCAAGCGCTGCTAAAAGAAGCAAGGTAGTAGCGCTTCCAATTTATATGTTATGAAAGCTCTCTAGAAGCGAAAGCTTCATGAGCTTCCCAACAGCTTCAATTTCGCTTCTTCAACAGCAAAATATAAGCGCTTCCCTCTGATGAAATGCCTGTCTTAAAAGGAAAGAAATTGGAATATGAATTAGAAAAGCGCTGGCATTCCTTTTCATCGCTTCAGAATGTGTTCAAAAGCGCTTCAATTCCCTGCTGGGTTCCGATTGATTTGAATGTGTTGTTTTTTTACATAATGCAATGAAGTATGAAACGATTTCATTTAAAATTAGAACGTGCGCAAATACACACGCAAATTCCATCTTGCATTACATACGAATGTCGTTCTATCTCAGCTATCATATTCCCTTTGAATTACTTTTGCCATAACCGACAGCATGTAATCATAGCAACAGAAAAAAGATCTAAGAAATTGTAGAAGATGCGCAGCTTCCCCACAACGGCAGCTCCCTCTACGCATGACAAAATATATCGTTTTACAATCGCGGTAATGCGAGCATAATTAACTACAAATCAACATAATTCCCCACAATTCTTAGTTGTTTATGCGAATGTGCTCCTAATGCGTTTGCTGCAAGGGTTTCAGCATTATTCCTCCACATATACTTGAATAACACCGCAGATGTTTTAGTAAATTGATGAGGTTTCTCAATAATAGTGATTAACTGATTGTTTTCGTTTTTTACCTTTTAACGGTTTTATTTATAAGTTTATACTAAGCCAAAGTTAGGGAATACAACGGCGTAGAAAACTCATGGCTTCCAGTAGTATTACAAAATCAAGATCTTGTGCTGCCTTCGAAAAACAAATTTTTCCATAAACATTTCTTCTGCGGTTTTAGAATTTCCGTGGTTTAACATTTACCGGTTATTTTATGGAATAAAATTACAAAATAAAATCGTTCGGAAGCAGCGTTTCTTGCGTTTTAAACTATGCGAAAACTGCGAGCTGTGAAGGATTTTAATTTACAGACAATGCCGTAACTGAAACCGCTGACATCCGCCAAACATGAATTTTCCCGAAAAGCTGCAACAAGTCGCGGCTGCACTCACTGCAATACCCGCCTAGAACCGGCGATTCTGCTGCATTTGTGCAGTGCCGAAGTGAACGTAGGAAGTTAAGTGAGCTGCAAACTTAATTTGCATTTAAAACGTGCGCCAGTGTGTTGGGGGCCTGCATCTCGGCTGTAATCAAATACGCGAATTACACTGAAAAAAAAAAATGGTTTTGAGTGGTTTAATGATTGCTGCATGCTGCACTGATTCCTTCCAGTGTGAACTGCACGGATTCTTACCTGTTAGATAGTGCGGGGCCCCCTTGTCAAGAGGGCGCCTTCGTCATAGCAGAAATTATTTTTCGCTCCAGCGACTGATGTGGTGGTGAATAATGCGAGGCCGATGAAATTAATATCGCGGCAAAACAATTTTTTTCCAATCGGTAAGTATACACTTTGCTGATCTGATTAGGTTACCTGCTTGCTGCCATCCGTGAATTCCCCAGGCCCGAGAGTGGATCTGCTGCAGTTGCCGAAGAAACCGTGGCAATCACCCCACTTCGTAACTTTGCTCAACTCTAAAGGCACCTTTTTTTTGTCGACTATGCATGCGACAATGGAAAGCCGTGTTCAAGTCTTGCTGAAGTCAAAACAGACTGACGGACGAACGTATGGAATTACCTTTAAGGATTGCATGTTGACATGAGGAACAGATGAATTTGCAAGGACAAACTGGGAACTTGTATTGAATGTTGACATCCCTTTGCTTGATCCACGTCCACTTAATTTGGATACGTATAGCCCCCTCCCTGCCGTCATCTGCGCTCTACATGATTAACCCTGAACCCTTTAAGAAAATAATTCCTTTATTGAGTCCTTGTCGAAACATCTGAAGGAAGGATGTGAATTTGACGACAAAGTCATTAAGACTTAACTAATAACGGCATTCTCCTCGGGATAATTAATCTAAATATGCGAGTGATGAAACTCCTGCGGGGCTTAATACCCTTGATGAACATGTTATACGGAAGAGTATAGCTGCCTAACTTCGCTTCTAAACTCGGCGGGGGTGGAAACGGATTTCCCAAAGTGAAGTTCTCAATCATCCTTCAACTCGAAATGAACCTGTTGTTCTTTAATTTTCCGTCGACCTTCAAGCGGCAGCTCCCTCCCCCTCTACACTTGCCACTCTGCATCTACGGTGGCAACATTTTTTAATAACCACCCCAACTCCTCGTCGTGAATTCGTCGCTGTATTTGACATAAAGGAGCATAAAGTGATGTTCAGCGAGTAGACGTGTTTTTATTTGACCCGTATCATTTTTATTATTACCGCAGTTTTATATTTAATTAATTTTAATTAAAAACACAACAAAATTACTTTTCGTTGCTACCCTAATAATTTTTCACAGTGAATATTGTCCGTGCCTAATAAACAATAAAAATAAAAAAAAAATAAAAACATTTCCGATTCTCACTCAAAATGTCGAAAACACATCAGTCACGGCCCGCCACTAGGAAATTTGCTGAGAATAACATCTCTAATCCCGCTAAGGTCAATACACCCGAGTCAGCCAGCAGGCGCATCGATAGCGGCAGCAGCAGCAGCAGCAAAGCAGCCAGGTCAACTTCAATAGCAGCGCCTGACAACAGCCTTGAACTGTTGGAGAAGCGACTTATGGTAAGTTTTAGCCGCATGCTGGCAGAACAATTTGCTGCCTTCGAGGAACGGCTTCAACTGCAGCTGTCATCCCAAATCGAGGAGCTTCGTAGCTTTATCATTACTGAATTGGGCAAATTAAAAGAGGAGGTTGAAACCCTCCAGCATGATCACCTTGTAGTGTCCAATGAGCTCGAGGATCTACGGCGCCAAACTAGGTTACATGATGTGGTTGTTCGGGGTATTCCTGTAGGTGATAATGATGATCCGATTCACATTTTAAATTCTATTGCCTCTACCATCGGCCATAAGCTATCACCATATGTAAATGTGTTCCGGCCACGATTGCGAAGTCGCCTTGAGTCGCCGATGGTAAACGACAGGAAGATTAGCCCGCTAATAATTGTAAAGTTTCCTTCTGCTAACGAACAGCAAGAATTTCTGAAGAAAACTCGCCAGCACGGTACTCTAATGCTGAATAAACTGAACTTGGGCTATTCAACTAACAGCCTGGTCTACGTTAATGAAAGCTTAACGTCGAAAAACAGTGACATACTGCGGACGGCGCGGAAGCTCCTTAAGAGGAATCTTGTTTCATCTGTGTTTACTCGTCGTGGCTTAGTATTTGTGCAGTTGGAAAAAAATAAGCGTGCCCAAATATTTACTTCGGCACTCGACCTGGATGAGGCAGTCAACTCTGCGTCAACTCCTGGATCACAGTGAAGAAGTTTAGGAGCAGCTCTTTGCCACTGGGGTCAATATCTACGATCTACGCATGATAGTAACTATTATTTTTAAGTATATGTTGATAGTAACTATTATTTTTAAGTATAACTTAATTTTAAGGTCTTATAGATTTCCTCCTCACTGTGTTGTTTCTCTCTATCTTCTTCTTCCGCTTCCTCTTACGGCTCTTCCCCTTCTATTTTCCTCTGCTTTCTTGATATTTTCTTTGTCGTTGCTTCTGTATTCTTGGTTGTGCGTTATGATAAAATTTAATTATGAATCGTTCTTCTAGTCGGGTGTGCAATGTGGGAATGCTACTTAATATTCTCTGTTCCTCCACTTCAGGACTGAATATATGCACTATGAATGCAAGGAGCTTAAAAAACAAGATGGACGAGCTGAGGTATATGTGCGACCGTACTAAAATGCATGTTCTGCTAGTAAGTGAGACTTGGCTTAAACCTGAAATCCCTTCCTCTTTTGTTTCCCTACCTGGCTTTTCGCTACATCGCAATGATCGTGTTGGTCGTACTGGCGGTGGTGTTGCCATATATGTATCCTCTATGCTTTTATCTAGTGTTGTTGGTAAGTCGAGTGGCTCTCAATTTGAGTTCATTGCTGTTGAGATAAGATCGAAATATGATAAATGTGTTGTCGTTAATGTATACTGTCCCCCTAATATATTTAACCCCGATATTGCTGTTGAGTTGCACAACTTTGTTTCACGCTTCTCTCTTCATTATGAAAATATAATGGTTGCTGGAGACTTTAATGTAAATTTGCTTAGGGACAATTCACGTGCAAACTCGCTCAGATTCTTTCTCGCATCTTTGGACTTACATATTCTTAATCATCTTCCTACTTTCCTGAACTGCTGTAATCCTTCCCTACTTGATGTTCTATCTACAACCTCTATTGATTCAGTGTTAAAACACAATCAAATTTCCCCCCCTAGCTTCCTCGATCATGATATTCTGTTTCTCTCCATTCGTTTTTCCTTTCGCCACTCCCCCATACATTCGTCTTTTTCTTATCGCGATTATAAGAACATCAATTTCGATCGGCTCTCGGAACTAGCCACGTCTGTGCCTTGGGACGATATATATAACACTACTTGTGTTGACACTAAAGTCAATCTCCTGACCTCTTTTATTCGATCTCTCTATGATCGGTGTGTTCCCTTGGTTACTAGAAGATGCAATCTGTCTTCACCTTGTCCTTGGTTTTCGCGTGAAATCCGTGATTTGATAATGCAGCGTGAGTCCATGTATAAACGTTATCGCAGGACCAAGATCCCTAGCTACCTAAGCGAATACAAAAAGCTTCGAAATCTCATCACTAGTAAGGTTATCTCCGCTAAACGCGAGTATTACTCCCGCAAACTTGACCCTGCTTTAAAATCTAAAAAACTGTGGCATAATCTTCGTTCTTTGGGTATTCATGCTTCGGTGCCTATACCCTTTGATACTGATGTTAACCATCTTAATGCATCTTTCATCCAACGTCCTCCTGATCCTGTTCCCTCCACTTCTTCTAATTCTGTCTCCTTTGATTCTCTTAGTTCTGATGGCTTTAGCTTCCGCTGTGTGGACTCATCTGAAGTTCTTAAAATATTGTTGTCCATCTCCTCCAACAGTGTTGGATTTGATGGAATTTCTCCTCGATTTATCAAGCTTCTTTCCCCCCTAATTGTGGAAACTTTAACCCACATTTTTAATTACTGCCTAACAACTTCCCAAGTTCCCTTGCTATGGAAAAAAGCCATAGTAATTCCATTACCTAAAAAATCCTCCCCCTCTGATATAACCGATTTTCGCCCTATCAGTATTCTACCCTTCCTAGCCAAAGTTTTTGAGAAAGTCATCTATATTCAAGTTCTTGGTTACCTTGATTCTAAAAATTTCCTCTCTAAATTCCAATCTGGCTTCCGTAAACTTCACAGTTGTGAAACAGCTGTACTAAAAGTAACTACTGATCTGCGCTCTATGCTTGACCGAGGTGACATTGCGATATTAGTTCTTCTTGATTTTTCTAAGGCGTTTGATTCTGTGGTTCACTCGCTTCTAATTTCCAAGCTTAGCCAGCTCTATAACTTTTCCTCTTCTGCAATTCGTCTTTTTTCTTCTCTTCTTTCTAATAGACTCCAATGCGTGCGGCATAATTCCATTGTATCATCCTTCCTACCTGTATCCTTGGGTGTTCCACAAGGCTCAATCCTTGGTCCTCTCCTTTTTTCTTTGTATGTTAACGATCTCCCTGCTATTATCCATGGATGCTCCTTTCATTTATATGCTGATGATCTACAGCTATATACTTCATGCACTCCTAGTCGGATTGAATCCTGTATTTCTGATCTCAATAATGTCTTATGCCTGATAAATGAATGGAGCTCTTCCAATTTCCTTAAACTTAATCCTAACAAATCCCAAGTACTCATTCTTAGTCGTCGCTCTCTTTCTCTGGACAATATTCCAATTATCTTACTTAATAATGTTTCTCTTCCCGTTGTTGACTGTGTTAATAATCTTGGCATTGCCATTAATTCCAAACTATCCTGCTGCGATCATATCTCACTCATGATTTCCAAAATTTATGGCGCGTTACGGAGACTTAGGCTTTATGGTAGTCTTTTATCATCGTCTATTCGGCTCAAGCTAGTTAAAGCTCTTATTGTTCCACACTTCCTCTATGGCTCCCTTGTATATATATCCCTTGATGCATCTTGTCGTCAACGTCTATCAGTCGCATTTAATGATTGTTTAAGGTTCATTTTTCACTTGCGCAGATCAGATCATGTGTCTGGTGTACGAAACTCCCTACTTGGTTGCGACCTCTTCTGTTTTGTTGATGTCGCTGCATTGGTCCTAGTGCATAAAGTTCTCCACACGAAAAGTCCTTCTTATCTCTCAGAATTCCTCCTTCCTCTGCAATCCATGCGTTCGATTAAATTTCGTATTCCTACACATTATTCCCTAATGGGTAGCCGTTCCTTCTTTGTGCATTCGATTAGACTTTGGAATAACCTTCCTAGCAATATTCAAAGAATAGGCACAGCCAAGACTTTCAGAAAGCAAGCATATCTTTTTCTATCTCCCTCTACTTCTCTTTAGTACTTTCTTTCTTTTTCTATTTCCTGCTCTTTTTCTTTCTGTCTGTCTCTCTCATAGTTTTTTAAGTTTAGGTTAGTCTATCTATTATGTAGTTATTCTTTTTATTATTTTTTTTTATTTTTAATGTACTCTAAAAGATGTAAATCTTGTGTACTTCCTGGTTTATATAATAAATAAATAAATAAATAAATAAATAAATATTTTGTTATTAATTATTCTCCAATGGAACAAAAACAAGTCGCTTTCATTATTGGACTGGGTAATCGTGTTCCCCGTATGGAGTATGTAACTTTTTTGTGTAACTTATATTGAGTCAATTTATGAAGTAGATGGAACAGTTGGGTGAGATAAAAATTCTAATTGGAGCGCTTTATAGTCCAGCGAAAATAAACAAAACAAGCCCACATCTAAAGAAAACAAATCCCATAGAGATGATGACTTGAGAATTGGAAAAATGTGTCATATTTTGCACCTACTTCGAGGTAGAGCGCTTTTTCAAAGGCGACGGATTCCAAACTGGGGGCGCTTATAACTGAAAACGGGTGGGGGGGAGCGAATGATTACTTAAATTTTATTATGTCTTTTTTATTATAAATCTCATCGCCATCTAGACCGTCAGTATTTCAACATTGAATAAGTCTGTCATTTTTTACCCGACTTCGACAAATGTACACGATTCTGAAATATCATTCAGTACCATTTTAGATTTGAGTCTATTCACTTCGAAAAAACGCATGGAAATTGTAGAGCTTTCCTTTGAAAACAATCGGTCAATTGTGAAAACTGTGCGTGCTTATCGTATCGTAAAAAAGATGGGAGAAATTCGGCGCCTTCAGACAACACAATTCGTAGTTTGGTGAAGAACTTCTTTGAGTATGGTTCTGTTGCCATTCGTCAGCGTCCCATTCGAACGCGTCCGCAACGCTCCAGTGGAACTATTGAAGTGGTAAGAGAGAGTATTGCCGATAGTCCAAATGTATCGTATCGTCGCCGATCTCAAACGTTAATGGAACGACTTAAGGAGGATTATAAAGCAAGATCTTCAACTTTTCCTACTTATACAAAGTTCAGGCTGTTGTTGTTTCTGCATCAGTGCTGACGGCTGTTGTTGTTTCTGCATCAGTGCTGACGTCATTTGGTTTTCTACGGTATTCGAAACTGTCAGTCTCTTTTAAAATACCTTGTTTCTGTATACCCTGTAGCTCACTTTACACTTTCTGGCGGAGTCAATAAACAAAACTATCGAATTTGGGGAACAGTGATCGTACACGTCATTTAGGTAAAAAATTCACTGTTTGGGCCGGAGTGTACTCAAAAACACCGGACCATTTTTCTGCAAAGTTCGAGAAACCGTCGATGGCGCATGGTTTCGTTGGATATTATGCATTTTGGATGTCCGAAAACGCATGAAAAAGATCTGACGAACCAAAGATCTTGCAAAAGTAAAGTTTAAACCAAAAAGCCGAAGACCATTGACGAGCTCAAGCTAACCTAAGAGCCGAAGTAGCTGCTTTAACGCTTGAAATGCTGACCAAAGTTATGCAGGATGCCCGAAAAACAGCTGCTTTTTGCGTGTCGTTTGGAAGTGGTCATTTAATCGACATTGTACTCAAAAACTAATTTGATATAAATGGGCGCCTGGCGATTTGTTTCTTTTTTGCCTTTTTATAGCTTCACGTACCTCACCCAGTGTTGGTGGTTCTATTGAGATATTATCTTGCGGTATTACAAGCAGCTCTGCCTGGATCGTCGTTCAGTATGGGAGTAGGATTCAATAGGTTCTGGAAATATTCTCTCCACCTTTATTTTATCATAGCAGGGTCTGCTAATAAGTTCCCGTCTGTTTTTGCAAATGTCCGTTCTTGGTTGAAACTTATTAAGGATCTGGCGAGTTTCTTTATACGCCTGCATCTGTAAGGTCCTCAAGTTTAGATATATTTCTTTTTCTTTCTGCAAAGCTTGTCTACGATTTTTCGTTTTTGCTTGAAGACTTTAATCCTTGCTCTTGTTGGCCTTGCGATGTATTCCCGGTGGCGCTGGTTTCTCTCTTCAATTGCGGTTCTAGAGTTCTGATCAAACCAGTCAATTGTAGTCTGTCTGGGGCCAAGCCTAGTGCCTCTTCAGTGGCCCCCTTTATGCTGCTTTTAATTTGCTCCCATTTTTCGTCGATTTTGGGCTGTTCTTCTGCCACTCTCAAGTTTTGTACGACAGCAGGCTGGTAGGCATCTTTTATTTCTTGCACTTTTAGCTTATCTATATCGTATTTTGGTTGAGTAAGCGATTTGGTTGCTATTCGGGTGCTCAATTCCACCTTAACTTGATAGTGGTCCGAGCCACAGCACGCTTCTCTCGTTGTTCTTACGTCCAGTATACTCGTGGCCCCTCTTCCTTCATTAGGATGTGCTCAGTTTGTTTTATTAATTACTCGGTCTGGTGACTGCCACGTCATCTTATGGATATTTTTGTACCAGAAAATTGTTGAACTTATTACTCTTGAATTTGAGCAATCTACTACCATTGTCATTGGTAGCGTTGTGTACCTATGACTCCCATTGCACCTAAAAATAAATAATTCTTCATAACTAGACGTCAAAATGATTTAAATATTTTATTTACAAATTAAATTTGACTTCTAACTTGGAAATTTAATTTTACATTCTCTGTCCTTATACTATAGTACTATTTTCAGAGATCGATCCTTCTTAAGTGGTTTGAACCTACACACGTTTTCGGATTATCGGTTTACTTCTTAAGGAGATCAATACATGGAATTGTTATGGCAGTTCGATGACGATATTGTTGTGTTTGCCGCCCCTGAAAGTGCCGCCCGCATGCGGTGCACACACTGCACGCCCGCTCCCAGCAGGCCTACCTCGGATGTCGACAATGACAAGTGATGTCTTATTGAAAAGCTATCCCTCTGCTGAATCCAGAACAGGTTTCTTTCCAACGAGTTTATTAGATGTAAGCAAATCTAATCAATTTAAGGTTCTTGTAACCCTTAGTCGAATTATTTTCATTTAAATAAAAAAAGGACTCGACCGAATGTAATGAAATTTTTTTAGAGCATATTTTCGTTAATATGCTTCGATCGGCTCCTCAAAGAAGTCGATCTCATTTTTGGTTTAAGCGATATCGTTCAGGTACTACAATCATGTCCATCGTTGAAACGAAAAAACGGCTCGACCGAATTTTATCAAAAAATCTTTTCAGATCATACTTCCGTTATTACACTTCGAACAACACCTTAACGAAGTCGATATATTCTTTGGTTCGCGCGATATCGTACAGGAAAAAATGACCACATACGTACGCACACACACGCAAACATACCTCTTCTTAAATTTATGCTTAAAATGCTTTTGGGGCATCGATTACAATAACTTCCCTATAAACTGGGAAATGAATAATTCTTGAATCTTAGAGCCCTTGGGGGGGAAATGTCCCTCATTCTCATGTCCCCTCCCTGTATCTTCCACTGCTACTAATATACAAATATAAATTATAAAAACTATAAAATAACATTTACATATTTCCATTTACTGCGTATAAATATTTTATTTTATTAAGAAATCCATTCGTTAAAGTAATAATAAATGGTTCGATGTCCAGCGAGTATTTCCAAATATCGATTTCAAAGAATAAAATAATGGATTCGAAATAAATCTAAAAAACACGCTAGATTTATTTTGAATTCATTCTATTCCCACTCGATTTTATAAAAACCATACAAATTTTTTGTTAAGTTTAAATCAATTCCCACAAAAACGACATTTTCCAAGTTCAAGAAAAAATGAATGTTTTGACACTTTCACTTCAAGCCAGAAAAAAAACCAGAAAAAATCAAAATACACAATTTACCGATTAATAATTAATAAAGCAAATCGTCTAACGAAATTTGCATTAAATCAATGACATTTCGCTACAGAAAAGTAACTTGGAAAGCCCCGACGGATGAGTGGTTCTTCGTAGAGTCTGATTTTTTGGAAATTTTGGCGTGGTAATCTATTTATAGCAAAAGTAGGTATCTGTACTTTGCAATATTTAATATAAGCTGGAACTATTTGAAACAAGTCACCATTGTGATTGTCTTGAGAAAAAGCCCAGTTATATAAAAATCCAAATAATGAATCACCGTCATCATATGAGCAATGTTTATATCAAATAAAAGAGGAAAAAAACGAACTCCCAGCGATTTGCACCTGCGAGGAGGAGATGGGGATTCCTGTGTATTGCAGTTACATAAAAGCGTTTCGGCTCCTCCAAACAAACAGTCGTATTTATTTTTGTATTATGTGGGTATACCTATATACGTTATTGCTTAACTCTTTACGGATTTCTCACCGCTCGATCATTAACTTGTCAGCGTGGAGTGTGTCCCTTAACCGCAATTAAAGGAGCCTCATGAGAGATTATAGCGCCTGCAAGATTAGCGGAAAGGGAGCCTATAATCATGATGATCATCCCGCCGCCGGAATACTACCAAGACTCCTACCATAAATGGTAACTTGTGTGGCCACTAGCTGAATCTCAATCTGGAACCACCGCCAAATTACAGAACTCGTTATCTGTCGAAAGCATTTCCGGATTGAGCGATCGCGAGTGATCGAGCCCCAGAGCTGTGCTTACTACCTGTTGTTGATGATCAAAATATTTTGGCCGATCGAGAATTATCAACTCGCGCGAGGAGATGACTGGGTCTCCAGGTTAAATGGCCAACGAAAGAAGCCTTGCTTGAGGCCATGATAGAAACATTTTTTATTGATCACCATTGCGGCTGAGTCACAGCCTGTAGGTTGCTGCAAGAAATTCGCAGAAATTGAAGCCATTCGCAAATATTAGGCGTGAATGTGTGAAGAAGCATCAAAGACAGACAGAAGATCTTCAGCGTGGATGGGACTGGGACAATATCTATTATGTCCGTCTTCTTGCCTTTCTTATTGCTGCATTGTCTACCGAATGCTGGCCAGTTGACTCGTTCCTTGCGAGCACGCGACTAGCATGATAAACAACTTTTGATATTTACATACGTGCACGATATCGCGTTCTGTTGTCTTATAATTAAATGCGTTCAGCCGTGCTCACTGGAAGAAAGCTTGTAAATCTCCGATACGTAAGCAATAGACTCGAGACTCTGGGGTTTTCCTGATTCTAAAATAAATTTCGGTTGAAGGTAGAAGACGCCGATGGATTGCCTTATTTTTATTTTTTTAATGACATCGTTTTGAATACTCCACCAGCGTACGGGAGGTCCAATTTACTAGGAATGTTTGTTTATAATTTTGTTAATGATTTTTTAATTGCTGAGGTACTTCAATACCACACTCACACAATTCACAGGATAAAAAATACTACAAAGTAAAAAAATAAATCACAAAAAACAAAACGGCATCGATTTATCCGATTTTTTTCTCCAAAACACGCGAATACTTAAGGGTACCTTACCCATTCTCGATTTCTGATTTTTGTGATTTTCATTGGGCCGGTAAATGATGAAAAATCGACTTATGAGGTACGGATATATTTATACATGTAATTGAAAACCTTAAGAACAAGAAAAAAATGTAACATAGTTGTGTATGAACATTTTATAGCCTCTTTTTGCGGTCAACTAAAAGTCCTCTTTTTGGATGGCGGGCATGATTGTAATTGACTGGAACGTCTGAAACCAAAAAATCGAACGGAATTTTAAAGAGTTCATGTTTGGCTAGGGGATAGACTATTATTATTTGTTTAGTGCAAAAATTTACAAAATGGTGGACTTATGAATTTTTTTTTTTCAAAATCCGAGTTTTTTTGTAAACTATTAGGCTGTAATAATAGAAGATCATCATCAATCTTTTTACAAATAGTCTAAGTTATAGCTTTTGGTGTTTAGAAAAACATATCAAAATTTCAGAACGATCGCTTTTATAGTTTTTGACTTACAATGCCCGCCAATCGTAAAAACATAGTTTCGAGAAAAATGCGTTTAAAGTTTTTGAAGTAATTTTCCGCGCCACGGCGAAACTAAGCATTTGCGATTTGACGCGCCCACCATCAATCTGCTGGAACTCCAAGAGTATTCCGAATTTCGACTTGAAACTTTCAGGAAATATTTTTGAAGAGTTATAGATTCGAATAAGACAATAAAAAAAAATCGATTTTTTGAAACCGAGAATGGGTAGGGTACCCTTAAGTAGGTGTGAACTTCGAAACGGTAACAATCTGGCCGTCAGGATTACACCTGATGAAATTACCTGAAACACGCACGCATTATCTGCCTGCACATGGACTGAGTTTAGGTTTTTCTTTCAGTCTCTTTTGATAGCAGTAAGGTACTACGGCGGCGGCTTTTAACAACTTTCATTCAAACAGTAAGAGTCAGGCAATTTGTAGAGAGTCAGGCAATTTGTAGAGTCGTCACTCAGGAACTAATTCGGCAATTATCTATTTGTTGCGGCAACAAAGGACGACGGGAAAAATATTTGAGCAATTATCCTTATGCAGGATCATTCTTGTAAATTATTACAATGTATTTTTGTCTGAACTTTTCATGTTTTGTAATTGGATAACTATACATCACTGAAAGACTACTGAGCTTACTGCGCCAGCAATTTAATAGGTGAGACTTTTGGCCACTTGACGGGCAGATGCCAATTACCAGGTGCAATGTCAGATTTGTTGAAGTGAACGCAAGCCAATAAACTTATTACAATACTTACGTACAAAGAACAAGATTGCATGTGCGAATGGATTTTTACATTTTCTGATCTGCAATTGAGTGTATGCATTGTAAGACACAGGAGAGAGCTTGAATTAGCATAATGGAATTTTAAGATACATTTAAAATTACGCATACACGTGGTTAAAAATACCAGGAATTTGGAAGACGCGTAAAAGATATTGGTTAATTTTTTTTCAGTAAGTTGGAAACGCTCTACCGCTTTATTACATGGAATTTGAGCCCTACCTATCTGTCGGAGTGTTCAAGGCAGTTAATCTTACTTTTAAGGCCTCTGCAACTTTTACAATGGAAAATAAGTTTAACAAAGAGTTTTGCGTGCATCGTTAAAAATTTTGCAGAAGACTAACCGTGAACCGAAAGTGTCAAAAATACAGGCATGTGAATGGTATAAAGCTAGGGTGGGCCACCTTTTTATAACAGGGCAATGTAGAGGTGTTTAGTGATCAGGGTGCTGTTAAATTCTTTGGACCACCAACTTGCAAAAGTTTGCAGTCCTCAATCCTCTTTACATGACGGTACAATTTGATGTCATCAGCACAAATCAGGATTCTGCAGTGTCTTAGCAAGGGAACAATGTCATCAATAGAAAGAATGAAGAGGATAGGGCCAAGATGACTACCTTGAGGGACACCAGATGACGCCTCAATGGTCGCGGATTTGGATCCACGGAAAAGAAGATACTTTTCTGCGATACCGCAGCAAGTTATTCCAAGATAAATTCCATGATGCGCTTGAGATCACTGTCCAAATTAAAAAAACTATAAAGTAATATCAGATGTTTAACATTGATCACTGATACGGAAATGGCGGGACTGTGTGAATGCCAGTGAAAAATTCATCACGGAAGCCACTGACATGGAAAGCATCGGTGCAGTGCCGTCACGGATATTTGTGGATCGAGTGGCGGACAAAGAGTGGGCGGAAGGGGCTACAAGTTCCCTTGGTCAAATCCTTAACAAGGCTTTTAAAATATGTTCAGTGTCTGCCTAAGTGACAGGGGCGGCAGAGCGGATGGGGCTGGAAGGAATAGTACACACGCACTTTCGCTTTGAGTGGGGAAATACACACCCGAAATATTTAAAGTGCACCTGATAATCCAAAACGTTGGAGGGCTATCTCGGTTGCTGGCGACGAAGGACTGTGAGTGAAGGGCCGCGCACAAGCAAAGCTTTTCATACGAAAACTAAATAATATTATATTAGAGCTATGAGACCTTATAGGATCTTGTAGTACAATAGGCCATGAATGGCCGCAGTACATTTATACACAACACTTCACACAAGAAAAAAAGACCTTATAGCTGTATAGCCTAAGTTTTTAATCCCCACCAGACTAGCATTTAAAAAGGGGATTGCCTCAGGGGCATGTCGAAAGAGGAATTTTCCCGGATTTTTCCATGAGAACCCCATGTAGCAAATGAGAGGCATGCCGAAAGAATTTCTTCATGAACACCGCTCAAAAAAAATTAGGGATGTATGCCTTAACAGTTTTTCATATTGGCCCTACTAGGCAAACCTTATTTCAAATGAGATGATGCAATATATGCCTTATGTACATATTCGGATGCTAATTGAAAATCTTTACCGGCCGAGCTGCGCAAGTTCGAACAAATTGGCAAACTAAAATTTAAAATAACCTCAGTTCGCATACATATTCAACTGAGGATAAACAAACCTAAGTTCACCTAACTGTCCTCGAACCGAAGTTTTTACGTAAAAGCTCGCCCAAAAGAGAGTAATCAACTGGAATAGTGGATGCCATTCCAGTGGGATTTTATATTTCTGACTTTTGGCGAAAAAGCAACAAAAATTTCAAGCATGAACTGAACATGAACTGGACTTTAGCCGGTGAAGCCACTTGTATGGATTGAACTGGACATTATTGAACTAAGATCGGTGAAGCCGGGGCATTAAGCTTTACTGTAACTCATGCAAAGCTTTAGTTTTTGTTGTTGCATAGCTTCATATTTCAGGCGATCATGTTAGTGACCATGAAGAGGGTATCACTTAGCGTACTCAATATACCGGATCTGGTGCGAATTTTATTACAATTTTACCTCCTAGAAATTAGCAATAACAGCTAGAAAGTAATAATAATGAATGAATGACTATACGTAATAAGAAATGCCGATGTTTGAGTAATGTAGTAAAATTGTTTCGCATTTTTTTTGTGGGTTTTTATTGCTGTTATGCCATGTTTTATAAGGTACGATATGGTTTAAAATGAAATTCTTTGAATAATAACATGCGTTACTTCAATTTTTTTAAATAATTTGTTTTAGGACTACACAAAAAAGTGCTTTATTCAGATATGTTAACTATCTAGCAAAATATGGACGTATTCAGTTTGTGATAAAAGTTTGAATTATCTTAGTCTTATTTCAAAATTGTTATTTCAGTTTGATCTTAGTTAAATTTTCATATTTATAACTTTGTAAATAGTTATTCAGTTGCGCATACTACCAAAACACAAGTTTTGGAGGATAGTTTACACTCTATTTGTTATAAAATTATAAAAGTTATTCTGATAGTCGTACGGATAACAGCGTTTGTTGTCATAGTACCAGCAACAGCGACGATACTGTCTTGTATACTAGAAGCTCCCTAGATTGATTTTAATTTCCTGACCAACTGTTTCATTTTCTCTTTGAACTTTCAGCCTTGACACCTTTGTACTCTGCTATAATTCCTCAGCAAATCTAAAAATGTCCAGTAATTGATCATGAACCGCTGCACAGCCCTTCAAAAAGACCAGGAATAGAGTAGATAGAAAAGCAGCACCCTGGATTAGTCGTATTGGGGACACCACTTTAAAAACGCACCGACAAACTCTACCTCGAAGGTGGTGTGGAAATGAGTTATACAACTTGCAAACGCTTGTCATAAAATTAATACGCCCGTATGTTGCTAGATAGTTAACATAACTGAATAAAGCACTTTTTTGTGCAGCCCTAAAACAAATTATTTTAAAAAATTGGAGTAACGCATGTTATTATTCAAAGAATTTCATTTTAAACCATATCGTACTTTTGTAAAACACAGCATAACAGCAATAAAAACACGAAAAATAATGCGAAACAATTTTATTAATTACTCAAACATCGACATTTCTTATTACGTATAGTCATTCATTCATTATTATTACTTGCTAGCTGTTATTGCTAATTTCTACGAGGTAAAATTGTAATAAAATATTCCGAAAATCTGTCACTTTCTTACCTTCGGGGCGCTGTAAAACCCTTCGTAGTGAATGAAATTAAAAAAGTACTGAATGAAAATTATTCCTAATGAAACCCTCTACAAAAAACTTGTTATTATTTTTTTTGTTAAAGTTGAAGGGAAAAAAGTTATAGCCTTTAAAAGAAAATATTGTGACTAATTTTTGTGTTGTAAGGCTTATAACTTCTTAATTATTCATTTTACCACAAAATTTCCAAGTAATAAATTGTAGATTATTTAATTCTAAACAAAAAGTGTCCTTGCAAATTTTCGGTAAGATGTACCGTTTCGGAGATATAGTGGAAAAACCATTTGCACACGTTTTCCAAGATGGCGGCCAAATGGGGGGGTTAGAATCCCGAAAACTCAAACTTAAGCTCACACTGACCCCCCCTACACATCCCAAAAATAAAACCTTGTCCTTCATTTTTGCAATGTTAAAGTACCATTTCCATGGACTATAGGGCCCTATCTGCCTGCACCCCTTTCAAAATGCTGGTCGGGTATGACCCCATAAACAAAAAATTTAAAACCAAGAATTTAAAACTCAACAGACACCTGGTAATCGGTTGCTATGCATTGGTTGTTAACCGTTGCCCTAAACTTTCCTTTTTGTCCGAGTTTGGAACCAGTAGAACATCCTCTTAGAGCTCTTTGTTCAAGCTGTCTTGTAACAATGCTCACGAAAATCTTATAAACTTGCAACAGCACAGTTTTTCTTATTTCATTTACAATTCTAGAATGAGTAAATTATTAAATTAAAGCTTGATAACAATTGAATCAACTCACGAAAAATACATTTACTCCCAAGCAAATTTTCTGTTGAGTATATCATAATATTCTTCATACCCAAGAGAAACATGTTAATAAAAAGGAAAATGTCTCATTCTGTAATGACACTATTAAGTAAACGCAGCCATCTTAATTAATTCATGAAAAACCGCAAAAATCCTCCCAGCTGCTCCCTGGAAATTGCTTGTCCTCAACTTAACAAGTAATAAACAAAAGCTGAACAAAACCCCCTGATTTATAATTTGCTTATTAAAAATTTAAACGGCGGTCGTCTTGCCGTTGCTGCGTGAGCCGATATTGACCTGCAGCAACGTATCAGTGCCATTAAACAGCCTTTGGTAGCTGCAATAATTCAGCAAGCTTGACGTTCGTAATTACAAAATGTCGTTAAATTAGTTTATAATTGAATTGGAAGTTTTAGTGATGAAATAAAGTAACACCAATCGATAGTAATCTTTTTTATTTATTTTTTTTTTGCAGAAAGCAACTTAATGGGAGCTGCAGAATGGACAGGATACACCCCCAGTACCACAGCAACTGCTTATACACCATATTCAACTCTTCCATCAAATACGCCTTCGTATAGCTATGAAACTACACCGCCTGTAGACCACCATGCAAATTTCCACCTTCCGACTGTCTTGCCTGAAATGCAACCGTTTTGCTCCCCCAGTGACTACCATCATTCGGGGATTCCACCCACTGGAGCTTCAACTGGTATCGTGCCAGTGCAATCGCCAATTTGTAGTCCGACCTACTCATCTACGAAGTCAGAAATAGAGCCTCTTAACTCAGCGTATCCATCTTACAACAACTGGTCCAATGGATACAACAACTATCAATATGGTAGCTGTGGGGCACAGCCACAATATCCCGGGCATACTGCGCCAACAATGGTTCTTTATCCACAATTGTATTCAACTGTCAATCAAAATCAAATACATCTACACCTGCATGGCACTGACAAGCTAGAACAGTACCTTGGACCCGAGAACTCTTTAACTATAAGTTCTTTATCAGGAGGCCGTCCTGGTATAGAAATCGGCATTGGAACATCTGATCATGAGGTCAACATGATCGGTGGTGAATCAACAGAACACCCTCAGCACCAACAAGAACCTGATCAGCAGGAGCATCGTGGCGATGATGTCGTAGGAGATCCTGGAAGTGTTTGGCGACCTTACTGACCAAGCTGGAACTGAAAATACTTGGGGTACAATGCGCATCTCGTCAGCGTGTGAAGAGGCTTTAACTTAACCGTCTACATTTCTTGTTTGTACCTTACTACGTTTAATACTATAGAAGTGATATCGCGATTTCTGTAACAACAAATAAGCTTCCTTGAGACAGAGCTTCTTGAAATTATATATTGTGAATTACTTTACTGTAAATATTAATGATAAAAGTACATGAAATCGTATTAGTTATGGATATCCACTAAGTTCAGCACAAACATTTTAT
The DNA here is from genome assembly GCA_949987705.1 of Thereva unica. Taxonomy (NCBI): domain Eukaryota; kingdom Metazoa; phylum Arthropoda; class Insecta; order Diptera; family Therevidae; genus Thereva; species Thereva unica. The sequence goes on from OX465284.1 coordinate 88,272,182, forward strand.
TTGTCTTGAAATTCTGTAAATGTTGGACTCTGAAACTGTGAAAAAAAGCTAAAAAATAAAAGTTGTAAATGTAATTTTATTAATATTAGACTTAGAATTATGCTTAACTAAAGTAATGAAGAAGTTGTAAATAGTTAATTTATACGTTTAAATAAAATTGCCATTTTTAATTTTCTTTAATTTTTTTATGAAATTTAAAGGTAACTAAAGGATGAAATTTGGGGAGAACGACAAAAGCCACAAAACATGTCCTGCTGTCTTTCAGCCAAGTCCTTTACTTTAACACATGCTATCTTTCTCTGTCATATGCTGTCTAGTACTATGTACGAAAGTAGACCTAGACTCACTACAAGATTAAAAGCAAGTCGAATCTTGATGGTTAGCAATTTTCAGGATATCTAGGTTTAAATCCTTTAAGGAAGAAGTACCCACACTTATTGAAAGAAAAGCTCTTGCATTATAAGATTGTAAAGGAACTGGTTCTTAAGGTGCCCGAGCCACAAAAAATACAAATTACCGGTAATATTTCTGAAAAAGATAGCCCGGCAATATTTTTGAAAATGTGTGGCCGATACTATTGCTGAGCAAATGGTAGTCAAACATTTTCTCGCAATGTTTTGACCCCAGTGTTGCCCGATAATTTCACGCGTTCACGTATGACAATGCCTGACAGGCAGGGCCGGCTTTAGGTTGTTTGACGCCCCAGGCGAGATATTTTTATACACCCTTTAATTTTTATACATTTTAAGGCAACTATCTACGTTACACAAATTATACGGTAATTTGAGTAAAAATAAAAAATAGCCTTGCAATGGGTGAACACTGGCAGCTTGAGAGCACATACCGGCTCACGACGGCCAAGCTTGACCAAAAGTTTATATGGCCGAGAACTGAGCTGTTCGCATGGGCATGCGACGGCAAAAGACCAGGCACTTTTTCTATGGAACATAACATTCGACTAATTTTCTGAAAATTTTGCAGGTTGATAGTTCTCAACATGTAGATCAAAAGCCTCAACAGGCATAAAGCGCCATCAACCCTCCTTCACCCCCAAAAAGTACCCCTAAGGGGCTATGGGGATATAACTGATTTCTGAATGTAAAACAATTTATTCTTGTAGTCCAGCCAACGACTTCCCCAAGCAAACTCCTTTGGCTCTTCAAGCACCGACCATGCAACCCCTCCGCTCAATGTCCCCCACCCCCTTCACGACCCATCCTATGGATTTTTCTGATTACTGAATTACGACGTAAGCAACCAATGACACTTCAACCTCTGACTATCTTACCTTCATGTAGATCAAAAGTCTCCCCTCTATCTACCCTTTCGCCCCCACCCCCACCACCCCTTACCGTCAAACCCCATCCCCCAATACTGCTCCCAAGAAGATTGGAGATGAATTCGACTGATCATGAGTATTGGTGAAGCAACATGGTTTTACTCTCGGACAACCCTCCGACCCTTCGCCTTCACCCCCTGACCATTTACCACCTTTCACAAAACCCCCATACAATGCAGAAAATGTTTCTATACTGAGTCCAACCTACCGCTACTTTCCTGAAATATAGGATCCCAGATCTGGCACTCGTGTTCCAGGATTGGGCGGACGAGCGAACAGAAAAGGGTTTTGTGGCCCGAATGTTATTGAATTCTTGGGGTCTTCTCTTTAAAAAGCCAAGAAGCTTGTTGGCAATATTATCATAGCTCAAGTTGAAGTGTAATTTATTGTCTAGAACAATACCTAGACCTACAACTTGATCGAGATGGTCTAAGGCCTGGTCGTTGAAATAATAATCCTGCAGCTCTATGTTTCTTTTCCGCGAGAAAGTAATTACATAACATTTGCTGATGTTGAGTTTTAATTTAATGGTGGTATACCAATCTTGCAACGCGTTTATCTTTATTTGAAAGAAAGTTACGTCGCTCTGGGACCTTATGATATTATACATTTTAAGGTCATCAGCATAGAAGAGATGCGAAATATTCTCTAGTTTTTCCGAAAGGGTCTAAGATAAATATATTGAATAACCCGGGCCTAGATGGTTACCCTGACGGACCCCGGAAGTTACTTAGATTTCTTTTGACAGAAATCCTGAAATCTGACAAATCCTGAAATCTGAGTTTTGTTGTATCATTCAATCCATTCCAGCAGAAAACCTAATATTCCAAATTTTAGTAGTTTTTTACTTAAAATATGATGATCAGCACGATCAAAGGCTTTGCTGAACCCAGTATAAACCGTATCTATTTGATGACCGTTTTCCATACCACATAAGTAGATCGGATGTTAGAATCATAGGGTTTTTAGTAGTCGATCGTCCCTTTCTGAAACCATGTTGCAGTTCAGTCATGTTGCAGAGGATCGCAATACCCCTGTAGTTTTCCACTGAGTGCTTATTAGATGTTTTGTGAATTGGAGTGAGATAGGATTTTTCCATGTCTTAAGGAACTTTCCTGTCGATAACGTTTGTTGAAGATAAGATGGAGGTTAACTATAATTTGAGCTGCTATTGTCCAGAATTGGCTTAATGTTAAAAACTGAAGACAATAGTTCCAAAAGAACGTATAATAAAGCGCCCTAGCTACCTGTTTTTTCAAACACAAGCATTGTTTACTTCCTGTGCATTTCCGGGCGTTGTGTCTTGCATTTTGGAGGTGTTTCATTTAACAACGAAATGGATGAATACATTACTGGATCCCTGTGGCGCCCCCTGAGACATGGCGCCCTTGGGCGGTCGCCCGGGTTTCCCCCAACCCTAAAGCATTGTAAGTGCAGCATATGTTGTTTGTTTATTAAAAAAGGAGAAGAATGTGGATTCGACCTTAAGTAAATAAAACAGAAGCACATAATAATATAAGCGATGAGTTAATTCTAGATAATTACTTGTTCAGAAATTTCCGAGGGATGACGAAGCGTGACTTTAAATATTTCATCCACAGCCATAAGACTTAAGAGCGGTGAGACGACTCCTTCCTGGTTTTGCTGAAGCCCCTGTTTTTTCAACTCTACTCTTATATAAGCTATTGCTGAATATCAGAGTTCTAAGAATGGGGAAGATCCACTCACTTAAACCATTTTAGATCCCGAATTCCGTCAGGGTCATCTAGATGTTGGCATTGTTGAAAGTATCTACTGCGTTCTCTGTTAAGAATGACGAGCTTATCAGCATATAATCATTTACGATGTCTAACTGTAATAATTGCCTATTAATGCAGCCTCCCTTGCTGGGTGACATCATGGCCTCAGACAAGGAGATCTCCTCGAACTCTGCCCATATTTAGGTGCGACTTGATTCGCCGGACATGCATTCCGAACCCTGACAAAGTATTTTTATTCATCTACCACTTTAATAAAATATCTTCAACAAGCTTGTTTTCCCAAGTGCCAATAACAATTTCTTAATTATATTCTATTTCAACACCGTGTACCAATTCAATACCGGTCTCAAGAAATACTTATAGTAGGGCTAAAACAAAATTTTTTAGAGGTGTTTTCATAAGCAAGTGTGAAACCCTCAAATTTAGTAATAAGGGTTGTCCTGGGAGTAGTTTTCGATCAAGTTAGAGGGTTGACTTTATTTCTATTGAATTCGCCATACCCAAATTAGTAAACGGCGACATTATTAGCCGTTGGTATCAGCTCTTCGCAGCTAAATGTTTTCTTATATTGCGTTCATTGACGTTCAATTTTTCAAGTACCTAAAAAAATTATTTCTATATGATCCCAATGTCGTCCCATCCTAAATTTTGGCATTATATGTACGTTAAGAGTGTATGTACAAAATATATTTTTTTTTTTTCAAAAATTTGAACCAAAACATTATTTTGAGATATTCCAAAAACAAAATTTTCAAAATGTCGGAAAAAGTTTTATTCTTACTAACAATACTATATCAAATTAAAGCAGAAGAAAATGGTGCTATTCAGCTTTCTATGTCAAAAAGTTTTTGAACTAAATTAATTTAAAGATTTCAAAATTTGTTAAAATTTTAAGATGTTCGAGTTTAAGATGTTATATCAATCGGAGGTGGTGAGGTCCAAACCATTGGTTGATTTGATATGGAATGACCCGGTTGTAATATACTTTTTTCATCTTCCAAACATTGTTTGCAGTATATATTTACGGAAACGGATAAATCCTGTAATTGCAGGTCCGAGACTGAATTGAATTGTCATACGTTTTCCCTGAAAATTGACTTGAAGCTGGCTGAAGCCGTTCCTCATCTTCATTAATTGAAGAGTTTACAAATAACAAGGAAGGTATTGAACCTATTTTTAATTTATTTTTACCAAAACAATTACGATCGAATTGTTTTGAGCAGACGTACGATTTTTTATTGTGGCCGGGGAGTTAACTTTACAAGCATTTATGAAAAGCACTTGCCCCAGATTTTGGAAATCGAAAGAATTTCAGATTTGGCTGAGCACGTTTATGCCCTTTGCAACTTTGGGGGATGCAAACAACTCTCCAGGTTGTGCGACTTTGTGGCATTTTTTATAAAAAATGTGTCCAAAATCTACACCCACAATATACCTACAACAAAAGACTTACGTAAAGCCAAAACCCAACATTTTAAGCCAATAGCAGATAAAATAAAATAAAGAATAATTACCTAAATTCGTTCAATCGAAGCTGAATGATAAAAAAGTCGTAACCAAAACCTCAACCAAGTACCTATTTTAAAAATATCGCAAACCCTCTCACCAAGAATTTGAAATCAAGCGAAATTGATAGTGAATCTCAGACAGTCATTAAAAAAATACACTGAATGTTCTAAGAAATAGTTAAAGTACAAAGCATCAGGAGAATCCTTCAATGTAGCGCTAGAGGCAAACGTTTGAAAGATGACAATGCTGCGAGAAACATTCTGTTGTCCGTTCCTTTCATTGCCCCCCTAAAATTCTAGCTGCTTCCTTATCGACAAACTCACCGCATGTCTTGTGCTGCGGACCATCACCACGTTCGCCTCCTTGTGTAGCTGGAAATTCTAATATGTTGCATGTTGCTAAGGTGGAGGCAATCTCAGAGGTCTGCTGGTGCGAAAAGCGTTCGAGTTTTTTATTCTAGCTGTCGCATCTTTATACGGAGTATTATGTTATCTCTGCCGTTGCCCTACACGGAGACTCAAGAAGTTGGAAACCATGCCGCTGTCACTTCCGATGTCCTAAACGATAACGTTAAAGTACAGTTCCTGTCCGATAGAATTTAGATGTTCAATGCCGAAGTTTGACACAATAGGCATTCATGTCGATAGCTTTACAACTGACGAACACCGACCCTAATTGAAACTTAGCCTTCGGACATGTGCCGGACTGTACGGTCGTACAGCATACACACAGATCAAGGGCATTCACTCTTTTCAAAAATAGAAAGGAAAAACAAATGTTTCCCTATTTACTACCGACACCCGGAAAAACTATACCTACTACGTAACTATATCCATATTGGCGCAATTTATGTAACTACTCAAAAAAAAATCAATTTTGAGGAAAAATTCGCTCCCAACAAAACTCACCGCGTATTTATTGTGAAAAACATCATGAAATCCAATACAATTAAATGTTTTTATTTTTTATTTTCAATTGTTTTTTTCTTTAGCGTATAACAAAATTTCTCACTAAAATCAAAATCATGGACCAACACGCACCACACACTTTAATGATCAAGTTCCATAAAGCACTCTACAATGCATTTGGTTCAAATTTGCAGTCGTATGCAGTTTGGCCGTCGCACAGTGGGGCTCACTCATACAAGGTTCTGCTCAAAACTATTTTGCCTAAACTATGAACTTTATGCTCATGCGCTCGATGACTCATAGCAGTCAGCGACTTAATATTTTTACACGTGATCTGATACATTATTAGAACTACGATGATACCATTTTTTTTTTGAAAGATTTCCACATTTTGAAAATTGAGTTTTGAGCAGAACCTTGTATGAGCGAGTTCGGAAGGCGTTCTTTTATTTTACTCGTACGGCTTATTGTAAAATTTGTGCATAATAACATAGGTAATCTACCTAAAAGAAATGTATAAAAAGTTAAGGGCGCATAAAAATATCTCGTACGGGGCGCCAAAATACCTAAAGCCGGCCCTGGATGTAAATGTACGTGCTTTTTTTATTTATAAATCCAGATAGAGATCCTACGCAATTTTGCAAGACTTGCAAATTGAATTAATGATAACTAAAAGAAATCGCCTTTAAAAAGTATAGAAAAAATTACTCTGTTATCTGGGCTAAAGATATGATTCATACGTAAAACCTCAAATCCCATTTATTCATAACATCCAAACCTTTTTTATAAACATATTGTATTATATTTCGCATAAACGGAAAACGGTTAATTATTAATGTAAAAATCCTTTAAGCTTAGTTTATTTGTTGCTTGTCTAATGAAGTCATTTGCAGGAAAAATGCAGCAACTTAGCAAATCACATCAGAGTCCGAAACGGGCAGCAAAATAACCACAGCAAAACAAAGGGCTTAAATAAGTTATAAATGCAAGCAACAAAGGAGCTTAAGAGCTTATGTAAAGTGTATTTGGTCTATGTTCTTTGTTTGCCGAACCGAATGGATTTAGGTGAGTACAATAGAAATATAAAAAAAATAAATGTAAACGAAAGTAGAGTAGAGAACTCAGTGCACATTTCAACTGGAATTGTATGCAACATTTCTATTTAATTCCGATAATTATTAAAATAAACAACAATTAAAATAAAGAATTTAAGATTGTGGTAAGTGATTGTGATCGGCCTGAAACCACACACATCTGAAATTCTTACTAATAAAAACGTTCAGTTCTGTTACGAATGCGCATTTTTCATAAATCCCACCATAAATCTGTCGCCGGGTGTATCGCTATCGATTCTCGCTCAAAAGATTTTATGGTCGTCAAATAATGTGATCGATACTTAAAGTTTTTGCTCTAAATTCGCATCGGAGCATCATCATCGCCATTCTAATATGGCAGCTATATAATAACATTTCCTCTTGCCAAGTAAAACGGCATAAAAGCAAAAAATCGACCGCAAAGTGATATTTTGCACTTTTTATTATATACAGAACTAAAACTGCGACCGCAACGCAACCCATTCCTCTGGTTCCGTAAGGGTAAAATATTAACTGAAGGTTCGATTGCATTTGCAGACTTTTAATACTTTGTTGTTCAGACAGCCGCGCTAAACTACAAAAGAAATCTCAAAGACAAATGGAGAATTCTAATAACAGAAACTTTTAAATGGCAGAAATATGTAAGTAGGAAGCTTCTACACAATCCAGACTTGTCAGATCACCTGACGACTAATTATAGATTTCTGTAGGTAGTCATTCACCACAAGGTGATAGTAAGGAGGCTAAAACCCTCTAATGTCAGTCTTCGATGATAATTCGATATCGACTTTGGTTTGAGATGTCGACGCAATTATACGGTCCACTGGTGACACACGGCACTTATACATTTATGCACGAGTATGTTCACTTTATTAAAGGTATACGCACACATGCTGTATGCTTCAATTAATGATGGCTATCATAGTGATAATGTGAATTTTGTTTAAATAAGCTGCTAATATCGACCAATGATAAATTTTGCCTGTTTAAACCAAAAATCCTTTCCTTTTGCAAATGATCAGTCGTAAATTTTGACATGGTACGGCCTTTAAGACGCCCTGCTACCACCCTGAGATCCGTGGTTCGATGCCACACAGCAACATGCTCCTACGTCTTTCCATTTGCCCCTTCGTTCTTTCTTGAATCCCTCTTTCCAGCAATGTCCTCTCTTCTATCATCGCCTGTAAACACAATAATTGAAGAAGCCAAAATCATAGTTCTGTCGCGGTAATATGGGATGGAGTGTGTAAAGTAAAATCGTGTTTTGGCGTAGGCTATTAAATATTTCTCTACTAACTATTCGACAATCAAATCTAGCGGATTCCTTACGCAGGCAATTACTGCTGCTTACAGCAATAATTGCCCTGTTCGGATGAGGGCGAGTAAAACAAACCCTCCCAGTTGAGATCTGCCACGAGGAAGCTGTTCAACGCAGCCAAGAAGAGCAGCAACTGAGAGTTATAAAAGCTCGCTAAAGGCTCGATGATATTGAGCGAGTTTACAAGCTACTAACCCGCGAGTTTTGAAGCCAGCGAGTCAACTAGTGCGATAGTGACGATGAGACACAAAACTTTCCACTCGCGTAGAATCCAACTAGCTAATGCGAACTAATTCCATCGTTTTGTGTAACAATGAAACCAAATAATGAGATACAGCTATAGTTCACTAGCCACCATGATAACACACGGCTAGTTTACTAGCCAACAAGCCGACAAGCCAGAGAGTAGCGAGTAAAGTAGCTTTCAACTTTCTTGGCAGATTTTTTACATGATAACACTGGGCTCGTTTACTAACACTAGTGAATTCACGGGCTGGTATCTTGAAAACTCGCTCAATGTCATCGAGCCTTAACCAGCTATAATAGGGCGATCATACGAGCCAAGAGAAACAGCTGGAGGAGTTTCTGTACGGGCGTCGAAAATATTCGATAATCAGCAAAAACAAAGCTTTATTAAAGGGCTTATCGGGAGATCTCGGATCTATCAGGAGAACCGGTGGCTCTTTTACACAGTCTAAGGAAGAAACCTTGATAATATTGATCCAGGAGCGTAAGTTCTGCTGGGCAGCTAACAGGCCTACTTTCTAAAGCGACCGAAGCTGCCTGTACAGAGCAAACACCGTGTTTAATCAAGAAGCCTCCCTAATGGCTATTAAATCGTTCAAACCATACCAGTCCCCTGGAGCAGACAGGATCCATGCCATCCTGTTACAGGAGGACTGTGACCTAGTCACTCCCTTAAATATTCAGGGCTTCCTTCGCACATGGTTATATTCCATCTATGTGGAGGACAGTCAAAATAACATACCCAAGCCAGGGCGCTCGGATTACACCTGTGCTAAGGCTTTCAGGCCGAAACAATAGAGAAAATTGTCTTGATAGATAGATAGAAGAAACTTATCTTCAACGCCAACCACTAGTGATGAGCAAGACTGGTCTTGCAGTTTTGCCTTAGTTTGCACATTTAGCAAAACCAAAGCTAGACTAAGACAAGACAGGACTATAGAAGAGCGAGAGATCAAGATAGCTAGACGTTTGGCTCATCACTAACTGCCACTGCAGTGCCACTGCACACTTTGTGTTTTTTATAGTATCCCTCACTGCGATAAAAATACTTGATGGGACGCAATATGACATACTTGCACCGGGCGCAAAAAACCCAAAAGCCGGCCCTGTAGGTAGGATAGGTTCAAACATAAATAATGCAGATACAGTCGAGAGAAAATGGATAAAACTGAATATTGACAGAAGCCACGAAGGAAACGGTAAGTTACAAATAGAAAGGCAGAGCCAGCCAATGGTACGATAAGGAATATAAAGCAGCTACATGCAGTGGCAGTATCTATCAAAAATATAAATCATATTTAATAATGTTGCATTCATAGAAAAATTTCGAGCCAAAGGAGGATGCCAGAAAATCTATGGACTTTGGTACCACCTCTAATAGCTATGTGTAATATTTCGTTGGATAGGTATTTTTGAGCTGTATTTAATTTAATATGGCACCTAATTCGAAATTTTTGTTCGTTTTGAGTAACACGGTCAGAACTGTACAAAGATAGAGTTTTACATATCAACCTGCATTTTTGTAACCCTATAACCTATTTCCATGAGTAAGGCATCAATGAACGCAGAATTCTTCCACCTATCTGATGGTAAAATTGATGGTTCTTTCTTCCCAACTTTAAGAGTTATGATTCGTGAAAGTCCAACTTTAGGGTTTTTTAAACAAAAACATCAACTTCAGCTACTTCGGAGAAGTAAAAGCAATATTTTTACAATTTGATGAAGTTATCGAATGCGTTAATGACATGAACTAAACAAACGAAACTAATGATTCCGAAACTCTAAGTGACTGTGAAGCGGTCTTAAACGAAATATTAGCTTTTGAATTGTTGCAATACACGTGTGGTACGAGATTCAAGCATTCCGTAATACAGAATTTGAAAAAGGCTTTGCAGAAGTTCGATTGTTTTTAGAAAAAACTATTTATGTACCAAATTGAGTAACAATTTAAAGAAAAAAAAACGAGTGTGCGTAGGACCACACTTTAGAAGTGTTAACTTCTATGGCTAGTCTAAATGTCCAAATCAATCTTAATACAGGACGATAAGGATTAATATATTTTATTTATGAATATTCTGTTAAAGTTTATTTAATTGTTACTTATATGCACTCACTCCAAAATATGTTGCAATGTTTTGGAAATTAAACTATTGTCTTAAACTTATCACACCAAGATCGGACGATGGATGACTGGGATAATGTAGTTTTTAGTAAAAATAGTAGATAATATATAGTAATAAATACATAGTACATAGTTCATAGGAAATATGTAGTACATAGTACACATTACTTATCGTCGGGTTGATGCAATAGTCACGAGCCAGAAATTTTTGCTATGTATTTTAAACATTGTGCAAATATGCAAAAAAGTCATATTATATTCAGCCAAAGTCACGGATCTAAATTTTTATGGGAATCTACTGGATTCAATTTGAATTTTTTCAGAACATAGTACATAATATGCAGTACATTGTATATAGTACGTAATAGATAATATATAATACATAGAAAATAATATAACATACCAGTAGGGAATGGAAGTACTGGAAAAACTACTTCTACAGAAGCAGTTCAGTACTTCCACCCAGTACAAAAAAGGCATTACATTAACACGGCGATGGCTTAGGCTGGGAAGTACTTCTTTTTCCCATTCCATAGAATGTGTTTTGGAAGTACTTATACTACATTTATTATTAAACTAATAATACAAAGTTATTATACTGTAAATTTTTGTAATATAATTTAGTTGTGGTAGGCGTGAAGGGGTGGGGTAGCTTGAAGTAAGATTAAGCGATTTATATTTATATCATAAACATAAGTTCAAATATATGTTTATAAATTATAGATATAAAACATCTAGAGCATGGAATCTTTTGGTTGAGCTCCACTTACAAACAGCAGCGTATAATTCTATGTGTGCGAGGCAAAATAGCCCGCGCTTGGTGGGAGGGATTGGGTTTGAATGTTGCTGCAATGCAGAAGCTGCTCTCTGGGTGCGAGAATATGACATGGATTTTGAGAGCGGCGTCTGCATTGCGAGAATATGAAATGAATGCTGGGAGCAGCTTCTGCATTGCAACATTTAAACCCAATCCCTCCCACCAAGCGCGGGCTATTTTCCCTCGCACACATAGAATTATACGCTGCTGTTTGTAAGTGGAGCTCAACCAAAAGTTTCCATGCTCTAGACAGCTGCATAGGCACAAGTAGCCAGAAACGGATGTGCAACAAAGTGCGCGTGTCGCGAATTCTTTGTTTTACCCCCAGCGAAAAAGTGCCAAACGCGCCTAAAGAAGTTAACACTTCAAAAATAATAGCAAAGAAAAATCGAATGTTCGATTATGAAAATATTGATGAATCCACACAATCTGTTGAAATGCAGTATGGCGTTAACTTTTTAACTCAATGCTATATGCTATTATATCGATTTAAAGCGCCATACCAAAGAATGACCTTCTCAAGCATTGTAATGATTTAGATACAATACTTCGAGAAGATGAAAAGAGCAACATACAACCTTATGAACTGTTTGGGAACTCCAGCCTTTAAAATCCAATTCACTAAACTCTGTCGACGATGCACAACAACTTATCCAGTACATTTTAGAAAATAATTTGAAAGAAGTATGTCCAAATGTTTACATAACAATCAGAATAATTCTCTACGTCATTTTGACGTTATACCTAATCCAGATTAAGTTAGCAAGTCTGTCTCCGGTATTACGATAGTAAATGTAAATGTAAGTTTTCGTGAACCTGATAGAACAAAGTTATGTTTGTATTTGCTGTGAGACCGCTCCCCTGCGCCCTCTTGTCTAAACCGGTTTATTGGAAGTGAGTCTGGGAAAGTATAGGCCGTGTAATTACGTCCATTTGGATCCTGTTCACGAAATAAATAATCAAGGAAGCAAAATTAGTTAACAAACACCTATTACAATAGCAGGCTGATTACTACCCCCCGCAAACTTCAAAACTAAAATTCATTACTCAAGAGTTCGTATTGATTTCCGTAAAATGTTTACAAATAAACTCATACAATTGAAATTAATTTGATTACAAAATTAAGGACGCTACCCGTCTTCGTTATGCATTCGTTATTCGATTCGACATTCAGCATGAGTCGCCTAGAATACATTCTTGTTCACTTTATTTATTACACGTCTAAAATCTTCGGAATAATTTCATTTGAATTTTGTAAAACCGCTTCTAAAGTCACCTACAATTCCAGACAGGCTGTTTATAATATTTTTATACATATTATTATGTTCGTCTCAGTTCTACCGGCTGTTAATTTAGTGATACATAATATGAACACGTATTTATTTAGTAAGAATCTAATACGTGGCATCGGTCTTTGTTACAAATACAGCAGCTATACGGTAGTTAGTGCATCTTTTGTACTCCAGTGGCACTATAGATATGCATTCATAAATAATATAAATGAAATAATTCTTATTGCAAAACAATATAAAGATTTTATAGGTGAAAATTATGAGAATTTGAATACACGCTTTGTATATTTACTTTTATTTAAATTGTCGTTAATTTCCTCTCGAAAGTTTATTGATTTGTTTGTAGTCTTAAGGGAACATGTACAAACAAGTTCCCACGTCTTCATAGCATGGGCAATTTTACAACTAACAATTTTCACTTTGAATATAGTTGATATTGGTTTCACGGCAATAAATCTATATTTTTTGAGATTAACCGAAAGTTTAAATAATAAAATTCAAGAAATTTTCAATAAAAATCACCAAACCGAAATTGAATACCAAATGGTGATTATTCAAAATTTGATACATAGACTCGAGAAATGTATTAATACAAACATGAATCTGTTCAATTTACACGTTTTGGGAATAATTATTTGTATTACTTTAGCTGTAATTATGCGCCTCTTTTGCAATTTTATACACTTTCAAGATGAGAAATTGTCCGAAAATATGGCAATAATAATTTGTGATTCAATAATCTGTACGACATCAGCTTTAGATATATTTCTGACTATTCACACAGTCGATTTGTTAGAAGCAAGTTTTAAGAAATTAATAAGTAATATCGCAACTCAAAATCTGTCACGTCGGCGTATGAAATCAACAAAAAATGTAAGTTTCAATATATTTTTATTATTACAACGATTTTATAAACATACAGATTTCTTTCCTAGGTTGACTTGTTTCTCTTGCATTCTGCTGTTTTTGGAGATGATAACTTCAAAATATGCGGAATAATAAACTTGAATCGAACATTAATGGTCTCGATCCTCTCAGCAACAAGCATTTATTTAGCTATTCTAATGCAATTTTATTTAATCAGCCTGTAAAAAAACTAAAGCCTGGAATAAGTGTATAAAAACATATCAAAATGTACTGAATATAAACAGCATGCAAAATCAGAAAGATCTTCAAATTGATTAAGTAGCAAAACTAGTTTTATCAATTTATTTTTTCCCATATCAAATTGCCCTAGAATACTCTATGTAAAACTAGCTAATGTTCATTATAAAAATAAAAGGTAATAATAGCAACCCCTCTAAATGTCGTCCACTAAAAATTCCTTCTAATATCTCCAAAATCGTGGAGATAATAACCGTGCAGATAAAATCAACCAAATCAAGCAAACGAACTTACACAAAACAGGTTTATGGGGCACGATCTAGTCACTTTAGTTTTAGTTTTAAAAACATTTATTTATTTCACTTAACAATTATCTTACTATAAATTTACCTTCTACAGAAGTAGATTGAGAGTTTCCTTTCCGAACGTTCAATCAAGGTAGTATTGGATTTCGTCAAATCTGAATCTCTCCCCATCTCTGCGGGGGTCCCCAGGGATCAATTTTATCACCTGCACCAGTAGGTGAAGTTAAACTCATGGCCGACTCATCCCTTCACATCTTAGACGCTACATTAACCAAAGACCTGCGATGGAATGACCACATATTCCAAATCGCCAAACACGATTCCCAGTGCTTGGGGTACCTTATGGTGGATCCACGCTACGCGGACTTAGGTCATACGCGCTTTTACATCTTTTTTTCATATAGAGTTTAATGGCTTTCTTTACGATATTTTTCATAGTAAAGGCAGTACGGCCAAACAACACCGATACAAGGCTGTGCTTAAAATGGGTACATTCTACATCCACACAATACGGGCTTTTCAGAAGCGCGTACGGCCTTTCAAATGAAAATTGATTTTTTTTTCTATGTAAATTAATCAATATTCATTAATAAAAGAGCGCATATATCAACTTCTTTCAGATTAGCTCTTAATTCAGGATCCAAAGAAAATCTAGTAATTCTAGAAATTATTCTCAACTCACGATTCAGAAAATTAAAAGCTCACGCGCACTTTTTTCAAACGCCGTACAGCCAAAAGCGTGTGAGATCTAAGTCCGTGTAGTGTGGACGTCCCTTTATGTTGTATGGACGTACAATGTATCGTTTTAAGCACAGACTTTTGTCCGCGATGTTTGCCCATACTACCTTGCCATTAAAAAGGTCGTAAAAAAGTCATAAAACTTTATCTGAAAAAAAGGCAAAAGCGAGTATAACCTAAGTTAGCGTAGTGTGGATCCACAATAATGGTGCAACTGATTTTCAACTTCCAATCATCACTATAGATGGCGGCCGAATTTTCCAATTGTGCTCCGTTACCCGCGACATGGGTATCAAATGAAAGGGTGTGTATAAGTAGAATGCAATTAATTAGCTACATATGTGGCGTCATTCCAAATTCAAAATGGCGCCCAACACAAAATAACGGCTTACATTTTTCTTTACAACGCCTTCGTTATGGGTATCAAATGAAAGTGTATAACGAGTGTAGTACAATAAGCTGGGATGGTAGCACAAGTTGTTTCAATCGACCTCTTCATACAAAAATTAAAGATTTTTGTATGAAGAGATCGATTGAAACAAGTTTCGTGCTACCACCCCTGTGCGAGGTCATTTTGAATCTAATAAGGCGGTCACTACAAAATGGCGGGGCATATAAGACTAAAAAATCGAAAATAAGAAGTATAGTTAAAAAAAGTTGTGCTTAAGACCACACTTTAGAACAAGGGCGAAGCCAGGGGGGACGTGGGGGCCCTGCCCCCCCCCCTCGAAGATATTTTTTCAACTTAAAAAACAAGACAGATGAAATAAAAATTAACACTTTTTATTTTGCGATTATGATTTAATTTGCTAAAATCTGTTTTCGTTTTGAGATCAACAAATCTTTGGATTTCGTTTCTTTACCGAAAAATACTTCAAAGTATGATGTTCAACCGTCGATTTTTTCCGAAGCAAAGCGGTCAATGACTTTTTGTATATTTACATTTATATCGCAATGAATGTGCAAAAGAGCTAATCCTAACAGACGATCTTCAGTCATCGTACTGCGCAGCCAAGTTTTGAGACGTCTCAAAGTTGAAAAATGAAAAACTTCTTTCCGAGGAAACGTTGCTCGAGGCAAACGATAAAAAAATTTCAACAGCTTATGATAATACGGAAAAACGTCTTTATCACACGTCTTCAGAGCGTCAGAAACACTAACATTTAACCGACATTTCTCAAATATAAATGGCTCCCCCTGAAAAAAGTTTCTAGATCCGCCATTTAGAAGTAAAACTGTTTGGCTTAGTATGCAATAGATATGGTGGAAGGTCTGTCGGATATATAGCATGCTTTGAGAAAAGTCAGGCCAACGACAGATGCAGGAAGTAGGTATAGTGACGAGCCTGCTGAGGGACTTGATACTATTTATATTAAAACCTAAAAACAAAGCAACGGTTTTATGACAACTAAAATAGTACAGTTTCCAGAGTAAAAAAATCGCTAAAACTGCAAAAAAAATTGTAGTTTAATGAAATTTGGAATGGTGGGAGTTTAGCAATTGGAGAAAAGGTAACCGTTGAGTTCCGGGCCGTACTTCGTGCAAATCACGAGAAAATCCGATTGAAAGAATTTTACGACGCTTTCCCGACCGTAGCTCGGAAAAACGTCGAAATTGGAAAAATGTTAAGAAGACAAAATTAAAGCTATGAAAATTCTCAACAAAAAAAACCCGGAAAACCTCACGTTTTGTCGGAAAATGGAGGCTAAAGAAAAAAAATATGAAAAATTATTTTGTTTTTATATTGTTTTCTTTATGCAGGGTGTCCCACCTCAAGTTACAAAGTGGCGGGCTGTAGATAGGCTTTGGATAGACGAACAAAAAATCATATGGGAGGGGGGCAGAAATCGTAACGGTTTGGTCACTAGGGCGTTTGAAATTTTTTTGATAGAGGTTTACATATCACCCTGTATTTTGGTAACCCGATGACCTACTTCCATGAATTAGGTAGCAGTATACGCAGAATACTCCCGCCTATCTAAACTGTAAAAGCGAAGGTTCTACACCACCAACTTCCAGAGTTGCGCTTCCAGAGTTATGAGTCAAAATATCATTTTTTTTCACAGAAAAACTATTTCGAATATATGTACATTAGTATATTAGAAAAATTGACAAAGTTCTTCGGAAATAACTGGAGATAGATCAAGACTCATAACTCTGGAAGTTGGTGGTGTAGAACCTTCGCTTTTACAGTTTAGATAGGCGGGAGTATTCTGCGTATACTGCTACCTAATTCATGGAAGTAGGTCATCGGGTTACCAAAATACAGGGTGATATGTAAACCTCTATCAAAAAAATTTCAAACGCCCTAGTGACCAAACCGTTACGATTTCTGCCCCCCTCCCATATGATTTTTTGTTCGTCTATCCAAAGCCTATCTACAGCCCGCCACTTTGTAACTTGAGGTGGGACACCCTGCATAAAGAAAACAATATAAAAGCAAAATAATTTTTCATATTTTTTTTCTTTAGCCTCCATTTTCCGACAAAACGTGAGGTTTTCCGGGTTTTTTTTGTTGAGAATTTTCATAGCTTTAATTTTGTCTTCTTAACATTTTTCCAATTTCGACGTTTTTCCGAGCTACGGTCGGGAAAACGTCGTAAAATTCTTTCAATCGGATTTTCTCGTGATTTGCACGAAGTACGGCCCGGAACTCAACGGTTACCTTTTCTCCAATTGCTAAACTCCCACCATTCCAAATTTCATTAAACTACAATTTTTTTTGCAGAAGAAATCTCTAGGAGCTGTACTAAAATATTTTTAATTGAAACTGATCTAATTGCGTAAAAACTGCTTCAAGTGACTAAGTGAGCTTCCATATGTGGTGGTACTTTTACCTGTTTAGATACTTCGCTCCCAGGAACCTTTCTCACGATCTTTGTGGATGAAGCGAGAAGTGGGGTAGTATCTCTCATCATTCCCACTTTCCTCTTCATCCACAAAGTTCGGACGCGCCATTTCTGATGAAAAATTGATATTGAAATCGCCACTCAAAATCATAGGGGTTTCGTTGAAGTTTCGACCTAGTAAAATTGAACTCAGATGTGGAGATTGTCATTGTACATATGTGTTTCATTATTTCGGGTAAAGTTTTATGCGGCGAAACATAAATAACCACCATCAATTTCATTTGTCCATTTTCTAGCATACATCTGCCTGCACACATTTCGTGGTGATATATCGTGCCTAAGCAATAGCGTTTTTGGCATGTCTGTATGAAATGTTAAAACACTAGCAGAATCCTCATCATATTCTTCATTAGTCATCCAAGTTTCTGATAAAAGTAAAGCCGGCGCCAGATATAGTTTCAACGATTAGATCACTTCTTTGAAGATTTTGCAAAGTTTTGAAAACATATTTGAAAACATATTGTCGCAACCTGCCAACCTACTACATATACCTTTTAGTGACAATACGGCCGCCTGTGGATAGTTTTTGGATAGACGAACAAAAAATCATATGGAAATTCTCCAAGCTTTCCAATTTTGGAAAAAAAATACTACGAATTTTTTGGATAAAAAGGTAGTTGAAGTTGAAATTTTAGTGAAAGAAAACCAAAACTTTGACTCACAACTCTGGTAGTTGGTGGAGTATTCTGCGTTCATTGTTACCCTATTCATGAAAATAGGTCATAGGGTTACAAAAATACAGGGTAATAGGGCTAAAACGTTATGATTTCTCCCCACCACCCATATGCTTTTTTGTTCGTCTATCCAAAACCTATCCATAGCCGCCGCTTTGTAACTTTATGCAGTACACCCTGTAGTAAAAACGAGTCAAGGTTGGCGCCTGGGTACGTTCGTACCATCATCGGACCCGAAAGGTAGCGGCGGTTTATCAACACATAGTGTATTTGGTTGCGAGTGGTCCCAACAGGAAATATCTAGATGGCTTTATGGATATCTTTACGCGCAAATCTACTACTTGCAACGACCAAGCTCTTACTTGCTGTCATCTTTGTAACTCGTCCATTGTCATTAGTGTTTTTATAAAATAGTCTTTTTATGCCGACACAATGATCCCCAATTTCTTCCAAAAGAAGTGCACACCATGTTGAAATTCCTAGCTTCTTTATTACACAAGAAAATGAGGAATTAGTGAAAGAAAACGTAAGATAAAATAAATAACATGTTATTATTATTCTTTAGTTTAAATCTAGTAATTTTCGTTAGTTAACAATAAAATTTTTTCCTTACATCATTAATAAATTTTAGTACGTTTACATAATCTCACATAATCCATTAGAATGTTCGTCCGCATTTAAATCTTCGTTAACAGTCTTTGATGGATTTTCAGTATTAATATATGATGGTTTTGTATCAGTTGTGATATGATTTGAGAATTGTGACGGATTTTGTTTCCATAAAAATTCTTCATTTTCCTCAAGTTGTAGTTTTGTGACATCAGTTTTCAATGATTCTAAATTTTTTATATCAAAAGTGCTCGAATTTCTTTTCACTTTAACTACTTGACTTTCACTTTGAGTATTTAGTTCTTTCTGATTAATAAATTGACTTAATATTTCTATTTGTGGTCTCAATCTTATCATAAAGGCCGAATATCCAATACAATCTTGTGAGCTCCATTCAGCAATATCTTTAAGAGCTTGAAGTATTTGACGGCATTCAACAATTGAACCGGATCTCATTACTGTATTTGCTATTCTGCATACTGATGCAGCGTCAAGTAGGATTATCGATAGAAGGAGGGAATAATCTAGACAGTTGCCTTCAATAAACAATTGCAGAAGATATCTTATTTGTACTTCAAGTTTTTGATTAACTTCTTTTTCGGCACATTCGTTGTGTTCAGCTTTCATAAGTTTAACGTCCTCCTCGTTTATAACCGAAACTTCGTCAGAGTATACACTATCTTCCTTAAATTGGCGCAAGTTATTAAAGTCCTCCCGGTCGTTCATGGTGGAGTCGTCCTCATTTATTGATATGAGATTCTTATAAGGAAGCCCTCTACTGATCTTCTCGTAAATAAAATTATTTTCAACTGTCTGAAGACTGGAGTATCCAGAATCTGCTGCGTGATTTTTTGCATTGTTATCTAACATGTCTAGTTGGAAACAACCAAGATTCGCAAAGTAGCTTCCAGAGACATTATCAAGTTCAGCTTTTTTCGTTGTCGTTTCAACAGTCGGCTTAGGCCAAGATAGATTTACATGCAGCTGATTTAAGGTTTCAACAAAATCTTCGATCTTTGCAGCGCGATCGCTCTCTTGTGCTAGCCATCCAACTAAATGGAAGTCAAGAGAAGCACTCATATATCCGAGATCTCGTAAGTTTTTAGCTTGAAGTAATTTTCTGGCATGTCTTTGCAATATTAATTCGATAAAGAAGTTTTCTGGTGATGTGTTTTTATCTCGTGGCGTATTAAGTGACGTTTTCTTTCTTGGCTGTTTTGACGTATTATCTTCAGGTACGGTAGCATTAACGGGGTTTGAATTCTTATCCTTGGATTCAGTAATATGCGCTGAAGTTGTTGGTGTTATTGTTGTGGAAAAACTTCTGCCTCTCCCGATTGCACCAAGAATTAGAGTCATATCCTCTGGATTTGGATTAACTGGATGTGTTGGACAAGGAGCAAATTTTGTATTTACAACTAATGACGTTCTTGGTGACTCAACATCTTCAGGATCTATGGCTTTTAAAAAACGAACTAAATCTCGTGCAAGCTCCCATTTTTTATTATCTAAAGCGGTATCTAATAATAAAGTAGCATATTGCCGACTTACAGCTGACGGCTCTAAATTTTGTAAAATAACTAAGTAACTGGCTGCAGATTCGAATTCGTTTAATGATAAACAATGTTGAAAGAGTTCTTTTGGTTTTCCTGCTGTTGCAAAAAGGTATGGCCACAATGCTATTTCAGTTTTTCTAGCACATTGTACTATCGTCTGAAGATATACGGGGAATTCACGTATAAATTCAAGAACACTTGGAAGCATGGCATCCGGTATGGGATCTTTACTTGTAGCTTCATCTTCAAGAACTTCATGTAATAATAATTCTAATGAATGCGGAAAATATGGCAAATGACTACAAGATTTAGCAATTTCCCATGCTGTATAACCTAAATTTCTTCTTATTAATTGACGTAAAATTTTATGAAGGTAAATCTGACTCTTCTTTTCTAAGGTACAAAATGGTAGCGAAAAATGTTGCCTGGAATCGCTCGTATATAGTCCTGTATCACTTTCTACACCCAATATAATAACATCTTCGAACAGTATCACTAATGGATATACTTTAAGCGGAAATGACAACATTATTCGTTTTGACATAAACGTATGCCGATATGTTCTTTGAGCATTATCATCGCATGGTAAGACTGGAAGCCAAAGACGCATTCCGTAAGATCCACTATATAACCAGATGGAATTTTTCATATGACTCTTCTTCGATGCCGAAAGCCATATGCATTCTACAGAAGATGCTAAACAAGTGAACATATATGGAGCTATAGAACTGCAATCAACTTCTGGTTGAATCATTAAAATCCGTCCGGATACATTTAAAATTAACGTTTCATGATCGTCTTGGTGCTTGAAATTAGCTGGTTTTTTCGTAACTTCATTTCTGATGTCAGCCATTGTTAATGATACTACGTATGCAGGATGAATACAAAGACTTCGCGTGTCGATCACTCTCATAAATGTTACATCTGAACATAAACTGTTTAATTTTCTTAATCGGAATGTTGAAATTTTGCCATCTGATAACAATACTAGCAGGAAATTTTTAAATATGTTAATAAGCATTATTGGCGCATCCATTCTAATTTTGTTCACAAACTGATTATCAAGTTTGGCTTCCTTTGGGTATATCCTAATCTCGTTCACAAGATCCACTAAACTAAAGCACCCCATAACTATAAAATCTTCCCACCAAAGCAGGCCGCCAGTCACAACAAAATCCTTTTCCTGAGTTTCATTGCCAAATAATTTCCACCGGCATGTTAGTATCGAATAGTGTGCCAAGCCAGTACGTCCAGCAACAGCAACATGCACTCCACTTGAGTCAATCGCTGTATATCTTATAGGCCAATTTGTTGAAGCGTAAGCCAGCGGGAGCTGCACCACAATCCAATGCTTGCTTTCAGATAGCATATTTGCAAAATTAATTTGCTTTCCAACTTCCAAATTTTCATTACCATTAGCCGACAGCTTGTTACCTGTTTAATAAAAAATAGAATTATCAAGTGAAGCAGTTAAATGTATTATTGTTACCTGAGGGTAAAAATTGCGAGCTGTAGAAAATTTTCTCTAAGTTTTTCCCTTGGTTTACGTACAATTTATCATCCCCTTGTAGGAGAATGTGAAAATTTGATGTCATGCATGGATTTACAGTTAAAGTGCTCTTAACAAAGTCCATCTGCAGCACATCAGTCACGAAGCTGCTATTCCTATTGCCATTGGCTGTATTATTAATATTATTATTTATTTTGACAATATGTATAAAGGCTATAATCTTATGAAAGAATTACATTAACTAAACAGAAGGAAACAAATATATAAACATGGAAATATTTAATAATTAATAAAATATAAAAATTAAAAATTAGAAATTAAAAAATAGAAGAGAAAAAAGTAATAACAGATATGTATAGTAATAAAATACAATTAAAATTATATAATACTTAATTATGTATTATTATCATGTAATAAGCGAGGAAACCTATGCTCACGATAGTTACTAAGGGAGCCCCTTATCAGGTACCTGCGCGTCTCGTAGTAACATTAGGCTACTTTGGCGGCGGTTAGCTGTAAACGGATAGGGAAACCCATGTTGAAGAGGCTAATTGCGAAGACTAGACTAGACTAGAGTCTCCTTTCCCTTTCTACTGTTGACAATCTATTTTCTTCGTATAGAGTTCAATGTCGAACAGCAGCTTTACCGCAAGACTTAGAAAGGTTGTCTCTAAAAGTCCAATGTGCCAAGAATTGCTGCAACAAGCAGACGGTACATGGACCACAAGTAGTCTGGAGTCACTGAATCTCCTGCTCACCGATATCCACTTTCCTGGCTCAACATCTCTTGCTTCATCCCCAGTAACAGGTTTTGGGAGCCAATTAGTGAATATAATTTAGGCACTATTGATAAACTGATAAACAGGGATTTATTCATGGCCCATAGAAGGCTTTACGCCATATAAAACATCTGGATGGAAGTTATCCTATTGAAATTCAGGAAGTCAGTAATCTAATTCTGGCCTGGCTTTCAGCCATCTATAGGAGTTCCTTTCGCCTAATCTACAATCCAACGTCCTGGAAAGTAGCAAAGGTGGCTTTCATTCCGAAAGCGGATAAAATCTCCTACTACAATCCAAAGGACTTCAGGCCTATATGTCTCACATCCTTTCTCCTCAAGATTCTAGAAACACTTGTGGAAATTCATATTAAGCAAAGTATGTGAGGGTGTGGGTCGCGGCTTCATATTTAGTGTGGACACCCAAATTGCGCAAGTTGTTCCATACATTTTTCAGTGAAAGGGACGGATCAAGTTTTCGGGCTTAATTTTTGCAACAACCAGATTCCGAAGGCGTTTAAAAAATGTTTTGCACACACACTCTCACACTTTGTCACACTCTCTTTCAATTATATAAGCGATTTAATTTCTGCAGTAAACCGAGAGTTAGACTTAGCATGGTTTGTCATCGACCTCGGTCACTGTGAAGATGTTGGCCCAAGGTAGACAAAAGCATCGCTGGGATCGACGTTTCCGGTCGATATTGGAGAAAAGTAAGCCTTTCAAAGGGGGAGGATCTACATTAAAGCTGTGGGACACGAATAGAATATCATGATAAAAATAACTGGGCGGAGAGATTTGGTTTTGGAATATAATAGATGTGATATCGTTAGTTAGAAACCAGTCAAGCAGAGAGGGAGTCCTATAATTAAAATATACTCATTATTAGCAGCTAAACCGAGGGAATGCATAGTGTACCTAAATGTTCTTTGAAGGACAGACTGTTTTATTAAATTAACCTTCAGAATGTTTTTATAGGCTCTGTAATGTTAGTGGGATTAAAAACACCCGGGGGAGAGTACACACAGACAATGAGGAGTTTGTAGGCAGAATTAGACACCTCAACGCAAAGAAATTCAATTCCAGGTTGTTTGGAGAATCCGACAATTCTAGAATTTAAATTATCATGTGAGTAAAAGGACACCCCCCACCTACGCGCCCTTGTCGATCATGGCGGAATAACTTGTAATCGTCAAGGGATATGGTAGAGGAAGGAATAAAACAATTAAGCCATCTTTCGCACATAAATAGAGCGTGCACCGCAGAGTTAATGAATATTTCGTTCAGCTCTCTAATTACTACACAAGTATTGAAATGAAACCTTTATATTTCGAACTGAAAGTTTTATTAACGTTCTCACCCGGCTCTTGCAGCTAAGGCTAGATGACATCTAAACTAATTACCACGAAACAATGAGCATTCTCAAGAAACGGAAGGGAAACAAGAAGCAGCAAGGAAGAAAATGTCTTAGAATAAATACAACATAAATACATACCTGCATTTGAGCTATCATCACTCTTCTCATTCCTCCTTAGCATTAATAATTGACATCCTTCTGCTGACCAATCCATACTCGAAATCATCAAAGGATTATTTTTTGACAAATCGGCATTTAAGCCGTAATCCCATTCAAAGGAGCATGTCAATAGAGTCCCAAAAGTACTCCACAACGAAAAGCCGCCGTTTCTCCACGCCATAACAAGGGCACATCCGTCCGGGGTCCATTTCATATCATTGACAGGTCCGGGCATGAACGAAAAATTCTCTGTATTAAGAACAAGGTTGTGAGATACTTCTAGTCCACCAGTCGAGTCTTCAAAAGTATAAACAACACCCTGCGAGTTTTCACGTCCAAAAGCCAACAGACGAAATTTATGATTTATACTGCAGCATGTGGCGTCTTCCAAATTATTCGTCCAGACAACCTGCAGGCCCTTGGCGTCCGAATTGAAATCAGTTGCAGATAAAAAACCAGTTCGGCCATTATTTAATGTGATAGCAAAGCCTCCAATTAACGGGGAATATTCCATACAAGCAATGTAGAAACTTATGTCTCCACCGCCATCTCCTGAAGCAGCTTGTGACCGAATACCTGAAGCTGGCTTCTTCAAGTCGATGATTAAGTCCGTTTCCTCAGATCCGTCCCAGCCAAGTCTGAATACTCGGCCAGTTGTTGTTGCCACCATAAACTTCGATAAGCTTATACAAGCAATTGACGTAATCGGAGCATATACTGATATGCTTCCGAACGGCTTCAATGTCAACGGCGGAATAGCATCCTTTATAAATAGTTCGGGGCTATCTCTCCGCAAGTTAAACATGGGTGAATCAATTTGATTAAAAATACCATTTGCAGATTCCGCAACCTCCAGCAAATACAGAATAATATTTCCCATGCTTGTAGCAATTGCGATCATGCTCGAATCTGGCTTCCATGCTAGCAACCGATTAGAACCGTACGCTTCTAATGATGACTCCAGACGTCGATGATAAACAATGGGGACAAGTGGTTTAGCAAACCAGATTCCGAGATAATCGTCAGCAATTATCGCCACCAGCAGTTTCACTCTGTCGCAGCTTATTTGACGTAATTCTAGCTGGCCAACTATCGATAAGTCGACTAATTTTGGCCATCCCACCGGGAAGTACATTATAATAATTAAAAACTAATTCGAGAGGCATATAAAAACTTAATTTTTACACTTTTCACACAACTCCGTTGTTTGCGTTTACAATTTATGGATGACATTTGTAAAAAAAATCTCGGTGCTGTCAAATAAATTTCTGCCATGATTTTGTTTAATGCTCATAGATGGCGGGTAATGCGCTTAAAACAATTTTACATTTATGTGGAGTTTATATGATACGAAATATATTCACAAAAATTTAATTTAACTTTGTATCGAAGAAGTTGTTTTTAAAATATTAACTATTAAAAATTTTATGAATTTTTTAAATTTTAAACCGCGCTACTACCACCTAGTGTTGAGACCTATCACGTGATACAGGTTGATCGCCATATTTGTTTTCACTCATCTGTATTCTGTCAGGTTGTGGTTCACTTCACACTTCGTGTTTTGCGTTAATTTCTTGTCTTGGGAATTATTTAAACGATTAAATTTTAATAAATACTAAACCGCGGAACTAAATATGACAACAGCCGCAAGGCCAACCTTTGATCCCGCCCGCGGAGGCAGTGGTAGAGGTGAAAAGGATTTGAGTGCACTTAGCAAGCAATATTCAAGTCGCGATTTGCCTGGACACACTAAATTGAAATACAGGTAATCTTTTTAGTACATTTATTAGTAACATACACTATTAATTTTGTTCTACAGAGAACCTGGTCAAGGAACAACTGAAGAGCTCCGCAGCCGTGACTTCCGTGAAGAGCTAGAGAAGCGAGAACGTGAAGTCCGACCAAGCAAGGCCTTACCACCAATTGTTCGAAAAGCCATTGAAGCCAATAACAATAGCAGCAAACGTCCAAAATTAGACCAGGTAAGCCTCTACGCTATTTAGTTGATTACTTATTACCAAATTTATTCTGTACAGATTTCAGCAACAAATTTAGACGCCGATGATCCCGTTGAAAATGAGTCTTCAGATGATGACGATTCCGATGATGACACTGCAGCGCTTTTAGCTGAATTAAATAAAATTAAACAAGAACGCGCACATGAAACTGCACGAAAAGAAAAGGAGAAGAAACAGGAAGAAGAAAGGATACGTATGGAAAATATTTTATCAGGAAACCCACTTCTGAATTACAGTGCTGGAGCAAAGACAGATTTGAAAGTAAGATCCCTTTTGACTGTATTATATGTTTAACTAAAATTATTCTTATTAGGTAAAAAGACGTTGGGATGACGATGTGGTGTTTAAAAATTGTGCTCGCACCGAACCTGAAAAGAAATCACATTTCATCAACGATTCGTTACGTTCAGAATTCCACAAGAAATTTATGGAGAAATATATAAAGTAGTTTTTAGTTATTATGTACAAGTTTTCACAATAAAGATTTTCCCTACTGGTATTATTGTTTAAAAAAATGTGGATTGAATTCCTACACATAAGTGGCTTCACCGGCTAAAGTCCAGTTAATGTTCAGTTCGTGACTGAAATCAAACGTTGCAAAAGCTCACTGGAATGGTATTCCATTATTCCAGTTTATTACTCTCTTTTGAGCAAGCTTTTACGTTTAACTTCAGTTCAAGTCCAGTTGGGCGAACTGAGGTTTGGAGATTGTATGCGAACTGGGGTTATTTGAAAGTTCAAGATGCCTACTTTCGATATTACTATTTCTTATAATAATAAACGACATCCTTGTCGGATCTCGGACAGGATCTCGCCTACGCGGATATCTGTTTGCTAGCCCACAGACACCAACACCTCAAAAACATGTTAAGCAATTTGGCTACAGAAAGTAGTCCAGCAGGCTTAAGGCTAAATCCAACTAAAACCAAAGAAATGAGGATTAATGCAAATACCGGGCGCTTTCAGTAATGCAGGATGCGTGCGCAAATGACTTATTCAGCAATTAAAGTGTGAAGCTTTCAATGACTGAATAAGTCAATTGCGCACGCATCCTGCATTACTGAAAGCGCCCACCATTGAACGGACAGCGCTGAATAACCGTAACATGGAACTGGTAGATAAATTCTGCTACCTCGGTAGTATAATTGCCGAAAATGGCGGGGCAAAAGAAGACGTAAGTTCTAGAATCAATTAAGCACGAAGAGCATAATATGCATGCATCCTGTTTCCTATGAGGGATTAACGGAGCATAAAGAAAGATGTTCTGATATCGCTGTTGTTTGCATGAAAGTTTGATTTTTATACCTACACTGATGTCTAGGCCAGTTTTAATATTCCTCTAGAGCTATCATACCTACAATTGAATTCAACCGAAAAAACCGTGCTAGTTAAAGTAACAAGTTTCGTCTGAATAAAGGCACGTCTCATTTATAACCATTACCTGTACGTCTTTGCAAAACAAAGCCCGCTGGAGGGCAACTGATTCCGCCCTATGTCCCATGAGGGATTAAAGCAGCGTAAAGAAGATCTACATCTCTTTATATTTAGCTAAAGTGCTTGTGGTTCATGCAGTTTGTTTCTCAAACTCCAAATATTTAGGAACAATTGTTGGAATAAAGAATTGAAGTTACAATAGATCGGCAAATGTGGAAGCTGGAACTGGCACAGATTCTATTATTGCTATTGATGATAATCAAGACAGGGCCTATTTATGTACATATATATACATATACGGCGTAAGGTCCTTAAAAGCACATGTTAAATCCGGCCCCTATCTAAAAAACTGCCAATATTTACTATTCTAGCATTTTAAAGTGGAATAAAAACGCTTAACTTTCTCTAAAAAAATATATTCTTTCCCACTTATTTTAGTTATCAGAATCTGGATCATCCGAGTCATAGATGCGCTGGTTGCCCTTTTCAAGTATCTTCTTAAATCTACGAAGAAATTGCGATTCACGATTAATAGATTTACGATACTCAGCCTTCTCAGCGCTTTCCTTGCGAATTCTTTCTTTATGCGATCTATTATCGGCAGCCTTACGGCGTTTGCGTGCTTCAGATGTTTCATTTAATCTATGCCGAATTTGCGACTCCCGATTCGCAGCTCTGCGACGAGCCTTTTCTTCTTCAGACTCCTTGCTTGATTTCTTACGTTTACTTTCCGCATTTTTAGCTCTTAGTTTTAACTTTTGTTCTTCTGTTAGTGACTCTCTTCTACGTTGCTGGCGTAGTCTAGCAAGTTCCCTTTTCTTTTGCAAAGCGGCATCATCCATTCTAGTCAGCTTGTGATATATAATTGTTGATTTGAAATGGCGAAATGACAGCCGACTTAATTATTTTCATATAAAAAAGCAAGCACTCTAGCTTAAAAACCGCTACAGCAAATAAAGCAAACAAAAGCCGCTGTAAACTTATAAAAGCACAATAATCTGCGTAGATGGCGCTGCTGTCACTATTTATGACGTTTACAATTCAGTGTCTCAGCTGATTATATTGTGATTATATTCTATGAAAATTGAGAAAAAATAAACTTTTTATCAGATATAGTGATTGCATATTGTAGATCTACTGTGCTTAATACTTCCGCCCATTTGGATAACTCTTTTATATTTGGGGAGCCTTTGTCTTTTCCCTTCACTGAATGGAAATGGTAATTAGTGTCTAATAAGTGCGCAGCAATGGAGCAAATCGGAGATAAAACTTCGATTTTAGAAGGTAAAATTATAAATTTTTTTTGTATTTGTTTCATTTCATTTCATCGTATTTCTTATCATTTGATACGGAGATTTATCAATTTGTTGTCTAGTCGTGTTGTAGTGTCAGTCAATTTTTTATATTCTAATAAAGCTGAACCTGATATGAAGAAATTATTTCGGAAGAAAGTTAATACAATTGTGGATATTTCGCCCCCCGAAAGTAAGCTTAAATATATTTACCTACTTAGGTATTTCTTTCGATAATAGTGAGCCTTATTTGCAATAAAAAATAGTTTGCACCTTTTACAAGTGTTGTGAAATTAGGTCGAAGTGCACTTGCACAACCAGTATCATATTTCCTGCGGTTTAACAGGATTGTGTCTTGTTTCTTCTTTGTGACTTACTCAGGTGTTATATTGTGTTAAGCCCTATAGGAATGGAATGGAGAACTTGGCAATTTAATAATTTGCCCTATTTTAGATTGCATTGCATTTGAACGTAATGTTTTTTTTTTATTCTTTGCAATTGTTGAACAACCAGCATATCAATATCAGGCAGCAATGAAATCATCGTAAGGGTTTATCTCTATTTTTGCAATGTAATGAATCACCATCAATCATAATGTGAGAACAATGGGGGGTGTATGGTGCAGATCATCAGATTGATACCTTGGAAAGACAACATTTAGAATGAGCTACAGGAAACTACTAGGACAAGCAAAATATGATCGTTAACAATATAAAATCTAGAACCTCAAATAACAACGGGCAGAGCCCTAGATATAGTTGATCAAAATCAAACGCAACGGAAACGAATTTAATTAATGAAAGCTTCCAATTACAGAAGAAAGCAATCAGTTTCATCGAGTCTATGTTGCCGCAGTCACATGAGAAATATTCTGATCGGTTTAGACTCAAAAGAGCAGCCGCCGAAAAAAATTGTATAAAATTGGTTTTGAAGAAGAAAAAAAGAAATGAATATTATGGAATAAAAACCGTCTTCAGAAAAAAAAC
Organism: Thereva unica; assembly: GCA_949987705.1. Taxonomy (NCBI): domain Eukaryota; kingdom Metazoa; phylum Arthropoda; class Insecta; order Diptera; family Therevidae; genus Thereva; species Thereva unica. The sequence goes on from OX465284.1 coordinate 88,302,016, forward strand.
ACAATAAAGGTTGAAACTATTGTTTATAACTCTAAACAACATTAATCCAATCAGAATAGATAAAATAGATTCAAAAAGAAGAATCACTTTTGTAGACGGTTTCAGGTAGTAGTTGACTTTCATTGCACTAACTGTTGCTTCGAATTGTTTTCATTTCTTTGTTAAGTTACGGTTTCCAAGAGATTGCGCCGACGCAAAAAGCAATATGTGTACATGGTTTCCAGAAAATCCCGCGATCTCTAATCAGATCAAAAATGAAGTACTCAAGATCTTTATCCTTTAATGAATCTAAATCAATTGAAAAAAAAATTAACACCATCTCTAATAGATTCTTAAGGAAGTGTCTTGGTTTAACTCCATCTACCCCAAACCATATAATATATGCTTTAGCTAATGAGCTACCCCCCTCACTGAGAGCTGAACTTATCACTTCAAAAGACACTGCTAGAATAAAAATAATCGATCCCACCCTTTTAAACTCTTTAAATGTTAACACTCCGAACACACCCCTTGAAAGGGTATGGATTAAATACAGAGAAATCTTTGAACTCTTCAACACGAACCCTGTTGAGTTGCCCCCAACCTCCAAGTTAACAGTTGACACCTCCCTTCTTGATGGTCTTGGTAATAAAGGGAATTTGCCAAATAACCTCATCCTAAAGTTATACAATGAAAAAAAACACTCCTTTCCGAGAGACGCTTTTATAATCTCCACAGATGCCTCCATCTCCAATAATACAGTCGGGTTGGGTATCTCCTTCTCTAATCCATCGGATGACATTATGTTAAGATCCTTTTGGTCTATGTCCATTCTATCTGCTGAACTCCATGCGATTAAATTAGCTCTTGAATTGGCACAAGACTTTTATAACAGGGATGTAGTCATATTAACTGACAGCCTAAATAGCTGTAAAATATTAATTAACAGAAAATCAGACCATGTTGTTGCCCACATTCTACATAGTACCTTGTCATTTAAATCTGTAAGGATCATCTGGGTCCCATCACATGTAGGAATCCCTGAGAACGAAAAAGTGGATGTTCTGGCCTCTAGTGCCATTGAGTTTGGTTCAATTTTCCCGCATGATCTCAACTTTAAAGATCTCTCCCTAAACATTATGCACAAGCTAAAGGCTGAATGGAACAGATCTTACCATCTATTGTCCACAAATAAAGGCAAATTCTTTGCCTCGATCTTTCCGGACGTTCCAACCACGCCTTGGTTTAATGACATCAATTTAGAACCAAAATATTTTCGAATGATTAATAGAATACTCTCGGGACATTCCTACGATGATGCCAGACTTGCTTCCTGGAAAATGATCCCAAATGATCAATGCAATACATGTAATACTACTAACAATCCTGATCACATCACCCTTAAGTGCCTTAAATACACTAATATTAGATCAAAATTCTCCATTCTAACTAATATTAATTCTTTGCGAGAAGTACTAATTCCCTTTCAAAAATCAACAATTCTGGAAATCTCAAAATTTTTAAAAGAATCTGGGATCCTAATATGATGCCTGTTGATGAATTGACGTATGCTGCTCTCTTGATGCAACACTTAAGAGTCAGATACTCACCCATCTGCATCCCTTAAATACACCCTCAACTCTACTACTGAACCCAATATATCATAATTTCTAACATCTTCCTAAACCTCCCTCACCCTAACAATTTATCTGCCTAGGCGTATGTGACCTCTCTGGACTCCCAAATATTAATAATGTTATATGCTTAGAGATATCTGGACACTGGAGGTCAACACATCCCTCCTAAATATAATTGTATTAAACCATAGGGTGACCACCCTTAGACTTCATTGTTTATTAATTTTAAGTAAATTTTTATGGCTTTTGACGCACTCTAATGAGGCAGCTCACACAGAGAGAGAGAGTACATCATCAACTGACTTCATTGCAATGCAAGACGCATTATCAACTCACTACAAAGATTAGTCCAACTAACTTGACTATAACTAAAATCGCGCTACAAACTGAAGCTATTCCTGGATCATTATAAAAACATACAACAAAGTTCGCCTATTCATTTTCGACAACAGTGCTCAGTGAGGTCCTAGACGAACTAGCCCAGGATTCAAACATCATAAGCATCACACATTCGGCCTCTATCAACTCACCACAGAGAGAGAGTACATCAACAACCGACTTCATGACAATGCAAGACGCATTTTCAACTCACCACAGAGATTAAATCACTTAAAACATACATCATAGATTGCCTCTTCAACTTCGAAAACTGTGTTTATCGAGGTCCTAGATGAACTGGCCCATCTCCTAGGATTCTAACATCATCTGTATCACACGCACGGCCCCAATCAAGTGAATAATTACATACAAATCTTAGTTTTTAAATCTCTAAATACAGAGGCCAAATGTCTAGTTGAGTCAACTATGACTTTTACATCACTTGTGACAAGTCTTGGAGCTAATAATTTTAAACTAACAAAGAATCAGTGGTTGATATGGTTGAAAAACCTTATACCAGTTATAACCTTGGGGTTATACCATCACTTAGGAGATGGAAAGTTTAAAAAAAACAACAACAACAAGAAAATCCCGCGGCGGTTTCTCGGCATGACCAGATCTCAGCTGTACACAATTCATAATATGATTTCCAAGAAGAAGTTCGTCGTCAAAAGTGGCAACAAGTAAGATCTTCGACATTAAAAATGGTCTGCAACAGGGTGCGGTGAACTCGCGGCTCTTATTTAATATCTTTATGAGTGACCTAACAAGCTCACTCCGCTCGGAATTAGCATACGCGGATGACCTGATTGTGTACAAGGCGGGGCCGAAAATTGGAGTGGTACAGACGCTCCTGCAACGTGACTTCGAGACAATCGAACGCTACAGTGATGATTGGAAGTTGAAAATCAATTTTTGTAAATTCGAAACGATCCTTTTCCGGAATTCTTTAAACAGAGCTTCTCGCGATGTGCGAAGGAATTGAAAAACCCTCAAAATTTCGAATAATGCTAGAATCATTAGAAAAGAAATTGGAAGTAAAATATCTTGGGCTTTGGCTAGACCAATAGTTATATTTCAATAGAAACATAAGTGCTGCTCTAGCCAAGGTAAACAAGACGTTTTATATGACCACGGCCTCGGTAGCCTAGAGAGTAAGGCGTCTGGCTACCATTCCAGAGGTCCCGGGCTCGAATCCCGACACAACCTGACGGTCCTTCGCCTTTTCCACTTTCCCTACATAACTTTCCTTCCTTCTTTACATTCCTGATTCCTCCTGTCATAGCCTTCCTTAGCCCTTCCCCGCTCCACCAAATGCTCATGTCATCGGTTCGACATTTCACTCTATATGGAAAAAATAGATTCGTCGACAGTACAAAGGGGCTGTCACTGAGCCTCTAGTCTTTCACATAAAGAAAAAAAAGGCTTTTTATAGCCGACACCTAAGCCCACGGGTCAAAGGGGCCTTGGTCAGACCGATTTTAACATATGGTTGCCCAGTATGGTTCAGCATATCCCTTGATTTATATCAAGACAATGCTTAAGGGCGTGCTTAAGGTTGTATCGAACACCCGAATCAGGCTTCACTAAGTTTCACACCAACAATGTTCTCTAAGATAAGGCATTTGTTAATAGGATCGACAACTTCATAATCAAGTTAATTTGGAGACATATTGCTAGAGCGAAGGAGCGTGATAATCCTCTCATTCGGGGAGTGTTCTACAGCTTGTGAACGTTGCTTTATTCCTCCAGAGGCATTTTTTTTATCTAGATTCCAAACAATGTTACCGTAAGAAGAATTTTGAGAGAAGTAAAATCTACTACCTTTTTGAAAAGAGAGGTAGCATATTTTTTTTGTAGAAGCATTCGTCATTCTTCGGATGAACTGTGTAAACGCGACCAAGTGCATCAGTAGAACGCGCATCCAGATGATCAGGAACCGCACCGCCTTGCTTTCGACGTTGAAATTTCTTCGATGTTCGAGCGTTCCAAGTATAATAACGCGCATCTCAGAGTACAACAAAGTTCATGCAAACGGATCGCTTTAGCGAAACGAAAAGAAACTGGTCAAAGTTGTCGCTGGAGGTGTTGCAGCACGTTGTGTAACATTTGATGCGTTGAAATAAGCTCGTTCACCATTCTCCAGATGCACTTCCAAATATAGGTACAAATGGGATGACGCTCATGAATGGGTAATGATAATTCTACACCAAATCGCCTCATTGGAACTCATTTGTATATCGTGATATCATCAAAATAGCCGTTCCGTACAAAATGCATGAGAAATTGAATTTTCTTCATACATTTTTTTCGTGAAATGTCCGATGTTTTAAAAGTTATTCTGCTATTTTGAACAGAGACAAATCCAACAAATCAAAAATCATAAAAATCGGTCCAGCCCTTCTTGAATTATAAATGGTGTAACTAACCCGAGTTTGTTTTAGATTAAGAGTATTCATTTTATTCGCCTTATTTACATCGAGTTGCCATAATGATCGTCAAGCTATGTTTTCGCTGAAATAATAATGGGTAGTAAACAAAATCAGACTAACTTGACAGTCGGCAAACCCTCAACAGTCACTGACCCCAGATTTCACTACGCTCACGAACACAGATTTTATACGTGAGGGACTTTCCTGTAGTTCCTTATTCTAAGGCTGCGATCGACTTATGAATAAAAAACATTAGAATTATCGAAAAAAATGTAGTAGAATGGTAACTTGATGTAGTAGTGTAGTAGACTATCATTTTTTTTCTAAAAAGGTAGTAAAACTACTACATATGTGTAGCAGAACGGTAACACTGATTCCAAAAGATTGTTCCAAAATGGATTGGGAGTGCCTCTCTTCTACCACATGTTTCGCAGGATATGTGACAAGCGATACACTTTTAGCGAAGAGGATATAAATGTTCAGAATCTCTTGAGGTTCAGTACAAGGGAGAAAAAGATAAAAAAAGGGATAAAAGAAATGCTTGCAATGCTAGCACTTAGTTCTGGTAGTTGGAGGACGAGTGATTGGTGCGTATTCGCCCTAGAAACTCAAGACATAGGGTAGTTGAGTTGGAAATTTAGAGCTAATGATTAGCTTAGGGCCTAGTGATAGATTTAGATTTAAGTAAGCTTAGGGTAAGGGTGCAGTATCCTCGAACTTTTGAAGATGGAATCTCGTCGCCTGGGCGGGGGTCACCCGAGAATATTTTATCTCCGCTGCCCTCGCCCAGATAGTGTTAGGAGTAAGATTAAGTAGATTAAGGTAGTTTTAAGATTAGAGTTCCTACTGAGGGAATAGATTAGAATAGGCTAGAATAATTAACTTTAGGCATTAGTTAAATTTATATTAAGATAGATGGTAAGGTAATAAATAAAAATGCTTGTACTATCACATACGTAAATATGAGCCTTTACCAAACTCTTACCGATTTTTGTCACCAGCTCTTGAACTATTTGTTATGGCTGCTATATTCCTTCAGCGGCGCAAAAGGTCGACCGTAGAGCAAACGGTGTTGTTTCCTGAAGGCTCTTTTTGAAGTAAGCTAAACAGGACAAGTTGTTCTCCAAAGCCCCACCGCAAATAAGTCAATTACTAGGCCGAATGTAAGATTTGTATATAGCAGCACGGGTTGATGGTTGGAAGAAGAACTTGCATCTGACAATTGGAAAATTTAGTCATCCCATCGGAGGTCTTTAATTATTGTCACGCCTAAGATGTTAGGGGATGGGTGAGACATTACTTAAACACACGGATAGAGATATCCTGCAGATTTAATTGGAAATGAGAGAGCACTTCTTTTTGAATATGAGAGAGCACTCCTTTTTCGGCAGGATTCTGGGAACCCCATCCAGGGATGGTGCACGTAATCTGTTTTCATCGACCACTTCATAAAAAAAATTTTGTAACACTTGAATTTTTGTATGAAGAGGGCGATTGAAACAACTAACGTGCTACCACCCCAGAAGTCCGCGATCGTCAAGACGGGATCTGGCGCGTGCTTGTTTTGCATTATCGCGTGTGAGTATATTTGTAAGTTCATCGAGATCTTTGAGGCACCTATATACCTTGCAAGAATATATTTTCCATTAAGTGAGAGGAATACTTGAGGAGTCAGGAAGCGAGGTGAAGAGAGATGCCTATAAATCGGTTTTGGATTTGCTGTCTGGTATCACCTCCCCATTGTAAATAAGGGGAGAAGTCTTAATGGACTTTACCAAAGAACCTGAAAAACAGATGAGGACGTGCTTTGATATGAATTGGATCTGCATAGAGAGCAAGGTCAAAGAAGTTTTTATATAAGTTGTGTTATCGTCATTAAAAATTTAATTACTTTTTTTTGCAATTGGATGCAAATTTGTGTACTTTTGAACTTGGGCAATTTTGTAATCGTCTCGGGTTGTTCAACTAATATCATTCATTTTCTTTATCCCACCTAACTACGTAAATTAATAAATAAATTAAATATTTACAAACTCTACAGGTGCTCTTATAAACTTATTTGATTGCCTTAATGATAAAGATGAACAAGTTAGAAACACCGTAGAACTATCATTAATCAAAATCGTTGAGAAGAGACCTGATGAAGCACTCACAGTTATCACAGATTATAAAACCAAACATCCAAAATTAAATGAACAAGGAACATCTCTTCTTTTACGGTAAATTTTTCCAGGGTGCTGTAAGTTGCTTTTAATTAAAAAATAAATTATTTATAGAGTAATTGAAAGCGTATCTGTAACGCACAGTAAAAATTATAAAGATGAAACACTTCAAAAAGTAATTAATACATCCATTGATGAATTGACTAAATCCTCCGATCATGTTCCAGCTATACAAAATCCAGCTCTGGAAACTCTTGTTGCTGTGGGCCGCCATCATTGTGAAATGGTTTATTTTATTCTCTATTTTTGCTTAATAGTTTATTAACAAGTTTATTTCCCCAAAGGTAATGGAAGCTCTTACAAGTCACACTAAGGAGGGAACTGTTGCGCATTTTATGGTGATGCATTGTTTAGGAACTTTATGTCTCACCAATGTTACCGGCGCTACACCTTTTATTAAAACAATTCTTGCAGCTACCCTTCCTAATTTGGGATCGATTAAGCTCGATCATGTGAAACAAGCCCATGCTTTCGGTTTGTTATTTTCTTACTAAACATGCAGGACTAAAATTTAAATTTTTTTAGCTATCGGGCGTTTTTGTGAAGCTCTTCTCGAAAGTTCATTGGATGAAACAAATGATATAAATCGATCCTGTGAAACAGAAATCTCAGTTGCTTATGATGTTTTTCTAAATCAGTGGTTACACAGTCGAGAACCAAAAGTCTGTGTAGATGTTCTTCAAGCATTATCCAGCATGTATCCACTTTTACCGGAAGATAAAATCCAAGATCAATCGCAGCGACTTATTCCAACAATTTTAAGCTTATGTCGCCGATCAATAGATAGAAATTCAGTTACATTATTTCTAGCTTCAGTACTGAAAACTAATATTAAACTGAACTCACAAACTTTAGATCCAATTTCCGATGCTTTAATAACCAGTTTGTTTGATTTAGTTTGTGTTTATCCAGATTATGAGAAGCCACAAACAGTTAAAGGACATTATGAAGTATTGAGATGCTATCATCTGCTCTCCGATATTTATTCTCAAAAAATTTTGGAGATGTTACTTATGCAATTAAGAAATAATAATGAGCGTGAACGAATTAAAGCACTATTAGTTCTAACTCATCTAATAAACACTTCAACACAATTTCTGGAAACTAAACTGCCGGGATTAATTGAGGTTCTAAAACAAATGATTTTATTAGAGAAGTCAATTAAAATGAAAATGACACTGTTAAAAACTATTGTTGCATTGGCACAAAAATCATATATAAAAGATAAAGAATTTGTGTGGTTTATAGTAAGATATTCTTGTCACTATTACAAAATTAACACAGAACATGGTACTAGTGATGAATACAATGAATTTGTACAATCCTGTCAGAATTCGCTATTTATGTTATCTTCAACAGTTGGAACTATGGATGATTTATTGAAGAGAGAACTTTTAAATTACTTTGTACTTCTTGATTATACTGATGTTTGCTGCTCGCTTACAAGATGCTTAGGAAATCTCTTTGCTAAAAACTCGGAAATAGAATTGGATGTAAATCCTGCAGAAGATCCAGATGAAAGTAAATCTAAAATTCATATACCATGCCCTGAAGAGGTTTTCGCAAGATGTTTGGCCTTATTGGGCAACTACAAAGAAGCTCAGAGAATCGCAAATATTTTAAATTTTTTAAAGTCTTATTGCCCAAATATACATCCAGAACTACAAAAATTATGGGATCATAAAGTGCCAGAACTTTTACTATGTAATGGCCGTGAGAAACTATTTTTGGACAATCTTTATATTTTTATAACAGAAACAATTGAATATTTAAAAGATGATAATTCATTTGCTGAACGTCTTGTAACTAAGCTAGCAGATCAAATAATAATGTATCCAATTCAAATACCACCGCATGATTTTTTTATTCCATTAGTTATATTGGAAAGAGGCATGTTATTAAAATCAATTGGTCTTTGCCTATGTTATTTATCTGATGTTAATTTAATTGAAACAAAAATCGATCTTATTATAAGTGCTGCACGTCAAGAGAAATTAGAAAAACACGCGCCCAATTCTGATTTTGAGCATAAGCTTGTTGATGCATCAAAAGCATTAGGATTTGTGTCAAAAGTTCATCTCGATATAGTTTTGAAGAAGTTATCTACACTTGCAGAACTTGGAGGTCGTAAATCTCATTCTGGATTTTTCAGCAATTTACATTTTATAAAAGATTCCGCCAAGGAGAGTGAAAATTACAAAATAAATCTCTTAGTATTCGAGACATATGGTCATATAATAGAAAATGCAAATCCTGCAGAATGCCTGAAAGATGTCGATGAAAAAATGATTAATTTCTTACTAAAACAGCTAATTGAAACCAAAGATCAAACTATGAAAAAAGTAATATTAACTACCCTACATAATATTTGTAACCAATTTATCAAATCGAGAGATTTGAATTATGAACTTAAATCACGTAATGAAATTTTGAAGCAAATTCTATCAATACCGATTGAAGCCCCGTTTGATAATCTCCCTCTATTTCCAACGATATTAAAGCTTGCTTCAAATTTAATAACAATTTATAGTGATGATGAAATTGATGCACATACATTTCTGGAAATTTCATGCAGAAATTTTTTCTCCTGTGCGCAACATTTGAAAACAAAATTTGAATCTCGGGAAGAAGACGAACGCAACAGCTACTTAGCTCAATACTTAAATCAATCGCTGCCGGAGCTAAACCTCTTTTTTAAAATTGTCATTGAGAATGATCCATCACCAGCTTGTTTGGATAATATTATATCAACATTGGAATTTTGGGCTAAAGATAAGAATAGCGAAGTCAGAATTTGTGCTGGCCATGTTATAAATGGTTCATTAGAAGTTTACACAAAATCAATGAGAATTGGCTGTGAGGCACCATCTAAGTTCAATCAAACTGGACAAATGTTAGGAAAAATTGTTCCAAGGTATATTATATATATTCATATTAACACTATTATATTAAAATGAATCGTTTAATATTAGATGTATAGATTCCAATGCCACGGTTCGACAAACGTCAGTTGATATACTGCAGAAAGTTTTAGAAATAGCTTGCATTTACGAAACACTCACAATAGCAGATGGTACAGTTGACTGGGTTAAAAGTTTAGAAAAAATACGAGAAGATATAACTACGGATGATCCTAAGGAAATTTATCATCTTGCTGGTGATATTGCTAAAATTATTGCATTGCGGGTTTCAAACTTTCAGTATTTACAATTTTGGTACATATTTCGCATTTTTTATATAGTTTATTATTATTTTGTTTTTCTTTTAGCAAAACGCTTTTATATTGTTTAAATGATCCGGAGCATAGTTCAGCAATTGGTGCATCAGTTGTATTAAAATTTTTTATACAGCAAAAAGGTGCGGAACTGTTTCATGCTATTCCAGAACTAGTTAAGGAATCTTTACAAGTAAGTAGAGAACAGATAAATTTAGCGGTTTTAAAATTTAATAATGTAACATATCTTCAAAAATTCAAAATAGAAGTGAGCTTGATATTGGGATCTATGAGTATCCTGTGCAAAATATCATAATTCCAATAAATGTAAATTGACAGCGTTATGCAATTTTCATTTAACAAAACAAAGAAATAATAGTTATCTAACTTAGTTTCGGTACATAAATAAACATATGAAAAATGAATGGGTAAAAGAAGAAGACCAAAGAAAAAAAAAGTCAGATCTAAGAAGTATAAATTTAAATGCAGAGGTAGAGGATATATACAAAATGATTATTGAATGTATTCCTCATCCTGAATGCATTCCTGAAATAAAAGGTCGCAAGAATGGGTTGATGAACAAAATAGATTTATAATTAACAAAAAAGAGCTATTCCATAGAGATAAAAATTAGTGTGCGTAGGACCACACTTTAGAAGTGTTAACTTCTATGGCTAGCCTATATTTTCAAATCAATCTTAATACAGGAGGATAAGGATCAATATATTTTATGTATGAATATTCTGTTAAAGTTTATTTAATTGCTACTTATATGCACTCACTCCAAAATGTGTTGTAATGTTTGGAAATTAAACTATTAGTCCTAAATTTATCACACAAAGATTAGGAGCTGGATGACTGGGATAATGTAGTTTTTAGTAATGTGGATTCCTTAAAAGATGCAATTTCCTCCTGCAGCCTTCGGCCAGGGCTATAATCTACAAATCCTACATTCGGCACCGCCTCGAAATCAACTCGTATATCGGGCCCTGAGTACCACCTTAGCGTGGCTGGACAAGGTGCAACACCGAACCCTCCAATTCATTGGCGACGGCGCCATTTGCTCCACAATTCATTCATTAAGCTACCACAGGAATGTAGCAACTCTGGTGAAATTCTACCCCATCTACCATAACGACTGTTTCGCCGAAATATATGTATAACCTCCTGCCTCCACGGCAATGTTTTACCCGCAACAAAAGACTAGCCCTTTCGTCTCATCCGCACTATCTACAGCCCTTACTTTCATGCACACATCAGTTTAGAAAATCGTACTTTTCGAGAACAACTCGCCTGTGGAACAACCTCCCACAGTCCATATTCCCGAACTCATACAACATCCAAGAGTTCAAACGCAAGGTTCATCTCCATCTCCTCATGCACTTCCCAGATTCCATTTAGTCTATCTTATCCTTTCTCTATCCTTCAAGCTAAGCTTGCTACCAGGCAACGTGTACGACATGACGGACTGGTAGTACGAAGTGTGCCACCTGAGCTTAGATTTACACATAAAATAAACTACTTTTGATATGATAGAAATAGATTCTGTTCTGAAATTCAAATTGTTTGTTTCTATATAACTATCCCAGTATGAAATTTTACATTTTTTTATATTTATATTTAATTTTAAAAATAATCATATATTTTACTTTAATCAGTCCATAAAAAATTGCGAAATTACACGAGCCAAATCAGGAGTTCTAAAAGCATTAGTAGCATTAACAAAACATCACCCAAAACTTGTTTGTAGTGAAATGCTGGCACAGCCACTTCCTTTTGATGAGTATGTGTTATATTATCAGTGAAATAAGTAAATCTAAAAAATATTCCAATCTTAGCTGTGTTGTTGAATTCTGGCAAACTGTATGCATTGATTTAGAACTAACTGGAACCATATTAGATAATTTCTTAACTATTTTATCTGCATCATGCCTATATGAACCAAACGATGTAAAAGAGGATAGACAAAAAATAGCTACTGTACAGCCGTTTGCCATATTTTGCGCTCTAAAAGAAATCTTTCCATGCAAAGACATACAAACAGTAAGTTTAAAATAATTTTAAAAATAAGATTTTAAATATGTATATTTATCCAACAGGAATTAAAATATAAATTCCCAGAATTATTTGCGATGCTTCTAACATCTTTAGCAACGTACACAAATCTAGCACCACCAATGGTGTTTACCAAGCAATCACAAAATGTTAAGAATCAGGCAACAAATGGAAAGTCTAAATTTGGATTTGTACCAAATAAAGATGCTGTGAAATTAAATCCTTGTCAGATAGTGTTAGAAGCATTTCAATCTTTTCTCTCCAATTTAGAAATGGAACAAATAGCAACTGTTTTATCGGTATGCCCACATTTAGCTTCTAGCTCAGATTTGGGAAATTTTGTAGACATACTAACGCCGATGGCTGTTGGAATTGTTAATCAATTTACTGTAGCGTCAAGCCAAATGAAACAAATTGTTATGTGTTTGAGTAAATATGTGTCTAGTCCATATGATGGACAGAGAATAGCTTCTATTGGTCTTTATTCTCAGGTATGTTCAAAAGTAATTTAGAAAAAATTGTAAAATAAGTTAGATTTTTTGTAGTTGGTTCCACTCAAGCCATATGGAGAAATCTCATCCGTTATTTTGCTTCATCTTAGTTCTGCTCTAGGAGATCCCAATCCAGTTGTGCGAGGTCTTTGTATAAGAGGATTAGCATTTATAGCAAATCTTACAGAGCATGATATTGATAAATATTCAGAGACGGCGATTACAGCTTTGTTGAAAGGAATCGACGATTACAATAGGTATGATTAAATGCACATATAAAAGAAAGCAGTAGGAATTTATGCATTTTTGTATAATTCTTTTAGTGATTGTTTAATAAACATCCCATTGGAAAGCAAGCGTGGATTGTCACGAATTCTTCAAACATTACCAAATGATCGTGTAGAATCATTTCATATTTCAGTGGCAATCAGAATACGTCCATTTTTTGAAAACTCTTCTAATGAAATCAGAGAAGCTGCAATATTACTCTTTGGAGATTTATGCGAATCAAAAATTGGAATTGAAGAAGATGGCAGTGTGTCACCCAGCTGCTCTTCTGAACAACTAAGAGAGCAATTATTTGCGAATTTCTTTTCTTTATTATTGCATCTAAGTGAAACTGATGTAACGATCGTGCGAGTATGTATATTTTTAGGAAAAACGAAATTAAATGTTTTCTAAAAAATTTATTTACAGGCTTGTAAGGTAACGTTACGCAAAGTTTGTGCGTTAATTAAGGCACCAAAGGTTAATGAAATGGCGCAGAAACATTTATTAGAGCACGGGCAACTTAATTACAGCGTTTTTATAATTGACTTTGTTAAATTAATTGTAAATAAAATATCATTTAAAAAAATTTCAACTAACAAATAATTTTTTTCAGGGACAAGAACTTGTGGATCATATTCAAGATTTTATCGAATCCTGTATACCATTTCTAAAAAGCCATTGGGCTGAAATAAGAGGAAATGCGGCTATTATAATTGGTAATTTAATAACTTTAAATATTCCATTTATTACACAACAAATTTTATTAGGTATTTTACATAACTATTTACAAAATTATCATCCACAAAATGAAGCTGTTGGACATAAATTGGCTGTGCTTTTGAAAGATGAGAATACTACTGTAAGAATAAAAACAGCATCTGCGCTAGGTTACTTTTTTGGAGATATTTAAGAGGAAAAAGATATTTTTGTTTATATCAATATATAGCAGCTTGTTAAAATTCAGTCATTTCTTTGTTATGAGGGATATATTTTTAATTTGTATTTATGTTAGCTAGATGTTAAAAAAAGTGTATTGTTGAATATTTCACTCAATTATAATTGTACTCGAATGTATTCAATTATGATTTATTTCGATTTCGAGTATTGTATAATTTTCTGGTCGAAATAATTGTGATACAAAATGTAATTGTGAATTGGAATTAAATTATGTTTGCTTTTTCATAAGTTTTAAGAATCTTGTATTTATGTATGTTCCACTTTTCATCACTTCAATAAAACCTAAAGAATTATTATACATTTTTAATTATTTTCGAGCAATCCTGGGCATTTGCCTTGCTATCTGTTACCTTTGCTTTTCGAACAAGAACGCGATCGGATCATGGAATGTGAGAACACTGCTTGCTGATGGACGGCTGGATGAAGTCCTCAACGAGATGAATCGATATAAAATCAAGGTCATGGGACTCAGCGAGACCAGATGGCCGGACGCGGGGGAACATATTTGCCCAAATGGTGACTCCTTCTTATATTCTGGTAGAAACGAAACTGAAAGCCGTAGGAATGGCGTTGGCGTAATACTCATCAAAGAGCCAGGTCCAGCCTCATGAGGTGGTCACCAGTTTCTGAGGGGATTATTACCGTGCGCCTGCGTGCTAGACTAAGAAGTACTACGCTGATCCAATGCTACGCTCCAACTGAAGACGCAGATGACGACATCAAGGAAGAATTCTATCTGCGACTGAATGAGGGTTTTCGTTCTATTCCAAGGAGAAACATCATTGTTTTAATGGGTGATCTAAACGCACAGATCGGCCCCAACAACACCGGCCACAATAGGAAATCAGGACATAGGCCAATAATGCACAGTCAATAAGAATTACCACCCGTGCACCATCCAAAACAGAAATAGTAACCGTAAATCATGCAATGGCCAATGGTAAAGCAGCTGGAAAAGATGGCATCTCGCCAGAATTGTTGAAAGCCGACTCGAGCCTCATAGCAGATGCGCTACAGCCAATCCTGGAAAAATCACCCTGTATTTTTCCGGAGGATTGGACGGAAGGTATCATAGTCAAAATACAAAAAACCGTTGACCTAACAATATGGAACAACTGGAGAGGCGTCTGTCTATTATCTACTGTGGTTAAAATCTTGTTCCACATTATCAGGGATAAGAGAGGCAGTAGACCGAACGCTTAGAAGAAAGCAGGCTGGATTCAGAAATGGCCCCTCCTGCATAGATCACATTAACACCTTGCGAATCATAGTGGAGTAGTTTACTGAATTACGATCCCCCTTTACCTTTGTTCGTCGACTATGAGAAAGCGTTTGACTCGGTTAATAGGAACTTCATATGGCAGGTGCTATGGCAACGTAGACTGTCAGATAAAATAATAGAATTGATAAAAGCCCTATATAACAATTCGAATTGCAGAGTTTTTCACAATGGAAAATTGTTTGACAGCTTTGAGGTGAGTACAATAGTAATAAACGACATCCTTGTCAGCGCTCTAGATAGTAGAACAGGCGGCATAAAATGGGGATTGCTAGATCGCCTTAAGGACACCCTTGAACGGACAGCGCTGAAAAATCGTAACGTGGAACTGGTAGATAAGTTCTGCTACCTCGGTAGTATTATTACTGAAAATGGCGGGGCAGAAGAAGACGTCAGTTCCAGAATAAATAAAGCACGAAGCCCATATGCATGACTGCTCCGCATATGCAGATCAACGCAAATCTCAACTAACACCAAATTGCGGCTGTTCAACTCCAAAGTTAAGGCAGCTCTTTTGTACAGTTGAGAAACATGGAAAGTCACCCAATTCATCACAAAGCGCCTTTAAGTTTTCATCAGCAAATGCCTACGTCGTATCCTAAAAGTCCGCTGGCGAGATAGAATTTCAAATGAAGAACTATGGCAAGAAAGTTTAGACGACCAAATCAGGCGAGGAAATGGAATTAGATTGACTACACCTTGCGACGCGAAAACAAGAATCTAGCCAAATAGGCGCTTGACTAGAATCCGCAAGGAACCCGTTGATCCGGAAGACCTGGAACAAGGTGGATTAGAACCCTATTAGCAGAGGCCGCAACAACTAGAGGATCCTGGTCAGAGCTGAGAGCTGTGGCGCAAAACAGAGTCAGCTGGAGGGCAACTGTTTCTGCCATATCTCCCAGAAGGGATTAAAGGGGAATAAGTAAGTAAGTAAATCCAGTCTGCTTTTACATCTCTGACTTCTGGAGAAACAGCAACAATAATTTCAAGTACGAACTGCACATGAACTGGGCTTTAGACGGTGAAGCCAATTATGTAGATTGAACTGAACATTATTGAATTGAGGTTGGTGAAGCCGGGGAAGTATTAAACATTCTCCTTTTGGCATTTTCAAAAATTTAATTTTAAAAACACTAGACTAAATTTATAGGGAGTACAACTTGTGTTAACTCTCCAAAATCTTCGCATACATAGACTGATGGATTTATAATTATGCAATAGTATAAAATTCCCAGAAAACGTAACCGCTACGTTACATATACCGTTCTTTATTGGTAACTGAGAAATTTTCATAGAAAATAGGCTCTCAGTAATCCATTCAGAAATAGGAAAAATCTCCATTTATTGAGTGAATTTATAAATTTGCAACAGAGTATACAGGTAATTGGTGTAGACAATTCCAGGGGATTTCCAAGAGCCTGCAGTTACAGAACATAAAATAAGGAAATTTAGCAATATCTCGAAAATTAGGGAGGTAGCACGTAAATTGTTTCAATCGACCTCTTCAAACAAAAATTCAAATGTTACAAAATTTTTTGTATGAAGAGGTCGATTGAAACAACTTACATACTACCACCCCTGTTATCGAAGGACCTAGAAATTATTGTATAGTCATTGTATTAGATTCAATCTATTGACCGTTTTTACTCAAATAACACTTATGTCGATATATGTATGTAACTATTATATCTCAATAGGTAGAAGATATTCATTCTGTTACTACGGGGCACATAATATTACCAATTTACTAATTATCTATACTCATCCTAATGCAAAACCCAAACCTTTTTTCACAGACACAATTAAATTACCTGCTTGACTTCACTATGTGTCATTTGCATTTACTTTGATGTCAATTATGTTGGACTTGTCTGCCCTAAATCTTGTATGTAAAACGAAGGAAGATGGTTTTAAATATTAGTTAACCCTCTACACCGCAGGAGCAAGTTCATGTATTAACCACCATGAATAATACTGGCGTGAAATTGCTTTATTCAATGTATTTTTTCTCAAAGATATTTGGAATATTTTCATTTAAATTCTGCAAAGCGACCATGAAGGCTACTTACAACCCGAAATTGGCGATGTTTAATATCATTTTGCAAACTATTCTAGTAGTTATACCATTCTTAGGATATGGTATTGTAATGGAATATATAACAGTGCTTCAACTAGATCGAGTACGTGACATTACAATTTGCCATAAAAACTTGATATTACTAACGGCAATTGCAATACTAATTGCACAATGGACAAACCGCCAAGAGCTAACGAACAGCTTGAACGAGTTAATTTCTCTAACAAAAGAAATTATCAGTTTTATTGATAAACAATACGAAATATTAAATTCACAATTCATACATTTTCTTTTATTAAAGTTATTTTTAATTTTTTTACGCAGATTTATTTTTTACTGTATAGCTTTTTGGGAGTATGTTAATAATGATATAACAATGGTCATAATTTGGCTATTTGCACGGTTCAGGCTTTTGTCAATTGTTGCAATTGATTTGAGCTTTTTCACTGCAACTATTTATTTTTTAAGACTAATCGAAATATTAAGTGTAAAAACTAAAGAAATAATTAATATTGAATTAAATTTTGAGCAGAACATCGAACGAAAAATCCACACCATATTTAATTTAATTTATAAACTGCAGAAAATAATTAATAAAACAAAACATATATTCAGTTTTCAATTATCGGTTGCTATTGTAACACTTGTAGTGGGTGGAATTTTATTTCTTTATTACATTTACATTTACGGTCAGGAAGGCTTGTTTAATTCGAATTTCTCAATGTATAAAATCAATGACTTGTTTTGTTGTATACTAACATTTTTTGATATATTCTACACTATTTATGTTTACGACCTTTTGATTACAAAATTCAAGGAATTAACTGAAACATTAAAATATATTAATTATCAGGATGGGAGAATGACAAAAAACGTATTGAGAAAGAAAAATCAGCAATGGTTAAGGAAAATGAAATTTTTTTTTGTTACAGATTGATGCATTATGTCTTCATTTGGCTATAAACAATGTGGACGGAAGCATTTATGGAATGTTTAACTTTAGGCGGGCTTTAATTTTTGGAATATTTGCATCGACGTGCAATTCTTTGGCCATTCTTATACAATTTTATTTAGTTGGTTAAAAATAAAAAATATCAAATATTACTTATTGGATTTTTCATTTCTACTTACCAGGAGTCAGAATTCAAAAGACAGAGAAAACCCAATCTTTCTGTACCTTTAATCCGTCGCACAGTGGTCTGAAATCCTGGACAAAATTAATTTACTACCGTAAGAAAAATTATTTTTTAATGAAAATCGGTATATGGGGGTTTTCGCGGTCGCTGAGTAAGAATCCGTTATCAGATTTTCAAAAAACAAAATGGCGGAAGTGGATGCAATATGGCGGCCAATTTTGTTTTTTTGAATTGAATGTAAATCTGTAATAAGGACGTTTTGTGGTTGCTCAGTAATAATTTTTAACGAAAATGTACTAGAATTGTTAATGAAAATAAACTTTTTTCATTTAATTTAACAATTATTAAATTAATTTTAGACGCAAAACTTTTTTTCAAGTTCAAATTCATTAGGATTTATTTGTTGCAAAGATTTGTTATAAATACTTTGTTATAAAGATGAAAAAAAGTTAATATATAGCGCCTGAATAGGACGTTCAAAACTATACGTTGAGCAAATACTACATATATCGTGAATTTTTATATTTCTTGTTAAGGGGTGCCTTTGCCGGCACTGCGACCTATTTATTTGGCCTATTGTCCCATCCCCGTCTTTAAAAACCATCAAGGTTAAGGCTTCTAATATAGCCTAAAACTGATTTAGGATTTCTGTCCCAAATCTCCCTGGGGGTAGGGAAGTCATGATGGAGGAGGCTCAATCTCTTCCTCGCTGTAGCCCCACAGTCGCACAACAAGTGCTCCGGGAGCTGCTCCGCAGAACCGACAGCTATAATCAGTTTTGTTTAGATGGTAGTTAAGCGAACAGTAACCTGTCAAGAGCTCTGGCATTATTTTTAGCTCCCACTTGTTAGGATGTTAAAGTTTGCCCGCTTTAGCTTTATCGATTTGGATGAATCTTTTAACTTGACGAGCACCCTGGGTGTTTGTCCAGCTATGAAGATACATCTGGCCGACCCAATTTTTGATGGCCGTTCTAACGTGGTAGCTTGCTAAGCTACAGAAAGGTTCCGGACCGATAGGTGATGAGTTTGCCCCTACTCTAGCCAGGCTGTCGGCAATTTCATTACCAATGTGACCTTCGTGGCCCGGAATCCACATCAGCGTGACACTGTTGTTCCTGCTGAGGAATTTCAGAGATCGGGGACAATCCAGGACAGTCTTTAATGACACCCTGTGAGATTTAATGGCCAGCTATGCAGCTTGACTGTCGGAGAAAATAACAATGTTAGCGCTATTTGGAGCTCTATTAATACAAGTCTGAGCAGACACCTGGATGGCAAGTACCTCGGCCTGAAACACAGTGGGGCTAGTGCCAGAGCCATGGATATTTTGGTCTATCGTGGATAGAATGACATGGAGCAAGCAGGAGCAGCTGATTTTTTTATATATTTTGCAGAGATGATTAATAAACAATTACATGCGTATTTCGTAGTGGAAGTCGGTGGAAGTTTGTACTTAGCCATCAATTTATAAACCGAATCGTTAATCAAATCACCACAATTTACTACATATTTGATCATAAATAAACAATACAATTATTTTTTTATGTTCATTTCAATAACACAGTATAATTCGTGGGTTAAGAACTAGAGAAGCGTAAGGGCAAAAATACAAAAAAAAAAATTTCGCCATTCGCTTTTTTAATCCCCATATTTTGATGTGCCAAAAAACTGGAACGATGTAGTGTGTAGATTGCTTAGTACAACAAAAACGTATAAAAACAAAAGATATTTGTTTATAACGGTAGGTAAATTTTAATTGTTTTTCGGCTCCCCTGAGAAGTTGTCATTTTGCCCTTACGCTTCTCTAGTTCTTAACCCACGAATTGTACTTACTCTTTGGAGAAGAAACCTTTTTACAGAAAAGGAAACGGGCAAACGTACTGCAATCTACACGCAAAAACGTAACACGTTCTTTTGCTCCGAGAGAACGTACTGCGTGTAGCGTGTTCGACACTCACTTTCCAAATGGAATACAAAAGAGATTTCGAACATCTGCCTCTTGCCAAGGGCCTTGAAATACTCCAGGGGGACCACTATACCTAGCCCACGTGAAAAAAGTACCTAAATATAAACTTTCGTTTTGGTACTTTTGTCCAGGTTTTGGGGATTTCAGACCACTGTGCGTCGTGGGACATACGGCCGAAACAGTTGACAGCTTACTCTTTTTTGTGCGACAGATCTCAGTTCCGTCCAGGATTTGCTATATTTTGCGGACTCTGCTAATAGGGTGCTTCTTCATGTTGTTCCAGGGGCCGGTTCGTGTATGGCGAACGTCGATAATCGTACGAAAAAATTTGAAGTCGAAAAGTTTTGTCGACGAAAATGTTACCATTGGTATATTAGATCGGCCGGTGGAGGTAGTTGAGTATGCAAAATATGAGGACCGAATTCCGTCAACATATTTTAGTTGAGAATAGTCAAAAAGGAATAATACGGGTGTTGCAGGTCCATTTTTGAGTTCAAATTTTTTACCTCCTCTCCTTTTGTTAGCACCTCTACTGGCCCCAGACATAAATCCTATTCGACCCCTCACCTCGGCACAACATTTCATTGTACAAAATTTGCTCTCACAAAAACCTTTTTTGCATCCAAACAATACTTTTTCGGATAAAGTTTCATCCAAATTACGCACGCCTATGGCTTAATATTTAGCCCCGCGGTCATTATCCCACCCACACATGGACATTTCGTTCATAAAAACCCAAGCGGGTGACAACGCAGCCAATCAAGGCATTGGGCGCGAGAATAATCCGACGACGCCGGGGCACACACAAATCCAACGCATGTATGCAGCATGTCGAGATAGGGAGCTACGCTCAATAAGTTGAACAGAGACGCCGGCGTTAGAATCTCGGTTCCTAAGCGATTATCCCGCCCCACAAATAGACGCCTCGACCAAATAAGGCGAAAAAGTCGGAAATTTTTCCACGAAGCGTCCGCTACGGAAGCTTGGACGGGGAAAGAACGTAAAGTGGCGTCAGTCGGGTCTAGAGAGTCAGCAAGTGAACGTCGTCGGGAGGTGTGGAATGGCGCGTTTTGTTTCCTAAATTCGGACAATAACAAAAAAAAGTATAAAAACGGAAAAGGTCTATTTTGGAAAAGTGCTATTCGGGAAAAGAGTTAAAGCATCGAAAGTTAAAAACAACAAAACACGAAATTTTTAGTTTTTTTTTTAAACTGTCACCTCTTTCGGCCTCCCTACACGACGAACCCCCCATCCGGCGAGTTAGTAAGAGCAGCGCTAGTCGTGCCCACTCCAAGTGTAGTGGAGGCAATTGAGTTTCTCGGCGATACCCCTCCTTCCGGACCAGTCTTCCAGCCACACCTTTTCGTTAGAAACCCTTTTCCCTAAATTTTTTTTTGTAATGAGTTTCTTTTCTGGCCCTTTTGTGGCAACGTACTTCGTCCTCCTTTCCTTCGAGCGTAACAGTTGTTGCTATTCAACTCCACCGTTAAGGCAGCTCTTTTGTACAGTTGCGAAACATGAATAGTCACCCAATTCATTACAAGGCGCCTTTAAGTTTTCATCAACAGATGCCTACGTCGTATCCTAAAAAACCGCTGGCGAGATAGAATTTCAAATGAAGAACTATGGCGCCGGGCCAGCCAAGAAAATTTAGACAACCAAATCAGGTGAGGAAATGGAATTGGATTGGCCACACCTTGCGACGCGAAAACAAGAATCTAGCTAAATAGGCGCTTGACTAGAATCCGCAAGAAACCCGTTGATCCAGAAGACCTAGAACAAGGTGGAGGAGAATCCTATTAGCAGAGGCCGCAACAACTGGAGGATCCTGGTCAGAGCTGAGAGCTGTGGCGCAAAACAGAGTCAGCTGGAGGGCAACTGTTTCTGCGGTATGTCCACTGACATATAGAATGGACTGCTTATGAGAAATTTTTCATGGCACCAATTTGTTCCATAGGCTACAAACCTTTTTTCACTCCATGTAAACACCGGAATCACTTTTGAAATTTACATTTTTTTAAATACGTACGTAAAACATTAAAACAACACAAATATTTTGTTTAAAAAAATTAATAAACACTATTTTCACTTTTTCACCTTTTAAAATGCCTTTTTTTCATTAATTTGCAAATTTTATGTGTATATCTGATTTAAGTTCTTAACGCCTGTCTTAGCAACTGACATTCTGTCCGGGGGCTTATGGGGAAAAGAGCAAAAGATATAAACATCACTATACCCGTCTATTTTTTTCTAATTGATTTAACGCAAAAGATATAAACATCACTATACCCGTCTATTTTTTTCTAATTGATTTTATTTCTGAGTGCTTCTGTCAGTTTGGGGGCTTATGGATGAGCGAGCGACTATACCTTTTTGGTGCCATCGGTTTGTATGGGAATAATTGCTGATGAGCAGTCCATTATTATATGTCAGTGGGTATGTCCCATAAGGGATTAAAGGGAATAAGTAAGTAAGTAAATTCAGTCTGTTTTTACATCTCTGATTTCTAACAATAATTTCAAGCACAAACTGCACATGAACTGTGTTACAAAAAAATTTTGTAGGAAGAGGTCGATTGAAACAACATACATACTACCACCCCTGTTATTGAAGGACTTAGAAATTAATGTACAGTCATTGTATTTACATTAATGAACATGCGATTAACAGGCTCAAATCGGCCATAATTGGTGTTAGAGGAGTTGATGTGTAAGAGCGGTGGTCCTCTCAGATTGTATCGGCTCTCTCTAAACGACGCACGGCGCCTTAGAAAACCTGAGTCGACACGTCCATTAAGAAGCTGGTGGACGAAAACAACATCGGCCACCTCACGACGCTTGTGGAGAGTGTTTAAGTTGAGTAACTTAAGTCGGTTTTCATATGGTGGAAGAATTAAAGGGTCTTCCCAAGGAAGGTGATTCAATGCGAATCGAACGAACCTACGTTGAACCGACTCAATTTTTCCAACATGCGAAGAATAGTGAGGAGACCAAACCTGAGACGCATATTCAAGTAAAGGTCTGACAAGGGAAATGTAGAGGTGTTTAGTGATCAGGGTGCTGTTAAATTCTTTGGACCACCTTTTTATAAAACCCAAGACTAAGCTGCTCTTGGAAGAAAGATAGTTGATATGAGTAGAAAAGTCCAGCTTGGTGTCAAATCTAATCCCGAGATCTTTGACTAAATTAACACGGGGGACACCCTCACCAGAGAATGAGTAGTTATAAATTATAGGATCACGTCGCCTACAAAAAGTCATGACTTCGCATTTACTAATATTAAGAACCAGGTTGTTGTTAGCGCACCAAGAGAAATAGGTGTCGAGGTCGACCTGCAAAAGTTTGCAGTCCTCCATACTCTTTACGTGACGGTACAATTTGATGTCATCAGCATAAATCAGGATTCTGCAGTGTCTTAGCAAGGTAACAATATCATCAATAGAAAGAATAAAGAGGATAGGGCCAAGATGACTGCCTTGAGGGACACCGGATGACGCCTCAATGGTCGCGGATTTGGATCCACGGAAAAGGACTTGGTAGGTCCTGTCAGCTAAGTAGGACTGGAACCATAATAGAAGGGCTTCAGGAAAACCTAACTTTTTTAGTTTGAAAAGTATAATGGAGTGGGAAAGCTTGTCAAATACCTTACTGAAATCAGTGTAAACACAATCAGTTTGGCAACCATATATGTATGTAACTATTAGATCTCAATAGGTAGAATATATTCATTCTATTGCTACGTGGCACATAAAATTGTCACATAATAGTACCAATCTACTAATTATCTATACTCATCCTAATGCCAACCCCAAACCTTTTTTCACAGATACCATTTAATCACCTGCTTGACTTCACTATGTGTCATTTGTAGGCGTGAACCTTAATGTAAATTATGTTGGACTGGATCTTGTGATGTAGAACGAAGTATGATGGTGAAATATTAGTTAATCCTCTACACCAACCTTCATTTCGCAGGAGTAGGTTCATGTAGTAACCACAATGAATAATACTGGCGTGAAATTACTTTATTTAATGTATTTTTTCTCAAAGATATTTGGAATATTTTCATTTAACTTCTGCAAAACGACCATGAAGGCTACTTACAATCCGAAATTGGCGATGTTTAATATCGTTTTGCAAACTATTCTAATCGTAATACCATTCTTAGGATATGGTATTATAATGGAATATATAACAGTGCTTCGACTGGATAGTGTACGTGACATTACGATTTGCCATGAAAACTTGATATTATTAACGACAATTGCAATACTAATTGCACAATGGACAAACCGCCAAGAGTTAACGAACAGCTTGAACGAGCTAATTTCCCTAACAAGAGAAATTATCGGTTTTATTGATAAACAATATGAAATATTAAATTCACGATTCATACATTTTCTTTTATTGAAGTTATTTTTAATTTTTTTACGCAGATTTATATTTTACTGTATAGCTTTTTGGGAGTATGTAGACAATGATATAACAATGATCATAGTTTGGCTATTTGCACGTTTCAGACTTTTGTCAGTTGTTGTAATTGATTTGAGCTTCTTCACTACAACTATTTATTTTTTAAGACTAATCGAAATATTAAGTGTAAAAACTAAAGAAATAACTAATATTGAATTAAATTTTGAGCATAAAATCGAACGAAAAATTCACACCATATTTAATTTAATTTATAAACTGCAGAAAATAATTAATAAAGCAAAATATATTTAGTTTTCAATTATCGGTTGCTATTTTAACGCTTGTAGTGGGTGGAATTTTATTTCTTTATTACTTTTACATTTACGGTCAGGAAGGCTTGTTCAGTTCGAATTTCTCAATTTATAAAATCAATAACTTGTTTTGTTGTATACTAACATTTTTTGATATATTCTACACTATTTATGTTTACGACCTTTTGATTAGAAAATTCAAGGAATTAACTGAAACATTGAAATATATTAATTACCAGAACGAAAGAATGATAAAAAACGTATAGAGAAAGAAAAATCAGAAATGGTTAAGGAAAATTAAAATTTTCTTTGTTACAGATTGATGCATTATGTCTTCATTTGGCTATAAACAATGTGGACGGAAGCATTTATAGAATGTTTAAGTTTAGGCGGGCTTTAATTTTTGGAATATTTGCATGGACGTGCAATTCTTTGGCCATTCTTATACAATTTTATTTAGTTGATTAAAAATAAAAAATATCAAATATTACTTATTGGATTTTTCATGTCTACTTACCAGGATTATTGTCCATAGTCAGAATTTAAAAGACATACAGATTTTTATGTACATTCCGAATTTTTACATTTACAAGAAATGAACATGATGATACTTTTCCTTTCTGCTCCTTTAATCCATCTTGGCGTAAACAGATGTCATCCAGTGAACTCTTGTTTGTGCAACAGCTGTCAGTTTCGTCCAGTATCTCCCATTTGTTGTGGCCTCGGCTAATAGAGTTCCGCTCTACGTTGCTCCAGGTCTTCCAACTCGACTTTCTTGCGGATTCCAGTCAAGGGCTTAGAATTTCGTTTTCGCGTCGCAAGATGTGGTCAACCCAATTCCATTTCCTTCGCCAGGTTTCACCTAACCTTTCTTGGCCGGTACGACGCCATAGTTCTGCATTTGTTAATTTATCTTGCCAGCGGATTTTTAGGATTCGACAAACTTTCCATGTTTCGTAAGCACACAAAAGAATCGCCTTAACATTGGAGTTGAACAGCCACAATTTGGTATTGGTTGAGATCTCCGTCGATCTTCATATGCGAAAGAGGCATGAATATGCGCTTTTTACAAGATGATACCTGCACTTTATAGTTACAAGGACGAGAACATGTTCATTAATCATTATCAAAACATTGTGCAGTGGTTCAGCGCCCAAGCTTAATTCTTATTTAACCGCCAAGGGTCAAGATAAAAGAAACCCTGCTAAAAGTGTTTCTAGTAAGACTGCCAACAAGCGTTGGTAATTTTCATTGATAGTCCCATTTGCTGTAGCTCAAATTTCAAATAAATATATCCTTGAGAAAGAAAATTTCACTAAATCACCTGAAAATAAAACATATTCGTATAATAATCAACAGTTTCGGAGGGGCAGGGTGCTACGACGTCAAAAGGCTCTATAACTCACCTGGGCGCAGCAAATGGCATAGGAAATTGCGTAACCTTGCGATTATTTGTATGCCTGTGTCAAATCAGTAAGGGAATCAAAATTTTTAAAAATGTATGTACCGCGCGTAGCACCCAAATATTATAAACAATACATGCAATATTTATATAAGATATAATTAGATATAAAGTACACACCTAGTTCTTCGATTTCCATGTCAGAAAAACAGAACACAAACACCTGTATTTCAAGAATTGTTTTCGGCAAATACGAAAGAAAGTGAGTCACTGCGTTAGAACAATGCAGATGCATTCACTTCAGAGCTCGAGTAATAAATGATAATTAACTAATAGGCCTGAAATATGTATTCCTGAGGGTTGCTTATCCATTGGGCTGGACAATAGATATGTACCAACTTGTTTGATTTTTTCGAGTACACATTTTTCGGAATTATGACCTATGCATTGGTCTTGGCTTTAGGAAAATGCCCAAGGTGTTAGGTTGTACAAGCCGCGCCGCGACTTTCCCTAAATCACGTTATATCGTCACATGTACAACTCGCACAGCTGATAAAAGCCAATTAAGAATATTGTAGTTATCAATCTAAGAATCTAGCCCTGACTTCCAAAACTGGTGCTATATAAAACATTCTTTTTCTTCTTTCTTTGGTCTGAGCGGGACGTCCCCGCAACCTATACACTACTATCAGTGCCGCTGGTTCCCGAATTCTATTCACGATTCGTTTCCATTCTTGCTGATTTTTGGCGACGTCTCGAGCCGCGATAACTGATAATCGTTGATTCTTTAAGTCGGCCTCGATAACATAGATGATATGAAGAGAATAAAGCTCGGCAGACTCCGATGAACAAGATAACTAGCTTATATGTATAAGCGAAGGGGTATTTCTTCGGAGACTTTCATTGTACGATGGATTGTGACAACGAGATAGACCAAACGTAAAAAAGCTTCGAGTGTTCTAAGGAGTGGCAAACTGTGTGACATCGGCGCGGAACCGGTAAAGGGTAATAATCCAAATAACTAATCAAATAAAAAAGTGTTAATTTAATTTACAAAATTACTTATATTATGTTTTACATGTTAACAAAAGGAAAATATTGAATCCGACCACTAGACCAACCAATAGTTAAAACACTATCTGCATTTTTTTTATTTTTACTTTGAAAACAAATAACTGAAGGATTTTCTGTACCGATTCCAGTTAAGAAGCACGAAGGGGAAATATTTAAATTATGCTTCGTAATACAAGTTGAGAATATTGCCACACATGGACTGTCCTTAAAAATAATCGCTAAATAACAACCATTTGGATCCCATGCTATTGCCTGCGGTAGTCCGCCTACTTCTCTAAAGCCTAAAGTAACCTTTGATAGATCTGCAATGGGCAGGGCTTGTTTTGGTAGATTGGAAGCTAAAAATGTGAAAAAGTTAGAATCTTATGTTTGATAATGCATGCATATATTTGTTTTTTATGTTGGCAGCTTTATACAAGACAAAATAAGACTTAGAATTTCTCTCACCTGGAGCTTGCCCTTAATATTACAAAGTAATATATTTAATATGGGCATTGATAGAACTCGGATGGTTATTGATTTTGAAATAACATCCAATGAGTTCAATGCCTTTTGTGAATAATTTCATAATTTGGACTTACTTGCAAATAACTGCTCCTCGACAAATTGTAATTTATATAGAGATGATTCTTCTGAGGTAACAAAAAGTAGGAAGTTCCCACATGGGGACCAAGCCGCAGACTGTATAAAACCTTTCGTTATAGTCCATCTTTCGGGTGTCCAATCGTCAGTTTTCCAAACACGAAACACGTTTCCAACTGTTGCGGAAAATAAATATGTACCATCTGGAGACCACTTAACTAAAGAACATGGTGGCCCGACGCGTTTTAGAGGTGTTGAAAGTGATTTATCAACATCCCATATTAAAATATCAGTATCTCCTATACTTGCAGAAGCAAGTAAACAACCATTGGGGCTCCATTCAACTGATGTTACAGGATTGTGATTGGGACTACAATCATTTACATTATCAAATTTGAAATCTATGATTATTTAACTTACTGCTTTAAGAGTACAGCCTGAGATAATGATCGTGCAAAATGTAAATTATTGTCCATAGTCCAGAGGCAAATACCTGTTTGACATCCAACGGCTAGTTCTGCTGCTGTAAAAGGCCTCCAAGCCATTGAAGTAATACTTTTTTGATGTCCACTCTACAAAGACCACACAATATGCTAGGTTCATACTTATTAAAAAAAAAATTTTTTCTACCTTGAGAACTGGCACAATAACTGGCTCATCAGTGTATATTCTTATAACATCATCAGAAGCTGCCACAGCTATTTTAAAACAATTTGGATGCCAAACAACACATCTTATATAATTTTTCATCCAATCCCTGCATAAAAAGACATTTATTTATTATTTACACTTAACTGAATCTGGAGAAATACCTCACTTCTGAATACTTAGCAATGCTAGCTGTTCCTTCTTCTTTCAGATGTGGCATCATCATAATTTTGATTTTCTTCCAAAATTCAAGTACTTGAAAAGTATATTCAGCGAAAGAACTAATAAGAGGATTGTGGGCGGCAGTTTGGGGACTTCTGGCTTCTTCTAAGGCGTCATGAAAACCATTTTCAAAGTATGTACGGCTAATTCTTTTAAGGACAGGTTCGTTAACAGGTATCATTACCGATCGCCAAGCATCTGCTGATCTTGCCGATGGCGTGTTGAACATTTCACGATTAACATTTATTTCTGGGTAATATTCAAGCTAAAACGATTAATAAGTTTTGTTTTAAGAAAAAAGATTACGCGCTTAACATCAATAAAATTTTTGTTTTATTGCAATTTCGTGGAGTAGAAACCAAGTGGAGGGAAGACAAATGAGGGTCTGATCCTTCTGTTATCTAGAGAGTTCAACAGGCTCTCCTCAGAAAACAATTCTTGATATGGAATCGAGTATTCAGCCTCAGGGCAGTCTGGATTTACGGAAAAAACTTTAGTCAAGTCAAAGGCTGATGATTTAAGATATAAGAAAAGATGTAACTACCTTATAATTTTCGCTATATGGAATGTAAGGACTTTAAATAGACCTACAGCAGAGTCGGAACTGCTAGACGGAATTAAATTGGATATACAACACTGGACTACAAGAAATAAGATGGAATGATAAAGTATTTCTAGAACGAAAAGTACTGCGATATACTAACTCGGCAATGATTCCAGAAGCTTTTCCGCAGGTTTATGTGTAGTCAAAGGGCTAATAAACAACATCAGAAACTTCATTCCGATTAGTGAGAGGATCGCGACCTATATAATATTTATCGCACTGGTAGCTTAAATATAATGAAACACAGTTTTCTCTTCTGTGCTGCGTTGTGCTATGCTGGAACCAGCATTCGCTTAGCCTGAAAGTGGTATCGTATTGTTAAAATTGCATACCGAGAAAGTGGGAAGGAGCCATATTATCATAATTACGCCAAAAATTCAGAGTCGAACAATAACGGCAATAGATTGACTGATTCGACATCCTAAGTAGGGTAAAGATAGCTAGCAACTGGACACTCGTCAGTCATAAGGGTATACTCTAGTATTTTTTATGTAGAAGACTAGAGGCTCAGGAAAAGCCCTTTATACTGTCGACAAATTACTTTCTTCGTACACCTTACAAAGAGAGATGTAATTGTATTGTCAAATTGATTCCATAAGGTAAAGAAAGTAGAAGCCTATCAAGAAGGATTCAAAAGGAATAGTTCAACCACAGCCAAGTATTTATAATAAGACAAATAATTGAAAAGTGGCGGGAAGAAGGTACAAATACATATATGTATATTAGGGTGGTCCTTAAAAACTTTTTTCTTAATTTTCTTTGGGGCACCGTGTTACTTTGTTCTACTATATAAAAAAGGATTACTGTATTTTTTTGAGATTTTTAGACTGAGATTTAGGAGTCGCTACCGCAAAGTAAAAATTCAATATTTCAGGAATGGCATCTGGATCTATTTGGGCCTTCCTCTATGGTTTTTCTTAATTTTTGTTACCTTGTCTGCAAGAGCTTCGTCATCAAAAAGTACAAATGCAACCATTTCCTCTGATAGTTCCTCTGATAAGTAATACAAATGCCGGAGAAAAATTTGTTCATTGCGCACTTTGAAATTTCCTTATTGACACTTTCATAATCTTTTAAATTCTTCAAAACCTGCAAATCATTTCTTGGGTAGGTATAAGCAGATCGTGCTTGAAACTAGCTGTTCTAAAGGAAAATGTTGGATGCTTTAACAAATGAAAGCAACAAAAATGAAGAAGAACCATTGAAGAAGGCCCAAATAGGGCCAGATGTCATTCCTAAAATATGGAATATATACATAGCGGTAGCGACCCCTAAACCTAAGTCTAAAAATCCCAAAAAATTACAGTAATCCTTTTTTATATAGTAGAACAAAGTGGCAGGGTGCCCCAAAGAAAATTAAGGACAAAGTTTTTTAAGGACCACCCTAATGTATATCTTTTCTTTGTGGACTAAAGAAAACGCATATGACTTGATTAATAAAAGAGTTCTGTCGAATAGCGTGGGAAAAATTCTTTTCCCGCAAGAGTTGACGATCGAAGAGTTGCGAGAATACGAGGTTATAATTCAATGAATTTCCTTGAAGCATCATATCTGCTATAAGATGAGATCTCAGCAACATGTTTTAACATTGTTGTGGGAACGAAAGTGACGAATGCAGTAATCAATGAAGAAATAGCATCATCACAAGAAACTTTCAGATACCAGGCTTCGAAAATTATTGTTTTATAACTGGAAGCAAAGAAATCTTTTCCAAAAATTATAAAATCGTCGATTTGTTGGTAACTTTATTTTCCGTCTAAAAGCGTCTAGAAAAACAGATTCTATGAGGCCGGCATCCTACAAGGATCGTGGAGGCGGAAATAATTTCAAAAAATTTGCCGGTGCAGGATGATATACTTACAACATATGAGTTTCCTGTAATTTCTCTAATAGGAACTGTGCACAATCTTCCTTCTTTTTCGCAAATTGGTATTTTACCAACGGCGGCGTAACTTGAGAGATCCCGCAGTGAGACCATTTTCATAAATAACTTTATATACACTTTTGAAATAGAAACACTTCCGCAAAATTTAAAAGATGCGGTCGTTGATTGACGTTTATGAAGATATGAAGATAACCTTAAAAAAATTAGTAGAACTACCATATGAAAATGGTGGTGTAAAAGTGTGGTGAATTCAAAATAATTGAAAATGAATTAAAATTATTAAGATAAATGGAGCATTTACTAAAAGCGTTTTCTTTAGCAATAAAATATAATTTTATATTGTAAAAACAATCATTACTGAATTTTTGTTAAATAAATAATTATGGTTGGCAATGCAGTTTTCTTTCCCTAAAGGGAAATTTTCTTTCCCTTTTGTAATGTTTGATTGTGTGCGTCATGGAGCCTAGACGTGTGCGTTATGTTGATATAGAAACGTCATCTAGCTACCATTTTTATTGTCTTGACCAGTCCGTTTTGTTTCGCGTCAGCGATAAATTTTTGGGGTGATAATTAAAATACTCTTGACCCTCAAATTATGTGCTGATAACAAGAAAAGTGTGGTTTTTGTTTATATTTAACTACAAGCTGCAATCTTATCATTTGTTTACTTCGGACATTATTTCGTAACGTGAATCTAGGCCATTTGCATTAGCGACACGCTTTTCTATTTATATTAGAAAATTGAATATTTATGATAAAATTGCAATATATCCATTAGCAATGCAAATTTATTTATAGGAAACAAAGAATAGTTGCATTCTGCAATTTAAAGTATATAGCTACATTTTTTTTAAGAAAATGACGGGCAGCCTTGAGTGGAGTGTTCTTCCTTGCACGCTCAACACCCACTTTGAGTCTCTAGCTCACTCTCATGCACTCCTTAATGGATTAAACAAACTCAGGTGTTGTGGTAAGCTGTTGGATGTCACATTGTTAGCAGAAGGCGAGTCTTTTAAGGTGAGCAGATTATTTTGGTCTTGAGGCGTGGGAGAAAGCGGACCGCTAGGGTACTAGAACTTGTTTGATTCGAAAGTAACCTTGACCATATTAGAAAAAATCAATTTTTTAAGCTAAATACCTAGATAAATGCATGTTGCAATCAATATTAGTGGTTACAATAACTAAAGTAGATTCTATATCTTTATGGGAAGTTTCCTCTAACTCTTTTTTGTTTGGTTTGATGATCCTTTAACACTTTTCTACCCTTTTAGGCTCATCGCGCAGTTCTAGCAGCATGTAGTGACTACTTTCGGGCAATGTTTACAGATGCGATGAAAGAAGCCCACCAAAGCGAAATTAGCCTAAAAGGAGTAACGGCAAGAGGAATTGAATTATTAATAGATTACGCTTACACATCAAAATTGGAGCTGAATCGCGATAATGTCCAAGATATTCTATCCGCCGCAAGCCATGTCCAAATGGATGCCGTAGTTAGTGCATGTTCTAATTATTTAGAAACACAAATTGATCTTGAGAATTGTGTAGATATAGCTACAATTGCCGAAATGTATTCATTAGAAAAACTTAAGCAG
Organism: Thereva unica; assembly: GCA_949987705.1. Taxonomy (NCBI): domain Eukaryota; kingdom Metazoa; phylum Arthropoda; class Insecta; order Diptera; family Therevidae; genus Thereva; species Thereva unica. The sequence goes on from OX465284.1 coordinate 88,334,843, forward strand.
AAAACATACCGTTTTATATGTTCTCGTCTGAAGGAGTTTTCTAGAACCAGTGAGATTAATAGATTAACGTGGGAACAATTTGAACATTTGCTCAGTTGTGATTATCCAGTGGACTGTTCTGAATTGAATGTGCTTCAGGTAGTTTTGCACTGGATTATAGCACAGCAGGTTGATGTTAAAAAAGCACAAAAACTTTTTGATCAAATACGATTCACGGAAATCAAAGCAGAAGACTTAGAAAGGACAGTACGTCCATTATATACTGTAGGAAACATAATATACCTTGCAGCTATGCGTATTGCAGCTTTCCAGCAAAATCGGATTGATACAAAATTAAATACAAACAGTAGCGAAGAAGTGCTAACTAACTCCAGGGGAATGGAGATGGCCATTATTAAAATAGGAGGATTTGGATTAGACGGAATAACGAATAAAATCACTTATTATTTGCCTAGTAGAAATAAGTGGCATAATTTGACTGCGATTCCACACGTAGAACAGTGCAATTATGGGACTGCTGTGTTAGGTAACGATTTATATATCGTAGGTGGTTGCTACGATGTTTGCCTGAAAGAATATATTCATCCGTTTGGGTTTAAGTACTGTCCCACGAAGAATAAATGGAGTACCATAGCACCGATGCAACAAGATCGCTGCCGATTTTCGCTGAATGCTATTGGAAATTATTTGTACGCTGTTGGGGGTGTAAGTGAGATTAATGATAGCGAGGATTCATGGCCACTAGATGTACAAGTTTCGAACTGTGAACGTTACAATTCAAAAACTGATACATGGAAATACATCCCTGCTTTGCCTGAGAATAGGACTCAGCATGCAGGTGCTGTAAATAATAATTTTCTTTACATATCAGGTAAATTTAATTGCTTTAAAATTATATCTTACCATTTATTATATTTCTTATTAAGGTATATTCCACTATTTTTTTTCTTCCAAATGCTTCTCCTTTCTCTTTACGATCCTTATTCCTTTTCTGCATGTGTGATTGTGTTTATGTGGCTCTGTTGCTCATTATATATTGATGAATTTCTCTGCTAGAGTGTACTGTGAAGGAAAGCTACTGAATATCCTCTGCTCTTCCTCCTCAGGGCCGAATATATGTACCATAAATGCAAAAAGCCTGAGAAATAAAATTAATGAACTGACCTGCCGAAATGTGTGTCGGGTGCTCAAAATTCCTTGTGACCTTATTTAATTTCTCGATCTCATGGCTTTACTTCTCTTACATAAGGTATTTTATACCTGAAGCGTGCTACCCTTCTGACTTCCTCTTTCCTGATTCCTGCTCACACTACCCTAATTGGTAGTCGTTCACAAAGAGTGTATACTCTCAGAATCCGGAATAATCTCAGACCAAATTCAGAGAATGACGACAGCCACAAAATTCAGAAAACATGCTTTTCTTTCTCTATATTCTTATTTTCACTAGCTCTCTCTATTTCTCTCACTACCTCTTTCACTTCCCACTTCAATCTCAATTGCAATTCTACTTTCGATTTCTATCTTTATATTTCTTGAGTTTTCATTATTATTCTAGTTTTAATTTTAATGTAAATTTTGTGTACTATCTTGAAATACAATTATTATTATTAAATTATATTATAGGTGGCATAGACCGTCATAGAGTTTTGTCCTCACTTTGGCGCCTCAATACTGCTTACGATCAGTGGGAAGAACTAGCTCCCATGCTATCTCCCAGAGTGGATCACGCCATGCATGTGATTAAAGACAAAATTTATGTCTGCGGTGGATGGAATGAAGAACAACGAACTGAAACTAGACGACTGGTTGAGACTATAGATGTATATGATATTTCCACAAATTCGTGGCAAGTAGAAACAACCATTCGTACACCTAAATATCATGCCGGTAGTGTTGCTGTAAATTCACAAATTTACATGATCGGCGGACTGCATTCGGATTCAGTATTTGATAGAGCATCTTCCATGATTGAATGTTATAATATCGAAACAAAAACATGGTCAACATTAGAAAGATATCCCCAAAATATTTGGGAATGTACCTGTGTAACATTATATGTGCCTAGATGTCGTGAAGATTTGGAAGTGATGGTTGATAAAGATGATCCAATTTTGTAGCAATATGTTCCAGCTGGTTGTGCCATATTGCTAACAGCAGATTAACTCCTAAAGATTTTATCATATAGCAGCTGACCTTTTTGATATAATCTTTTTTTTTTAATAAAACTTTTTAAGAATTTTAACAACAGGAATTATTTTTAGTCTTAAAACAAATTTCTAATGAAACTGCCTTTTATATTCCTAAAGTAGAATTTATACATAATATGGCTTTGTGAATTGTTAAAAAAGTTTCATTTAATTTCATTGAACACTGATAGTTTTTTCTATAATATGAAAATTGTTTGAAATAAATATTTATTTATTTAAATTTTTTTGTTCTTGAATATATGTAATGATTCTCAGTCGAGCTAATGCAGCGGGCGGGCCTTTTAATAGAGAAGATAAGGAACCGAAAATAGCGTACATGATACGTAAAAACAATGGAAAAAACAAAGGGAATTTGTACCCCAGGTGGTAAACCTGCAAGCCAGGGAAATCCACCCTCTACGGAGGTCGGCCTCATGGATTCTGGGGGAGGACATCTATTGCTTGCTAGGAACAGGGAAGTGGACGACTCGCATGTCAACGCAGTCACGCAGGAAAGCCCACCAGGGAGTTGGAAATTCTGGTTATTACCTGTGGCGAAAAAGGCACAGGGTTAATAGTTGGTTGTGACGCAAATGCACACAACACGGTCTGGGGAAGCATACAACAGAGACAACCATAGAGGAGAGACTGCTCGAATTTGTGGAATGCAACAATCTAGCTATTGCAAATAGAGGGGCAGAACCAACCTTCGTCGATGCTAGACGAAGGGAAGTCATAGATATAACTCTATGCAGCAACCGGATGTTGACAAGATTGACCAACTGGGAGGTGATGGATCGGACGACTATGTCAGATCACAGAGCCATTTCATTTGAGATAGCGTACGGAACCCCGGGCAGGGGAGACGGAATTAGAACAACGAGAATTCCCCGCAACACGGACACGTCTAGATATACTGAAATGTTGCGCAGGAATCTCGGGGAGCGCGTGCCAAGGGCACCGAAAACCACAAGAGAAGCAGAGTCTCAGTTGCATGTCCTGCAGACAGCGATAGAGAACGCTTTTCGAGTGGCGTGTCCTCTTACGTCAGTGGATGACCATGATCCCACACCCTGGTGGTGTAGGGAACTGGAGAAACTGAAGAAAGAGGTCAGAAGGGCTTTCAACCAAGCGATGAGGTGCAATGACCCGGTTGCCTGGGAGAATTACAAAGCCAAGAAAAGAGAAATGAAACAAACTCTGCGACGACGGAAAGGGAGTCGTGGAGGGACTTCTGCTCGAGCATGGAGAGCATATCTGAGGCCAGCAGACTTCAGAAAATGATCTCCAGGGACCCGGTCTCCAAAGTCGGACTCGTTCGTGACTCGTCGGGGAGGATGACGGAGACGCTGGAGGAAACCAACAAGATCCTGATGGAAGTTCACTTTCCTGGCAGCTATATCTCGGGTAAATCTTGGGCTATTCGTAACGGAATGGCTACAAGGATGAACCGAGAGGAGGCTAACGGGGGGGTGACAGAGGAAGGGGTGAGACGTGCAATAGACACATTCTCTCCCTTCAAGACATCGAGGCGTGACGGAATATTCCCTGCGCTGCTCCAATGGGGCAAAGAAATCATTGCACCCAGGCTTAGGGGAATATTCGTTACCTGTCTAGCAACAGGATACATTCCGGCGGTGTGGAGGGAAACCAAAGTGGTATTTCTCCCTAAGCCAGGCAAGAAGGACTACACCGAGGCGAAGTCCTCCAGGCCGGTCAGCCTAACATCCTTTCTGTTGAAAACAATGGAAAGAGTGGTGGCAGACCACCTGGAGAGTACTATGCTAAGGAGGCACCCTTTAAGTAGAAGCCAGCACGCTTACCAGGCTGGCAGATCTACAGAAACGGCACTTCACCAATTGGTGCGAGTAGCCGAGGGGGAACTGTATACCGGAGGCATAGCGATGGCCGTAATTATGGACATCGAAGGCGCCTTCGACAAGATACAGTTCAACAAACTCAAAGACGCTCTGGTGAGGCGCGAGGTCAGCCCCATGATTGTAAGGTGGGTGGACAGCATGCTGAAAAACAGAGCGGTAAGGATTCAGATAGGAGACTCGCGGCTTCGAGGGAGGGTCAGCAAGGGATGCCCACAGGCGTGGTCCTATCGCCCCTCCTGTGGAACATCACTGTGGACACTCTGCTCAGGCGGCTAGAGGTAATGGGCGCGCATACCGTTGGGTATGCAGATGATGTAGCGACTGTGGCACGTGGCAAGTTTATGAGCACTACGGCAGATATCATGAGGAATGCACTCCAAGTGGTTGAGCAGTGGTGTGCGGAACAGGGCCTCACCATAAATGCCAATAAGACAGACGCGATAATCTTCACTAGGAAGATTAAAGATCTGGATTTTCAGCCCCTCATGCTTTTTGTATCGAGGATCAAGGTGTCTGGGATGGTCAAGTATCTGGGTGTATTCTTGGACTCGCGACTAACCTGGAAATACCACGTTGAAGAGAAGATTAAGAAGGCGACAAGGGTGCTTCACCAGTGCAGAAGAGTATGTGGACTAAGGTGGGGTATCTCACCAAGGTTAGCATACTGGACATATACCATGATGGTGAGACCCATCATAACTTATGCCTCGGTGATCTGGTGGACTAAAGTCACACAGAAAACCGTCAAGAGGCATTTGGGCAAGGTGCAAAGAATGGCCATAAAACCCTCATAGGGAACGGAACGCTCCCGGAAGGGAGGCCGGAAGACATATATATCTTCACGGACGGATCCATGATTGACGGCAGAGCAGGTGCGGGAGTCTTCTCAGAGGACTTAAATCTGACCTGCTCTCTGGCTTTGGGGAATTGCACCTCAGTCTACCAGGCGGAAATGCTTGCTCTGCTGCACGCGCTGGATCACATAAATGAGGGTCAGATGCAGGGAAGAAGTATCCTTATAGCACTGGACAATCAGGCTGTGATTAAGCGCATGAATCAGACAGAGATTAATGCGTTTCTGGCGTCGGAATGTGTCCAAAAACTGAACAGGTGTGCGAAACAAAACAACGTGACGCTAGCTTGGGTTAGAGGACATACAGGCATCGATGGGAACGAAAAGGCCGACAACCTGGCAAAACAGGGGTCAACCTCGGAATTCTGGGGACCGGAGCCATACTCTGCCATTGGCAGAGGGTTGGTAAGGAACTGCATCGAGAAATGGGTCGCTGAGGAACACCGGAGACGGTGGGATGCTATGACCACGTGTAGGCAGGCTAAGATGGTGCTTACGTTGCCGATTACCGCGGCCAGAAGAAGGATCCTGCATATGCAAAGGAGAACCCTCAGATGGTTAGTGGCACTGATTACAGGACACGGATGTTTCAGGTATCACCTAAAAAGAATGGGAATTCTGGAGGATGACACCTGTCGGATCTGCCTGGAGGAACCTGAGACGGCCACACACATAGTCCGGCGGTGGCGAGAAAAAGGGCTGCCATAACTGGACTCCATTGGATGGAGGACACGAGGCAGACTCCCTTCAAACAGGTGCTTGCGATAACTAGGGGAGTCGAAGCAAGGGAGCAATGGGACAACCCACTGCAACCCCATTAAGATGACTCTAGGCAGAGGGACGAAAAGGGACCCGCAAATAGTGGTCTGATTCGATATCCCTCGAAAATCTATATATATATATATATATATATATATATATATATATATATATATATATATATGCTTGCCTTTGACTTTAACCACAACAACAAAATACATTGTCTAACCTAACCTGAATAGAGGCGTAGTGAAATTTGTTCAGGTTTTGCGAAGGCTCTGCTTCAAACATTTAGCCAAGTGAAGCGTTCTCACCGAGATGGTTGCTGAGAAACGATATCCCTCCCGGTTTTTGAATTTAACACGGCCACTGTCCGGGTTAGACACAAATACGTAAAGAATGCTATGCATTAGTGTTGCCAAAGGGGCGGGCATGTAAAACCTTCCTGGTTTCAGGAGCTATAACTGATTCCCGTTTTGACATTAAAAGTTGGAAATGCCAACTTATTAGCTTATTAACTTCTTCGACGTCATGAACTAGAATTTGCATATACATATCGCTAATTCTTTCGTCCGCTATATGTTTATGCGTCTTTCTACAAAGTTTATGGCCCCTGTGCTGAATGTCGAGTCGTGATTTGTGGCGTTTTTTGAGTTGAAGAAAGTGACGTTTTAATCGAATTGCGACTTTCAGCATAGGGGGCTAAACTCGCACTTAGCACTTCCACTCTAGGCCACTATGCTGAAAATCGTAATTCGATTAAAACGTCACTTTCTTCAACTAAAAAAACTTGTCACAAATCAGTAGTGTCAGCACAGGGGCCATAAAATCCATAGGAGCGGGGAAAGTACTGCTCCATCCGGAGTGCTTTTATTTACGGCCTTTCGGACCGAGTTGTCTCCCAAGTTTGAGATCACCATCCTGCCAGTAAGCATTTGGTGGATAAGAGACATCAGCGATTCCTCGATCCCATGTTCTGTCCAGGGCCAGGGTAATGGCTTCCGGGAGTACGTTGTTAAACGTCTAGAAATGCTACTAATGTATACTCCTTGACCTCGAGGGATTTTTCAATGGTAGACACCAATGAGTGAAGAGCAGTATCAGTAGATTTGCCCTTTGTTTAGGTGTATTGTGCGCCAGAGAGTTCCGAAGCTAGTTTGGTGGGTCTCAGATATATTTCGATTACCCTTTCTAAAGTCTTTAATAGAAATGACGTCCTCAGCCGATGAATGAATATGGAGAGAGCTTAAGTTGGGCAATTTTAGTCTGCTCTCGCGGAATAGTAAGTGGGTCATCTCACGGGAGGTGGCTGAGAGCAAATTGGACGAACTTCCTGTGAACCGATTCGATTCTACCTACATGGTAGGTAGTATGGGTTATAATAATAATATTAAAGTAAAACAATCAAAAATTTCTTTTGTACCTTTATTGAATAAATAAAACGGCGTGTATTTTTAAATACATTTTAAAACTTATTATGAATTTAATAAGATCCTACTTAATAATAGTTATGTTTTGCTCCCCAATGGGGTTGTCTTAATTTTTAACATAAAACAAGATGTTAATAGAAAAAAAATATCACATAAATAAAAGACTAGAACCGAGATTTAAAAAATCAGAAAAAAACGGTACACTTTGTGTGTTATCTTTAGCGTTAAGTTATAGCGTTTATAAATTAATAAATACATTTAAATGCTTGCTAAGAAGCACAAATACACAATGAATTTTTTCTCTTTTTTATATATATATTTTAGATGGTTCGAGGAATTAGGAAACCAGGATATCTTCCGTTCTGCCATCTGTATCAATTGATTTATTTTTAAAAAAATAATTGTCTCCTGGACTAGAAAGCTGTGACTTTGAGCTTGAAGTTAGTGCATCTAGATCGTCTAGATCTTGACTTCTTCTATAACTATTAAGTTGCTTATTAATTATTGAAAATTTGATTTTTTTTTGTGGAAACATTTACCTGCTCACGGGGCGGCTGTACGTAGATAAAGCTGGACTACCACGTGTATTGTTACTCTCGTTATCTTCACCAGAAGTATATAACTCGCATTGATCTAGATAATCTGAAGTCAAATATGGTGGTAGATCATTTTCTTCGTCATCTAATTGTCCAAAGTCTTGTCCATCATCCTGATCTTGTTGGGACTCGACCATATTAAGCCATTGGGCGTTGTGATTTCTAAACTTTTCGAGCTGTCCAAAATAAAATTAAATTGAGGTTATAAATTGTGTTGAGTATGTTTAAAAAAAAATTAATTAGCTAGAAGCTTAGAAGGAAACATAGCCCATTGAAGACAATGCATGAAGAATACGCTACAAATACGAAGTATAGTGTCAGCTTTCGACACAATCTGATGCGTTTATATTGGGCCGGTCATGTCTAAAGAATGAATGAAAGCTCTGAATCTACTTTTTTTGGTATCCTTAAGTCGTCCATTATTTGTACAAGTGGCAAAAGACCAGTTGGCAAACCACGTTCAAGGTGGGAAGACAATGATCGGCTCGGGTTCATCATTTGGAGAGCTTTCTGTCGTTCAGAGCTTGAAGTGGATTCGGCTAGGTAAACTTTCACCGTCTACTACATCGACTTCGATTACTAAATTTGCTGCCGATAAATTTAATGTTGACGAGAGTCTCCTTAAATGTTTTCCTCTTACAAAGAAAGATGCAGACATATCGTGCTTGAAATTTATTAATTTTAAAATGGGAATTCCATCGGAACTTTATAGCAAGTTTATGGACGCATCCATTTGGCCACTGGGGCTAGAATTAAGTCCCTTTCATAATCGTCAACAAACAAAAAACTTCAGTGCTCAGCCAGCCGGAGTGACTACTTAATCCAGAATTTGCAACTTAATTTCTCCAAAGCACAAAATGTGGGTCCCTATGGCGATAGACGCTTAGCCAACACTACTTTTTCCTGCTATTACCAGAATATTCGAGGCATGCGCACCAAAGTGTCTGACATCTATTTGGCTACCTTGGGATGTGACTTCGATATTATTGTTTTAACCGAAACTTGGCTTGCTGTTAACATTGCTACTTCCGAATTCTTTGACGAGAGGAAATACACTGTGTATCGCAAGGACAGATGCTCTCTTTCTACAGGTTTATCCCGTGGTGGCGGCGTTTTAATTGCGGTAAAAGCTACAATCCAATCTCGTCTTATTCCTTTGTCTAACGATGATGGTATAATTGAACAGCTCGCTGTAGAAGTCTTCACTTTTGGGGCGAGGAAAGTTAATTTTTGCGTAAGCTATATACCGCCTGCTAGTTCACTGCTTCTATACGAAATGCATACTAATAATATCAAGGAACTTTTCAATACAATTCATGCAGATGACTTTTTGTGTTGTCTGGGTGACTATAACTTGCCGAATATAGAATGGATTTGGTGTGAGGACGAATTATGTCTTATTCCTATGCACATCACCCAGGAGGCTGAACGAGTTTTAATTGATTCTATGCTTAGTTGCGATTTAATTCAAATCAATAATGTTAGAAATTTCTTAAATAGGACTTTAGATTTATTATTTGTAAGTGTTGACTTGATTGCTAATGTAACTGAAGTTTCTGATCCTTTTGTTAAACCTGATTCTTTTCATATACCTATAGTAATAGATATTAATTTACTTGTTTTTGCTGATTCTAGTGTGACTAATTTAAAATCTATTGACTTTTATAAGGGCGATTATGCCAAGCTTAATGATTACTTTTCCTCCATTCAATGGCTTGATGTTCTTGACTTGCGAACAAACGATTTAAACTCGGTGTATTTAACTTTTTTAAATATTGTTCATGCTGGCGTTAGCATGTTTATTCCTTTTAAAAACAAGATGACTAGTAATCATCCCCCATGGTTTAAGCGATCATTGCTTAGATTAAAAAATGCAAAAAATAAAGCACACAAAGCATTCAAAAGTGTTTCTAATCAGGCGAATGAATCTATTTTTAGGCGTCTGCAACGTGAATTTGATTTTCTACATAAATACCTATTTAAGCAATACATCTGGGAATGTGAATCTAAGATTAAAAAAATAGTAAGGCTTTTTGGTCCTTTGTTAATAATAAGCGGTTGTCTTCGGGTTTTCCTTTAAAAATGGTCCTTAATAATGTTTCTTCTTGGAATCTTGAGTCAACATGCGACTTGTTTGCGGACTATTTTGAGTCTAACTTTACCATGTGTAGCTCTCAATTAAATTATGAAACTTCCCACATACAATCAGCTGTTGACCTGGGCTCTTTGTCGTTTATAACAGAAGAAATCGGGACTGCTTTGAGTTCTTTAAATGATGATACTTTCTATGGAAATGATATAATTTCAAATTATCTTTTGAAAAAATGTTGCATTTCACTCGCTCCTGCTTTAACTATAATTTTTAATTTTTCCTTAAGAATAGGCTGCTTTTTAGATCAGTGGAAGTTTTCATTCATCAAACCATTACATAAGGCTGGTCCACGTGATTTAATTAAAAATTATAGAGGCATTGCTAAGCTCTTGCCATTACCCAAGTTTTTTGAAAGCTTAGTCAAAGATAAAATTTATTTTCATATAAAAGAAGCGATTTGTCATCAGCAACATGGTTTTGTATCTGGTAAATCGTCTTCTACAAATTTAATTCTTTTTAAAAATTTTGTCATCAACGAGATTGAGGATGGCTCGCAAGTTGATGTTGTATATACGGATTTTGTTAAGGCCTTCGATCGTGTTAATCTCTCACTTCTTAAAAAGAAACTTTTTTCCTTTGGCATTCATTCATCTCTTTTAAGATGGATGGACTCCTATCTCTCCAACAGGAAACAGCGTGTTAAAATTGATTCGTTTGAATCTCGCTTGATATATGTTAACTCCGGTGTACCCCAAGGAAGTCATTTGGGCCCACTTCTATTCCTAATTTTCATTAATGATATTGTAAGTATTTTTAAATTTTCAGAATGTCTTTTATATGCTGATGACCTTAAAATTTATAAATCGATCACAAGTTATCAGGATTGCCTTCGAATGCAATCTGATCTTGATAGACTTACTGTTTGGTGTGCTAATAATGATTTATCCTTAAATCCGACCAAGTGTAATAGCTTCTCTTTCCATCGAATTAGTAATCCAGTTTGTTTTGAATATATTATTGACAATGTCGCGATTGCGCATCCATCTTTTATTAAAGATCTGGGGGTTGTTTTTGATTCAAAACTTGAGTGTAACCTTCATATTGATTATGTTATGTCTAAAGCCTATAAACTGCTTGGGTTTATTAAAAGGAATGCCACCGAATTTCGTGATTGTTATACGCTAAAGATTCTTTATGTGTCGCTGGTTCGTTCTGTTTTAGAATATGCTTCTGTTGTTTGGTGTCTGTATTTAGCGATTCATATTAAGCGTATTGAGTCCATTCAAAAAAATTTTACTCGCTATGCACTGCGCGCTTCTCGTTGGAATCATTCTCCTTCCTATTTTTCCAGATGCCTTCTTCTTGGCCTTCAAACGTTGGAGTCAAGAAGGAAAGCTTGTTGTATTATGTTTGTCAGGGATGTTTTATGTTGTAAGATTCGCTCGCCTGAACTCCTTGCCTTATTTAATATTCATGTTCCTGGTACGTCTTTAAGATATTATAATCTTTTACGTCTTCCTTTTCATAGAACCTGCTATGGCCAGCATGATCCTATCGCGCACTGTTCTAGTGCTTTCAATAATGTCTATGACAGTATTGATATTTCTATCAATCGTGATATGTTTAAAAAGCTAGTGAATGGGTTGTGTAGATAAGATTGGCATAATTTACTTTTAACTTTCTTGTTTTTGTTTTCCTTATTTATAAGATATTAATTATTTTGGTTATTTTGTTGTTTTTATTATTATTATTATTATTATTTTTCTTTTTTTCTAATTTATAAGATATTAATTATTTTGGTTACTTCATTGTTTTTATAAATTATTTCTAGTCTGTAAGAATTGTTTTTCGGTAGACTAAATAAATAAATAAATAAATTAAGGCTAATGCAGCAACACTGCTCAATACAAGAAACTGGAGGGAACCTAAGAAGCAGAGAGACCTCTGGAGGAAGAAGCTGATGGAGGCCAAAGCTCGAATTGGGCTGTAGAGCCATCGAAGAAAAAGAATTAGCTTGTAATTTATGTGGCAGTTCTAAACTAAGAAATCATCCTTTGTATTACCAATCCGTTATGTCGTTTATCTCGTCATGTGTTGGCAATGTCTAGGAGTAAGCTTTGTACCGGGGATAGAATAGGCTAAGGGTTATGAGGGAGGGAGGGTTTTTAGCGATGAACTTGGCGTTTGAACTCTTGGATGTTGTAGGATTTCGGAAATACTAACTGCGAAAGATTGTTCCACATTCGAGTTATTCTATTTGGAAACGAATTACTAGTTTATGGAGTGCTTGGAAGTAGGAGCTGCCGGTGGAGGGCATTAGACGAGTGGGGTAATCTGGTATTGTGAGTAAAAGATTGTCGTGGAGGCAGGGGAGCGTTTATTTCGATGGAGCAGTCGCTATGATAGCAGCGATAACATTTTATTAGTGCTGCTACATTCCACGGTCGCTCGAAGGGTTCCAGGGGGAGCAAACGGCGTCGTCACCGATAAGTTTCAAGACCTTTTTTGTACTTTATCTATCCACGCCTAGAGCGAAGCGCTACACCACATGTATTTGAGAAGAGGCTGGTCTCGATTGGAGAATAAACGGATACGATATGAGTCTGGTACGTTCCATCAATGGTATAATTGCCAAAAGCTCGGATATCGGTTGCAATGCAAAACGCTGTTGGCAGCCCGTCGATCGACCATAAACCTGACCTCGGCCTCTCGTCTCTCACCACCGGAATAGCAAAACGTCATCGTTTCGTCGATTTTTGGCGGGACGATCGTCAATGTCCCGGATCCGGTAACCCGCTTCACATCAGCATCCCTGGTCCCTAGCGCTGGCGTATCGGCTGCTCCAGATGCCGTAGCTCGTGTATCCATGCGGTTCCTTGCCTAGTTTCCCGATTTTGATCAATTCGGCAGGTCGACCATCGTCCTCCTTTCACACCCTAGACTTGGGACCAGACGACGGCGGAATCAATATTATTGATAGTATTGGTAGAATTGTATCGGAAAAACATTTAAAAAATACGGTGGTGGTATAACTGAATTGTCTATAAAACATAGCACTACCAAATTAAAACTATGACTAAGTCAGCATAATTAAGTTATTATTACCTTAATACGGGAGGCCCAATCTGAATCAGTAATCGCTATTATATCCAGGCAGTAGTCGCAGACCTTTCTAATTTCGGGGTTTTTATCATGCATTAAATCAATCAAATATGCCGGTGATTCTATAAATATAAAAAAAGTTGTTATAACATTTCATGAATATTTTTAGTTGAACAAACAATTACCTGTCTCTTTTATCATATAATCTCTGGTACTTTCATTACGTAATATTTGCTGAAAAACGAAAACAATTTGCAAAACGATTTCATCATCCTCTTGTTTCGCCTTTAATAGTTCAATTAGTGACAGTATTACATCAGCTTTACATAAAAGCATGCCGCAGGATTCATCACAAGCACATGTACCAAGAAATACAACTGTATCCAAAACTAAATCGTCCATCTTATTTCCTGGTATCAAAACATCTTTTATCCATGGTATTAATTTAAATTTTTGTAATATATGAGAATAATCTAAATCTGGTAGAGATAAATTCCCAAGTGTTCCAATACATTCAACAATAAAATCTTCCTCCTTGCATTCAGTTATTACCCCAGCTAAATCACCAACAAAATCAATAAATTGACTTCGTAAATGTTCATGCTGTGAAATATTTCGTATCATTTTCATAAGCAAGGAATCTTGATATTTAAATGCTCGGCCCATTAAATTATGTAGACGATTACGTTCAACCATTATTTGTGCATTTCGTTTATTAAGTGCAAGATTAATGCATAATGCAATTAAATCTAAATCGACTTTTTTATTTAAATTTAATATAATGCAATCGGTTACAAGTGGAACACACTCTGTGTAGGTAAACATTGATTTAACCTAAAAATTAAATTATTAGTTGTCTCTATTTAAAAGAATATAGCATATGGGTTACCTTGTCATCTAAACTCATATGATAGAGAATTTTAACAACAATTCCATGATGTTTTTCATCACTTAAGAATGTTACTAATTTTGGTAGGAAACCAGCGTGTATCATTTTAGATCGTAATCCACCATCAAAGGATAGATTAAAGATAAGCTTTAATGTAACTTGTATCAAATCGGGATGATTACTTTGCAATAATCTTGGCAATTTCTCAGTTACATTGAGCTCAAACATTTCATCTTTATTATCGGCAACAATTGACAGTTTCTTTAAAAATGTTACCACTAATACTAAAAGATCAATATTTTGACGATCCAGTGCCTTGACGAGCATTTTTACAATATTCTTTCTTCTCATTTTCTCTTCTAGTTTTACATTTTCTGCAACATTCAAAAGCAGGTAAAATGCGACACGTAGTAGCTGCTCCTGCTTTTTAGCAAATATTTTTAATTGCTTATTTAGACGATCATATTCCTCCTTTTTACATTTAGGATCAGTTTTAATTAATGATTCAGAGCTGTTTGATTTCGAATCATTCGGAGCTTCTGATGATAATTGCTCATGATAGCTATTATTCAATGTTTGGCTTTTTATTAAAGACGTAGACATGCTTCCGTGAAAACTTGACCAATTTCCAGATTTTGGTCGCTGTTTTAATTCTGGTATTCTACGACGCGGTGGTTCCATCTTAAAATTACAAAAAAAAGTTTATTTAAACCAGGATTTATATAAAATATATAGAAACGTACTTCCTTTGGTTTCTCTTCATTCATGATATCTAACATATCTTCGGTACTTCGATTTAATTTCTCTTTACTGGTGTTAGAAGGATTCTTTCTTATATCCAGCTCGTTTCGCATACTTTCATATCGCCTCAATTCGTAGTCTATAACATCCATACACAAGGAACCTATCTGTTTTGAAATAATTAATATTTTTTATAATTATTCAATAACAAGTGTATTTACTTTGTACTGGACAATCACAGGATGAAATTTGGTGTAAGTGGAAAAACAGAAGAATATATAAATTATATTCGTAGATAAATCAAGACTTTTTCTCCAGTCCTCTCTGAGCACTCTAGATAATGCACTCAATGCAGCCTCTATTTACCATAAACAAAACAAATACACAATTATAATGAAATTAATACAATAAATAAAAATTATACCATTTTTTTCTAATTCTTCTAGATTATCGGGGTTTCTAGCCACTTTTAAAATAAGCGATGAGCCTCTTATTCGTTCAGCTAAATCCTCATATAATAATTCAACATATTCCTCAATATTTCTAATCGAAACTTCGGGGGGGCTTGATTTAGCTGATGTTCGTGATGCTGATCTTTGACTATTATTATCTGCAATATCTGTTTAATTGAGAATATTCAAATTTATTATAATCATCATTTTGAATTTTATTTATTTACCACTCCCTGCGCTGTCTTTGCGATTTTTTAGATAATAAATTATTTGTTCAACTTCCGATAGTTGCGATCTGTGAATTAAATCGCACTTTTCCACGACTTCTCTAGCCAATGCTGCTGGATCAGTTTTAGCATTTAAAGTTTTTAAACGTATTATTCTTTGGCATTCCTAGAAATAGTTTTAGTTTGTATTGGTCTTATATAATTAATTGATTTAGATATTAAAGGAATCATAATCCATTTTAGTTTAACGAATCCGACAGTATTTTTTAGAAACTTTGGGGGTTGTCTAGGAAAATAATAGTTATTGATATGTCTTCATGTCAAATCTCTTGCTGGGCTCTTCGAGGTCCATTAATTACGTGAGGCGTTTAGGCGGAGGGTGTCGACCTGAATCTCACCAATTTCACTTGGGGGAGATGAGGGGTGTCAGTAAATATCACGTAATTTTTTTCCGTAAGAAAGTACGTATAAAGAAAAAAATTTATTTGAAGAAAACCAAGCTTAGGAGTCACCTTTTGCACTACCAGTTTGTCTTGTTGTTAAGGTCATGGTGCAATGTCTAGTAGCAAACTTGGTTTGAATTATAGAGTTCGAATAGGAAAGGTTAGAGGGGGTTGGGTGGTGCTCAAGGAAATATCGATCAACCCTACGTTTGAGCTGTAAGATCTCATACGAGTTGATAAATACTGACTGTAGGAGATTATTCCACAGTCGAGTTGTTCAATTCATAAACGAACTTCTAGATCGTTTTGTGCTCGAGGGGTTGGGCTGTAGGGTAAGCTGTAGGGCTGCGTGAAAAATATTCCCGTGTAGACAGGAGGTTCTGAATTCCAGTGGAACATTCGCTCTGGCAATAGCGTTAATATATAGAAAGGGATGCTACATTCCTAAGTTGGCTTAAAGGAATGAGTTTGATGGCATGATTTTGTACCTTGTTGAAGCAAGAAGAATATGTGATCATTCCATCGCAGATCCACCGTTAGGAGTCCATTACACGATTGGTTTTGCTTTCAGTATACCATACTTACTGCTATAACTGACGGAAAACTTGCCGCCTAAGAAAATGATTGCTGTTATTATCTGAATATTTTGTTTCCATCAATCACGACTGATGGAATTGATTGACGCCGGCGTGAACGTGTAATGAACGCCTTAAAATCACCCAGGATGTTAAGAGTTGAATCAGCCGTTAAGCCAGCTCCAGACTCACGCCGTGAACAACCGCGAGGACCCATGAACACGAGCGTGGATGGCTTTCTCGTCGTGGCTTCTTGTTTTCCGTCTTGAGTGGATACGGTGTAAATTCTCACCGTGAATTCACGGCATGTGTGTGTGTGATGAGTATCCCAGCGGGAAAATATTGAAGCTATTCTCGATAAGCAGTTAAGAATTGCTTCTACATCGTATGCTTTGGAAGGTGTTACGAAGATTTTTGTTTTCTGTTCTACAAACAAATTTTTCTTCAAGTAAATAAAAAACGAGCTGTTTTAGCCTTATGCAGGAAACTTGTTTGACACATATTTTCGGCGTTCAGTGTACTCTTTAAAAGCTTTCCAAAAAGCCCTACAAAAGAGATTCCATTGCGCTTCTCAAGAAGCTGTCGGGAAGAAAATGCAACGCTTCCTCGTAATGATATACAATTATAAAAAAGATATGACGTGGGATACGGACAGGAAGGGCTCCTAAGCTTCAAAAGAAGGATTCGTCATGTCTTAAAGTAAGCTTCCGTACCCCAGTGGGATGGAACCGCCTTTACATTCTCCTCTCTTTAGTCCAATAAATCTACACATTCATTTAATAGTTGCCAACAGGAAACCAAAAATGTGGTGATATAGGAAAACAAATTCTAAAAAAGATAGCGTATTTGTTTTTTTAATTTGGAATGGCGAACCTAACCTAAAAAATCCCGGAAAGTGTAAAAAACGCTTCACGTCTTATATAGTAAAAATTTAGACGTTATGGTTAGATGCTTGGATTTAGAGAGCCTTGACAGATTATAGTAGGCTTTAAGCAGTCGTGCGCGTATTTCTGGTTCCATGCTATTGTCGGCTGCTTCTATTAACACAAGGTAGGTGAATGGTTTCACCACTTAAAACTTGTGTTCCTCTAATTTGGTGGTGGGACCATTATTCGGTGTTCTTGCAGACGAGGTCACCATGTATTTTGTTTTCCTTTCGTTAATGTGCAGTCCTAGATTCCCTGCCGCCCGCTCAATCTGGGTTAAAGGTTCTTGTACAGCTGTTGTTGTTCTTCCAATGATGTCAATGTCGTCTACATAAGTTAGTTATTGGGTGGACTTGTGGAGAATTGCGCCCTTTGATGTCACGCCCAAATATTGGATAACTTTCTTCAACGCCAGGTTGAAAAGGAGGCAGGCCAGACCGTGCCCTTGTCGGAGTCCATTATAGATGTTGAATGGTCTGGACAGTGTTCCGGAACCAGCTCCGCAGCAGAGGGCTTGTTGTCTTTGAGCGGGGTTATGGCCTTGCTAACTTCTTCCAAGCTTGATGGCGGCAGCATAGCAATATCATTAAATATTGTTGGAGCCTCCAAATCCTAAGCTAGCTCGCCATTTAGTACTTTATGAACGTGCTCTTAAACATCGCTCTAAGATGCCTTCAGGATCGGTGATCAGATTCACTTCTTGTCCTTGCAGTATATGCGCAACGTGGTGTGGATTGCGACATACTGTACGGTAGAACTCGCGCCTGATGCAGCCGTCGCTCTCTGTACTGTTCTAGTACACAGACCAGATTTTTCTCCCAGGCCTCCTTTTTTCGTCTGTGAATTGTTTTTTTTCTGAGTTTTTTATATTTCTCTTCGTGTTCTCAAAGACTCGTGTATTGCTCGGTACGCAGAATTCTTATGCTCAGTTGCACGCTTGCATTCATTATCTAACCAGTCGTTTTCCGATCTCTACGACTCCTGCCTAAGATGAAATTAGCAGTACCAATGACAGTACTTTTAAGGCGGGACAAACTGTCGTCGACGGTCGGCATCGCATCCCCCGGACTTACTCTTCTGAGCGAGAGTTCTAACGCATGACCGTGGCTGTTTCTGGTCACTTCACTGCGTAGTGCAGCTGTGTTAATTCGAGTCTGATCAGCGGATGCAAAGCTTTTCAGCTTTGTAATGCGCTCTCGGAGGACTATATCAACAAGATAGTAATCCGAGTCGAAGTTGGCACCACGGTACGTTCGTATCGTTATCAGATCTGAAGGGTGTCGGCGGTCTATCAACACATGGTCTATTTGGTTGCGAATGGATCCATCAGGAGATACCCAGGTGGCTCTATAGACATCTTTACGAGCAAATCTAGTACTTGCAACGACCAAGTTCTTACTTGATGCCAACTGTATAACTCGTTGTCCATTGTCATTAGTGTTTTCATGCAAGCTGTGGGAGCCGACACATTGCCTGTATAAGGGCTCCCGGCCTACTTTGACGTTTAGATCTCGAAGTACGATCATATCTGGGGCAGCTATTAAGTTCCCATTCAACTACTTCGAAGAATCTTTTTTTCTCGTCCGGGAACTCTTCTGTTTATTAGGCTGAAGTTCTTAAATTTGCCTCGCACACGAAAGGTGCATAGCCTTTCGTTTATTGCTTTAAAGCCGAGAATTCCAGGCTTCATTCTTTTGGTGACCATAAAACCTACCCCGAGCACTTCCGAATACTTTCATGTGGGTAACTCAAGTAGTTTACGTTGTGAAGGCTCAAGAAACCCGAACAAATGATCTTACAATTATTAGATTGGAGACTAGAGTATATATACATATGTGTTCGGAAATAACGTAAAATTCTGAGGTTTCGTTAGTTATTGTTAGCAAGTGGAAGCTGATGAATATGACGTTATTTCGATTGATGAAAGCCAATGAAAGTTTTAACAACTGCATGACGAAATAAATGTAGTTGTATACTTAAAACTATTAGGACGAAAACCAAGTATAATCAACTAGTTAGTACTAGCAAAACACAGAGATGACTGAAGAAGCGATTTTAAGAGGACCTCCTAATACTGCGCGTTTCCAAAAGACCTCTTAGCTATTGTTTCCATGCATACCAAGTTATTTTTATATTGATTTTTTAAATAATTGGAAGAAAATACACCCCATATATAATTCACAAGAAATCCATTTATTTTCAGTACTGCTTCTTAATAGAAAACTGTTAAAACTAATTTCAAAGTCTTGATTGAAGTTTGATGGTGTCTAGCCTAAAACCTTGATCTAATTTCTTCTCACGCGAGTTGGTTCATCACAATTAAAAAAAATCAACAAGTTTCCATTTAAAACTACTGCGAGTTACCATAGAAATTTCGTTCTTTAACATTCCTTAATATCAAAGCTTTTTAAAAGAATAAAATTCTAAATTATGCAGATTTTTATGATAATAACGATGACGTTATATCCACACATTAAAGTAATAAATACATCGTATGCCGGAAGTGCGTGAATTTTGCAATAACTTTGCAAAAACACTTACAGCACTATCTATGCCGTGACAAGTAATCATTTAGGTATTGGCAGACCTGAGATTTTTTAAAGCTTGTCTGGCTAAGAAAAAATCTCTAAGAGCACAGTAAATAGCTTGAAGGTCTGTAAACTGAATTTTAATGAATCTGTACCCAAATACGGTGGGGTTTTTTTTACGCAAGTTGTTTTCGTTGAATGAGTCATTGGCAGATTTTTGAAAAATCGATAAATTAATTCATGACGGAGCAATACCTTTTTTTCTTCCAGCATAGGGTTATCTGGTTCTCCGAAAACAGCCGCTTCAAGTTGATAGTTAACAATCAACGCCTTATCTGTTGGATGGGGCTCAATTGTGCCTCCTTTCCAGCGCCTGAATAATGAAAAACCGATCAATCAAAACAGAGGATCTAATATTAACATATAACATACTTTTTAATATACTTTGCATCATCTGATTGCATACTGTTTCCGGTTAATGCACTTATTATATAATAAAAGTAGTGTATCGCAAATAAAAATAGTGTAATGCCCGCGATTATATTAAAGAGAGCAGCTAACATACATCACCACTTCACTCCGACTTGACGTTTATCGCCATTTTTGTTGTTAATCTTTTTTAGTTGGGAAATTTATAGGGAAATGTTTTAGTTATGACATTTCCCACCTGATGGAAGGATGCAAAAGTTTTTACCGAACTGCTTTACCAACAACGGATATGGCAGATAATGCATAGTCGTTGGCAAATGGAGAACTGTATGACGGTGATTAGACTGTTCGTTCCTACGTACGTTCCTCACGAGCTTTTTAGATGAACGGTGAAGTGGAGATGATGAGGGGCTTCATCCCCACTTCCCCGTTCATCTAAAACCTCGTGAGGAACGTACGTAGGAACGAACAGTGTAATCACCGTCTATGAATAGTAAATTACTTTTGAATGTCATTTTACCTTATCTATTTCAATAAATATTGTGGCGATGAATAAGCGACAGCACAGAGGACGTTATAAAGAAATATATTAATCTAATTTGTAAACGGTATAATAAAATTTTAGAATACTAACTGAGGCGGGTAAGTCACAACAGCAATTACTTATCTCTCTCTATTCTTGGAGTCACGGTAATTATTAATGTCTCTTCTTCGCCTTTGTGTCTAGGTAGAATTCTCTTCATCTTCAGTGCAGCTACATTCACTGCTTTCGAGTTTCTTATGACAGATTGACAGCAAATCGTTAACCTATCAAATAAAACTGGAACCTTTCTAGATTTTCAACTATTGAATTTCAAACTCAGATAGATTCGCTTAGATAGTAAGATTCAGTATCTTTACAGTGATGGCTAAAGTAACTTACATCAGGATTTCTGCCAGGCCTAAGCTACAGGCGCCGGTATGTTATGTCCCGCTCGATCGTATTCAGAATTGGTTCACTACATAGCTCGCTTTTAAGTACCCCGAATTAAGATTGTTGTTCATCTCCTCAATGCATATCAATCATTATACTTCGTTAGTAGTTTGGTTAATGGCTTTGACTTAATTACAAAACTGATTATGAATTTACGGAAATAACCTGTGTGTTCTAAAAAATATCTAACGTGTATGGACATCCTCAGGAATAGGAAAATTCCTGATCCCTTTAATCTTCTCTTCTTCTCTAACTTTTTGTCATCCGCCCGGATTCGGTTTCCTATAAACTATATCTCATTTGTGCGGAATATACGTTTACCTGGTCTCAATGTGTGTGCTGCTTGTCGTAGCATTGCAAGAAACTAAACTTCTCCAATACATCCTCTATATAGTTTTGCTTGGGATTACATCATATATGTACGTACGCTTGAGCATCGCCAGTCGGTTCATCAATTGTTGGAAAACTGCCGGAGCATTTACCAAACCAAATGGCATAAAATTTAATGTACTATTACAAAGAGCTGTGTTACCGGAATTATTCTGATAATTCCCAATGTTGAAGAAAATCTTATTAAATGGCGCTACAGTCCTTGCTATATTTATTTCGTCATACATTTCTTGAAGTTCTAATGCGCCATTCGTTTTGGTTAACCCTTACAGAACCAAATATTTTTCTTAAGATCTTCCTTTCGAAGATTTTAAGCTGATAGGCCTTTCCATACCCCATAGGAGATAGGGCCTTACTTTTTTACTTTCCTTCCAGCCTAATGCCCAGCCTAGAGTTTCTAATCGTTTTTAAAGAACTGTTATAGCCTTCCAAATATCTTAGGGCCTGTGTGAATTGGGACTAAATTGATGACTAAACTAAATTTTGCAGTTTTCGTCGTTAATGTAGGAAATTGCTGTGTGAATTCGTTTGATGACTAAATTCAATTGACAATAATTTTTACTTTTATAATTTATAGCATATGCTTTTTATGCAGTAAGCACCTAAATAAATGGATGTAGAAAATATCACTATTGACAACAGGCTATTAGTTCTTCACTTTATTTTCCGTTGTATTGAACTATTTTGAAATAAATTCACCCTCAATTTAGTCAACTGTCAAACAATTTAGTCTCCTCGCCAGAAGACTAAATACTGTATTATCGACACTAAATTTTAGTCATCGAATTCACACAGGCCCCTAGTCTTTTATTCCAATGATGGTACATTTTCGAGTGAGCAGACTGATAGTGGTCTTAAGTTTTCTATTTATTCTCCCTGTTTGCTGGTTAAATCTCGGAACACGTGTTATGTGTTGTCTTCTATTTCCTCTTGCTTAGAAAAAATTTCTCTTGCCGCGACTGCAAAATATCTCCCGCTAACCTTTCTGAATTTACAATGCACTGCTGTTGTTCGTTAAGTTACCTGTTTCTTTTGCTTGCCAAAGTTCAGATACATATATTTTAACTGATCTTATATCATCCACATGCATGATCTGTTGTGATCGTTCTCATTTATCTTGATAGTTTCAGAACGGCAGCTGTATTGATTCAATTGAATTCGCGAAATCTGGATTTAAGTGATTTCACTATCTCCGAAATCTTTCTGATTGATAAATTTATCGAGAATGAAAATCAGCTGATGGGATACTGAGTGTAAGATCAGTCAGTCAGTGGATTATTTAAATTATTCGACGCTGCAATTGTAGGCGCACTCGACAACTAAAATACGCTAGCTCATGGTGTGTCTACCATTGGAAGCACAGCTGATTATTGTTTTTATCATTTTGATAACATAATTAATACCCTGTAAAAATTTGGTGAGGGGTGAAATGACTTTACACTACGCAGCTGCCGACTAATTTTATCTTTAATATTATTTTGGCTAAAAGTTTACAAATTTTCAAGAGTAGTAAAATGATTAAAAAAAATTTTTCGGCGGGTTTCCAATTTTGTCAAGGTCAGCTATAACCAGAAGCATAGAGCTGAACTTTCTTTTGTTTAATAGTTATGGTCAAACTACCATTTAATACTAAAGTGGAGAGGAGTGAAAACACCGATCAAAATGCAACGTTGCATCCCGGACTATTCGGCCTGCAGGTCAGGGTAATTTGTGCTTGACGCACGAAGAACAGAAGTAGCCAAAAAGCCAAAGAAGGTTATCATAACGCTCGTCCGAAAGCCAACGAGAGGGGCAAAAGGGGAGAGAATAAAGTGGTCAAGGGTCACCGGTCATTGCTGGAATTATTAATTAGCTGCGTGGTGGCGAGTGGCACCAATCCACTGACATATAGTAATGGACTGCTGATTGACAAGGCTGAATGGCACCATTTTTCTCCAGAAATAGAAAACCTTTTTCATGTAAACAAAAAAATTTTCTTCGAATTTAGGCGAAAATAAGTGATAAGATGTCTGTTATAATTAATAGAAATTAATTTCCATCACTCATTTCTATTTATTAGCAGTTTTTTCATTAAATAAATGTATTTATTCCAAAACTTTTCCCTGTTTAACGGACTTTTTAAAATAGCTCAAGAGTGAGGCAGAAGAACGAAAACTATACCTGTCTATTTTTTTCTTATTATGTTTATATCGCTGGCATGCGCTGACGATTACAGTTCATTGGGATTTAACGTGGGAGCGAGGCAAGAATAGTTTTTGGTGCCATTTTGTTGTATGGGATTTTGGCCATTTAGCAGTCCATTCACTGACATATAGTAATGGACTGCTGATTGACAAGGCTGAATGGCACCATTTTTCTCCAGAAATAGAAAACCTTTTTCATGTAAACAAAAAAATTTTCTTCGAATTTAGGCGAAAATAAGTGATAAGATGTCTGTTATAATTAATAGAAATTAATTTCCATCACTCATTTCTATTTATTAGCAGTTTTTTCATTAAATAAATGTATTTATTCCAAAACTTTTCCCTGTTTAACGGACTTTTTAAAATAGCTCAAGAGTGAGGCAGAAGAACGAAAACTATACCTGTCTATTTTTTTCTTATTATGTTTATATCGCTGGCATGCGCTGACGATTACAGTTCATTGGGATTTAACGTGGGAGCGAGGCAAGAATAGTTTTTGGTGCCATTTTGTTGTATGGGATTTTGGCCATTTAGCAGTCCATTACTATATGTCAGTGAGTCCATTACTATATGTCAGTGCACCAATCCAAATTCAAAATGGTGGCAAACACAAAATGGCGGCTAACACAAAACGGTGTTTTACCTTTTTCTTCACAACGCCCTCGACGTGGGTATCAAGTGAAAGAGTATGACGATAGTACAGTAAGCTGTGTGACGTCATTTTAAGTATAATATGGCGGTCATCATTAAATGGCGGAAGAAATATAATAGGCTGAAAACTAGAAAATAAAATATATAGTTTAAAAAAAATAAAAAATACGCTTCTATTTTAAAATGAGCTTAAAATAATTTTGAATGTAAAGTTTTTATTGCTCCCGCCTGTATATGGGACCTACCGATCGAAATGTAAAAATAGTTTAGTTTTACAGATAATTTCTTGCTTTTTTGAAGCTCATATCATTAGATCGTCATCGGCAAACTGAAGACCGTATTTTTCTACTCATGAAATATTTCAGGGGGTGTTATTATTAAAGAGCAAGCACAAAGAACATTACTGGCTTGCAATTAAGTGATAGCCTTTTGTCAAAATTTAATTTGATTAGAATCTGCCTAAGGAAACGTTAAAATGAAATTAAAAATCTCTTACAATAGAACAAACATAATTATAAAAAATTAAATTTTTATTCAGTAGTTTCACAGCATTGGTCTGCAATCCATAAAGCAATATCTTTAAAATTGTCAAAGTGAATATCTTCTATAATGTACACGTTTTCCTTTCTATTTTTATTTTTCACATGATCTAAGACCATTTGACCTCTTGTGTGGTTTCCATTCAGTTCGACAGTGGCATGCCATAAAGACTTCTTAGCTATAACCTTATCCGGGAAGAGGAAACCTGTAGCGAGTATAGCATCACATGGCACCCACGTCGTAAATTTGTTACCGACATAAACAGCCTTTTCCACTGGATTCATGAGTTCAGTTATTCTATTATTTACAGATCCTAAAACATCAAACCTCCAAGCCTGAAAGAGAATTACTAAAGGAATAAAAAATTTTATTAACAACATTTATACCAGGGGAATTTGTTTTCGGTTGTCTAGGCACGGCTCCCATGGCAGGATTGTAATTGGACAAGACATTCTACTTAGCACAATAAATGCTGCCTCGGGGTCCGAGTAAAAGTTGAACTCGGCACAACTGGTAGCGTTACCAACTCCTATTGTATAACGGAGATAAAACATAAGTTATTTCTTTAACGTGATTTTTATGCTTAGGGGCTAAATGTTGTTTGTCCTCTGGACAAAGTCGTAAATTCGGAAATGATTGTCTTTAATGAAATTCGAGCTTTTGCGCTAACTTTGGTTAATTGATCAAGGATTTAATTGTAAAAGGGGACCTTTTGGTGCAAATCGTTTGTTAAGAATAAAATTGAGTACCTCATTGAGGAAATAGACGTATACAGTTGGTTCAAATGTGGCTTTACAACGTATTTGCATAAAGAAGCAAGAAGATCAACATGCATTATAAAAAGACATTTCACACATATTAATTTAGGTCAAACTGGGATCGAATGGAATGTTTGCCATAAGGAATGGTATTTACCATTAGTATACAATGGCCGCGTTAATTCCAGGGCCAGTTTGGTATTGCCTTTCATATTAGGACTGGCATAGATGGCAATAGTTTCAGGCGCAACCACTTAAAGTAATTCTGCGTTACCAATGAGCTGAAAGAAATTATAATTGCGAAACGACATAAGCATTTTCTTTGTGGTGAAACTGTTAGAAAGGAGTAAACGATATAGTTAGAAGCAAAAAAGAAACAAACTTACATTACTTCGCTTCATTTCTACAATAATTGAAATTCTTGTCTTCGATGTTGCAATTAATGTTATGATACTGGAAAGTTAAATTGTCACAAGCGCCATTTCACCAATTTTATAGGAGAAGAAAAAAACGCTTATCGATTAAATGGCTATTAGTGTCGCTTTATTTTTCAAAAAAATTCCTTCAGTGTACTGTTCTATGGTCTGATCTTTTCATTATTATGAACTAGAACTAGCTGGAACCCGATGCGACTCGTTGAACCCAAAAGTCAATAGTATGGCGTGCGCCAAAACAATTGGGAATTGAAAAATCATTTTCATAGACAGTGAGAGTTTCAAATTCCACCATGAAACTACATTTGAAAAGAAAAGTGTCACTCCGTTCGTTTGAAAGGGTTTTCAATTTGCGAACGCTTGCCTAGCCTTGACAAACGTGGGGATCCGGCATCATGATTGTATCGTCAATTTTATAGATTTTATCTTCAAAAAGTTATATTTCAGGATTTTTTGTTATCATTCTTAAAAAACCCGATTATATTGCCTTGATTCTGCGTATACTGTTGGTCCTCTGCAAACTTCAAAATTAAGAATTTTCTTAACTACGATTTATTTGAAACCTGATGCTTGAAGCTTTCAAAGTGAATCACTGTACATAAATCCGAAATTTCTAGATTTTGTAGCTTGAAGTGGTCATAGTGAATGGGTTTCGGCTTGCAGAGAGAAATGCAGGAAAATATATCTACTAAGGGCCATTTTACACGATGAAACACGAAACAAAAAGTTTCTTGCAAGCTTGTGCGAGGTGAGAGAGGGAACACGAAACAATGCCATGAAACTTTTGAAGTAAATTTGCAGCAAATAGTTTTGACAGCTTCAGGTTTGTTATTGTTGTTTCTCTGATTTCTCTAGTTTTCCCTTTCGTTAGAGGAATAAAGTAAAAGAGTTATGAGAGAAATGAGAAATAAATTTTCAAGTAGTATTTGCTGCAAGAGTTCACCCGATGGAGTTTTTGAGGAAACTTCAAAAGGGGTAATCACTAATGTATGAAACTTTGTTTCGTTTCGTATTTCATCGTGTAAAATGGACCTAAGCGAGAGAACACAAGTACCAAATCGATGGGTGGAGCATCAGTAAACTCTTAGATCGACATCAAGAAGGAAATAGTGGACAAACATTTGATTATATCGAAAGAACCAAGAAATCTGCAGCAGTACTAGAACCTACGGTAAAGTAAGTAGCAGAAGCTATAAATAAACGTAGAAAGAACAAGTCACCATGTACCAGCAAAAATGTTTAAAAGATGTAGTAATACAGTAAAAACATATATGCAGAAGCTGGTATAATACTTTTGGACGCACACAGAACTACCTGACGAATAGAACATAGGAATTATCTGTCCTCTACACAAAAAAGGGAAGCAATTTTAATGTTCAAAACTACAGAGGAATTACGCTACTGAATATAGAATGTAAAATATCCTGTATATCCGGTTGTTATACCATTACAAAATAGTCAGTTTTTTTTATGTGACAGACTCGAGGCTTAGGGAAAGTTCCTTTGTACTTGTCCGACAATCTATTTTTAAACTCTTTTCTTTACTTTCACTTCGGAGCATCAAATCTTGTAACGTTAATTTAACCGCCTTTTACTCAATGCAAATGGATGAAACTTTGCAGGCATACATATTCCCGATGACAATACACGAATATGACATTTTGTTACATTTTTTGTTGTTGATTTTGTTGTTGAGTAACAAAAAACGATTTTTAATAAAAAATGCTTGGAATTATTCGTTCTACTCAATGTAGAGTCTTAAAATTCACTTCCATTCAATAAAAATTGGTAAAAATTAACAGACATGTGTATTTTCGACGAAAACACACGAAAATGATAGTTCCAAATTAAAAATGGCGGCCAAAAAAATATGACGGATTACATTTTTCTTTACAAGCCACTCGTTCGATATGGGTATCAAATGAAAAGTTATAACAAGTTGAATACAATTAGCGTCATCCTAAATTCAAAATGGCGGTAGAAAAATGGCGGCATAGAAGTGGCGGCCAACACAAAACAGAGGATCAATTTTTCTTTACAACGCGCTCGGCATGGGTATCAAATGGAAAGGAGTGACAATTAGAATACTGTTGTCTGTGTCCCGTCATTTCAATTCAAAATGGCGGCCAACACAAAATGGCGGTTTACCCTTTTATTTACTTCGCTCTCGGTATGGATATCAAATGAAAGTGTATTAAAGTGAGTAAGAAAGTAAAATGACGTCGTTTTAAATCAAATATGGCGTTCACTAAAAAATGGCGGAAGACATAACATAGCTACCAATAGCAAATAAAAATATGATTTAAAAAGATGCAAAAAAATATGTTTCCAGTTTTTAGTTTTTATTGCTCCAGCCAGTATACGCGAACACACTACCTTTCAAAATGTAAAATAAAAAATAAAAAAAAGAAAAAAATTTTTTTAAGAAACTCTTTTCTTTACCTTAATATATTGATCAGTTGTGAACACAAAATTAATATAAATACTAAAAAAATCGACTAAAAGGTAAAAAATAAGAAGATTTTAAACAATATAAACTTTTAAATCAAAATGGAAAAAATCTCACATATTCCTTAAAGAAAAGCGTGGGATGCGTTTTTATGAAACAAAGTGCTCAATTAGTGAAAATTCGTAGCTATCTGAAATGTTAAAATGTACTCACGGCAGTCATGTTTTTTTAAGTTCAGGTTGGTATGGGCGCCCCACGCTTTTCTTTAAGGATTGTGTGAGATTTTTTCCATTTTGATTTAATTAAAAGTTTATATTGTTTAAAATCTTCTTATTTTTTACCTTTTAGTCGATTTTTTTTAGTATTTATATTAATTTTGTGTTCACAACTGATCAATAATATTAAGGTAAAGAAAAGAGTTTCTTAAAAATTTTTTTTTCTTTTTTTTTTCCATATACACTGGCGAACTAGTCGGAAGATAGAGAGAAGAGAGGAAGGAACTGTCACAACCTAGCCGCGATATTTTTATTCCACCTACTCTCAACCATTTCGCGACTCTGACATCAGGGCATCGAGAATAACTCGCTGGAGTATTATGTATCCTGAAACGAGTTGAATCTCATCAACCAACCGATAGCATGCGCTTGGTGGAGCGGGGAAGGACTAGGGAAGGCTATGACAGAAGAAATGTAAAGAGGGAAGAAGAGAGAAGGGAAGTTATGTAGGTGAAAGCGGAAAAGGCGAAGGACCGTGGGGCTGGCCGGGATTCGAACCCGGGACCTCTGGGAAAGCAGTCAGGCGCCTTACCCCTAGACTACCGAGGCCCCCATTAGCAATTACCGGTGGCGATTCAGGGAATAAAAGTCCGCTGCATATTACATACATATTTTCATTTCCAATTGAGCAATTGAGAAGATGAAAATATTTAATATAAAGAGAGATTCAACTTTTTTTCATTAACTTTAAAACAGCTTATGATCTTGCGGAGCCGCCCAAAATCTACGAAGCAATAGTGGAACTGAATTTATTTTGTTTTTTGTTGCAACTCCTTATGCCGTAAGTGGGAGTTCAGGTGGAATGTAAATCTGTCAGTCTTTTCGTAAAGAACTGCTCTGGAAAAACAATATTAATGTTTGTTAGTTGCAGGGTTTGAAAGCAAAGTAAACTTAAAGTAAAGTACATACATATTTTTAAACTTACTTTGCTGCTTTGCTGTAGACTGTGAAAGCTTCTTGTTTCGTATTGTTGCAAATTCTGTTGCTTTCTAATTATTTAAAAGCTTTCAGGAGCATACTGGAGCATAAATGCTTCGGCTTTAAAATACTTTGCTGTGAAATTTCCTTCAGCTGTTTTTTCATGATCCCACTTTATATGGAACTTTGTTTAGAGAGGCGAGAGCTTTTTTGTGTATGTGAAGCATTCGCAGCCGGACCAGCAGACCCCAGCGTAAGCAACCGCGTTCGCAGCAATATATGAAACAAAGAGCTCTGACAGCCTACAGCAAAAACTTTGAAAATATGATTGTTGTAAAACAAAGTAAAGTAAATTGCTGTGGTCTTCTTGGCAGCAAAGTCAACAGCAAAATTTATTAAAATTGCAGTAGCAATTCAAACCATGGTTAGTTGTAGGTGTTAAAAATTACTTCAACACTGTGCAACCTGTACTGGGAACATAAAGACAGTATGCAAAGGAGATAATCTAATTAGGATTTAGTAGAAAGCATTGATAACACATCCGGTTTTGAGAGCGGGGCCGCTGGAAGTCAACGAACTACATTATAATGTCAATGTTATAAAAATTTTATGTTTTTTTTTGTCGAACTGTGGGGTAGCCGCGATTTATGTGTCCGACATTTTTATCATACAAAAGGCAGTCGCTTTTGGCACATAATACCGTTTTTGTCCGACTGTTATGTATACATTTTTTTCCTTCATGAAATAGACGACTTTGACGACGACGGGACCGTGAAATCGGCAAACAAATTTGTCGAACACATATACCATATATAATTCCACCTATTTTTATTAAACGGTCCTGAAAAATTCAACTGGTTATTAATAATTTTTTGGAAGCCCATAATTTATGAGGTTTGGTGTGGTAGGCATCCTTAAAGGTACAACATTTTTGTCGGACGAGTTTTGTTTCGCGCGTATCATCGCCATTTCATGCGGCTATGATTGGTAAAAAATCAGTATCTATACATTTTTTGAGCACCATGAAAAGGTCGACTTTTGAGCTACGTGAAGGAAAAAATTCGCGGCTTCAAGAAGAAAAGATGGTAGACTAGGTGTCCGTAGTCCATAAAAGTTTTAATAGAGTGTGTATAATTTTTTTTTGCATGTGGGCATTCGTAATATAACGAGCAGGAAGTAGCGAGAGAAAATCACATCACCAAATTCAATCGAATTTCATTTAGTTTAATATTAATATATTCAGGTTCATTCAAAACATTAAAAGCGTAAATAATCCATCATATACCTTTTATATTACCACCCATGATAAAAATGTCCTTAACTTTTTCCGCAAAATCCGAATACATATTTAAACAAAGGGCAACGTTTGTTAAAGGAGCCACGAGGATTAAGGTTACTTTTCCTGGATACTTGAAATACAGAAAAAACATCGTTAAAAAATTTATCAAAATATCACAACGAAAACAAAC
Source organism: Thereva unica (assembly GCA_949987705.1). Classification (NCBI taxonomy): domain Eukaryota; kingdom Metazoa; phylum Arthropoda; class Insecta; order Diptera; family Therevidae; genus Thereva; species Thereva unica. The sequence goes on from OX465284.1 coordinate 88,365,991, forward strand.
CTTACACACAAGGTCATACATTGCCTGCACAGCATGGGCCTTCTGTATTAAGGGTGGGTATTTACTTCTATCATACTGCAAATCTCCCAATCCATCTTTTCCATGGAAATACGATTCTTTATCGTGTTCAACAGGCAATATTGAGGTATGCGCACCTTTAAAAACCGGAATCTTAAAACATTTATGAGTATCTCATTTTTATGTGCATAACATGTAAGTGTAATTACATCAAGTCTGCCGGCGGCTTCTAGAACTCGCAATGTGTTTATTGTCGCATTCGGAACTGAAGTATTTCCGTTCACACAAGTCACACCAAGAATTTTACAAAATCCATCTTTTTCCGCTTTGACTAGGGACAGCAGTGCCCACGCATCATCGTTTCCAGTATCACAGTCCAAGATAACGTACTTTTCTGCCATATTTTCACTTGTTTTTATGTCACTCAATAACTATAACTACGAAATAAGAACAAAAACAATCGAGCCAGCCACGAAATTCCCAATCATAATTACTTATGCCCACATATCTCCAGTCAACTTTTCATACTGAATCTGCTAGAACCTAGAAACTTGAGTATACTTTCAAGTTCTATTTGAGTGTAGAATCTCTTTGCTGTGTACAACAATACTCTAAAGCTCTCAATCGAGGCCTATTTTTAGTTCAAGTCAGCAATTTTCACTTATTGAATCAGAGAATTAAGATTGTAAACGGCTATTGCGGGTGTTTGCTTTTATGCTTTTGCCGTTGATATGGTGTCATAAAATAGCCAATTGTGTTCCTACCACTGCGAGAACTACACGATAACCTCCTATATTTGCAAAGAAAAGAAATGGTGTTATCTCTAATCTATGAAAAATTTATTTCAATATTAGATAAGATATTAGAAGCAATTCCTCAAGAGAAAATTTCCCGAAAATAACTCTTTTATCAATTATTGCAAGAGTCAATAGCACAGCTCTGTTATCAAAGTTGGCACGAATTATCTTCAAGTTTTAATACACAAAAATTAATTCCTGTTGTTTCGTTAATAACGAATCATAAAGTAGTTTAGGTTGGCAAAATTTAAATACTAAGAATTTAGCGAAAGTAATTCGAAATTTAATTCGACTATTGCTGAGCTTGTGAAGGCTACAAAATGTGCATGGATCCACTTTGATATTTGATATTTTTGAAGAGGCAGTTATAAACTCAGTAATAACTCCGAATCATCACATGTCATTGGTCACGTCATGATGCAATTTATAGTAGTAAACTTAGCTTGAAGAAAAGAATAGGTTTAAGGTTAAAACGCGCTCAGGGTTTTTCAACATAACACCTTTAAACAAATCAAACCCTACATGTTTTTGGGTCGCTGATCACGAAAATCGGGGCTATTTTTGGAACGAAGTTCCTTAAGGCACCTTTACATTATATGACTTGTCATATGACTTTACTGTCAATAAAGTCAAAGCTAAAATAAAATGTCAAATGACATTTGTTTTTGACATGTCATACGATTATCTGTCAAAATTTGCTTTGAATATTTCTGTTATGACTTGTCAAAATTAACTGTGAACACAATACGAAGCAAGATAGATTATCAACTTGTAATTTTGATAGAAAAATCATATGATAAATCAAGTCAAAACAGAGAATATTCAAAACAAAATTTGACAGAATGTCGTATGTCATGTCAAAAACAAATGTCATTGTTAGGTTTGACTTCATTGACAGTAAAGTCATATGACAAGTCATATAATGTAAAGGTACCTTTAACGCGGCTTGCGGGTAGAGTGAATTGGGAGAAATCGTCACGTAAGAAAATGCGATATTTTGTGTATGTATGCGTGCGAGTATCGATCCCAGTAGGCAATTTGTAAATTTATTAAATCTTTCTTTAGAAATTGGAATCAATTTGCACCGATAGCTATAGGAAGAAATGATAATGCAAAGTGTCATGCATGACGAACGTGCACACTTTTTGCATTGGTCATTATCGAGTATAGATGCTTATGCTTTCTTGTCTGTCTGTTTGTCCGGTACAAATCTTGCAATCGATTTTTTGAATACTTCTGGTTACCCGATCACCCTGAAATTTTGCATACAGCTTCAGCTCCGATGACAATGCACTATGGTATACCAATTAAACCGTCAGATTCATGGCCGTGGTCTCAAGAGGACGGATTACTGTTTTCTTCAAGGAACAAATTTTGCAATCGATTTTACAAATACTTCCGGGTATCCTATCATGCTGAAATTTTGCACACAGCTTTAGCTCCAATGACAATGCAATATAGTATATACCTTTAGATCCATGGAGGCCATCTCAGGAGGGCGGATTGAAATATTCTTCACAACCCCTTCGACATGGGTATCCAATGAAAGGATATGATAAGTAGAACACCATAAGCAATATAGTATACTTAATTTATCGTTTGGTCCATGGCAGCCTTCTCAAGAGGGCGGATTACTATTTTTAAGCTATTGCATAGCTTTTATCGCAGGCTTTGAGCGGGGTGACCGAATTGAGAAATTCCGTAACGAAAAAAAACCTAACACGAGAGGGGAAATTTTATGAAGCGCCTACTTCGATGTTTAAAAATTTCAAAAATTTCAAAATTAAACGGAAGTAAAGTGTCTGTTGACAACTGTTACACGAAACCCCCTCTACAAAATAATAAATAAGTTTCTAAAAAATCAATAATTTTTAAGCTATTGCATAGCTTTTATCGCAGGCTTTGAGCGCGGTGACCGAATCGAGAAATTCCGTAACGAAAAAAACCTAACACGGTGCGTCATTGAATGGGGTATACCCAAACCGCTAAAGCTATAGGGCTGAAATTTTGACAGTGCATCCCTATAATGGCGTGGACATCCACTAAAAAGCGATTTTTCGAAATTCATCCCCTAAGGGGGTGAAATGAGGTTTATCCAAACCGCTAAAGCTATAGGGCTGAAATTTTGACAGTGCATCCCTATAATGACGTGGACATCCACTAAAAAGCGATTTTTCGAAATTGATCCCCTAAGGGGGTGAAATGGGGTTTACCCAAACCGCTAAAGCTATAGGGCTGAAATTTTGACAGTGCATCCCTATAATGGCGTGGACACCCACTGTAAAGCGATTTTTCGAAAATCATCCCCTAAGGGGGTGAAATGGGGTTTACCCAAACCGCAGGAGCTATAGGGCTGAAAATTTGACAGTGCATCCCTATAATGACGTGGACATCCAATAAAAAGCGATTTTTTCGAAATTCATGCCCCAAGGGGGTGAAATGGGGTTTACCCAAACCGCTAAAGCTATTGGGCTGAAATTTTGACAGTGCATCCTAATAATGGCGTGGACATCCACTATAAAGCGATTTTTCGAAATTCATCCCCTAAGGGGGTGAAAAGGGGTTTACCCAAACCGCGGGAGCTATAGGGCTGACATTTTGACAGTGCATCCCTATAATGGCGTGGACATCCATTAAAAAGCGATTTTTCGAAATTCATCCCCTAAGGGGGTGAAATGGGGTTTACCCAAATCGCTAAAGCTATTGGGCTGAGATTTTGACAGTGCATCCCTATAATGGCGTGGACATCCACTAAATAGCGATTTTTCGAAATTCATCCCCTAAGGGGTTGAAATGGGGTGTATCCAAACCGCTAAAGTTATAGGGCTGAAATTTTGACAGTGCATCCCTATAATGGCGTGGACATCCAATATAAAGAGATTTTTCGAAATTCATCTCCTAAGGGGGTGAAATGGGGCTTACCCAAACCCCTGGAACTATGGGGCTGAAATTTTGACAGTGCATCCTTTTAATGACTTGGACATCCACTAAGAAGCGATTTTTCGAAATTCATTCCCTAAGGGGGTAAATTGGGGTTAACCCACACCGCTGAAGCTGAAGGGCTTTAATTTTGACCGTGCATCCCTATAACGACGTCGACATCCACTTAGGAGCGAATATCAAAGAAAAACCTTGAATTGATATCGGTGAAAAAATACTGCATAAATAAAATAAATAAATAATTATAATTGCATGAGTTGATAAAAAATGCTATGCAATAGCTTTACCGCGGCAGTTCTCTAGTGCCACAGCCTTTTTTTTAACAACCCCTTCGAGATGGGTATCAAATCAAAGAGTACGGTAAGTAGAACACCATAAGCAATATAGAATATTCAACATATCGTTTGGTCCATGGCGGTCATCTCAAGAGGGCGGATTACCATTATCTTCACAACCAACTTGAGATGGGTATCAAATGAAAGGGCATTATAAGTAGAATGCAGTAGGCTATGTCTTTATATTCATGGCGGCCATCTCAAGAGGGCGGATTACCATTTTCTTCACAGTGCCCTCGACATGGGTATTAAATGAAAGAGTATGATAAGTAGAACACCATAAGCAATATAGAATATTCAATATATCGTTTGGTCCATGGCGGTCATCTCAAGAGGGCGGATTACCATTTACGATCACGATCATGAAATAGTTATTGTAGCTGTTTATATATCACCAAATCAAAAGATTGAGGATATTACATTATTTATTCATCGATCCGTGTTAGGATATACTGAGAGAGAATCTAAATTACTATGTCATAAACTTCCACTAATATTAGCTGGAGACTTTAATATTAACTTCAATGAAAAAGACAAATTTAAAATCTTCACATCCTTTTTATCTGACACAGTTAATTTGAGTACGAATAATGATCCAGCACAGTACACAACGAAATACTGTACTACAGTTGATGCCGTTTTTTCAAGATTCTTGGACAAAATTGATTCTGAAGTATATGCATCTTATTATAGTTATCATAAGCTAATAATTTCTATGTTACAATTTGGTGATAAAATTTGAAAATTTTTTTTGGAAAGTTTTGGAATGTTAATATTATAATAAATATTTTCCTAAAATATTAAATTAAATGTTTGATTTGATTCGATCCTTTACATTATTTGCTTGAAAAATTGTATAAAGTAAAAATAAATAAAATATACAGATTTTATTTGGAGTTACATTCGCAGTTGTAGAAAAATCGTAAGGAACTTCGTTCCTGACGGGGGTCCCATGACCGCACCTGATTTTTTTTTATGTTTTCGTCGGTATCCACTTCTTTTGGGCGTCCACTGCGTTCACCCTCTTCGTTGCTCATTTCACTACTTTAAACTTTGCGTACCAATCGATGATTGTTGATTTTCCTGGGGCAGAGCCAAGTTTTTGCTTCCACTGTATTTTTTCCCTTCAAAAAACAATATTTTATCAACAAACGAAATTCTTTTTTTTCCATTTTTTTCTCAATAACAAAAGTTGCTTCACAGAAGACGCAAAAGATCTCACAAACTAATGGTCTTACAGCTGTCAAATTTTGACACGTATAGTTATAGACTTTTCAGCCAACCTGTTTTTGAAATAATAGCGACCCTCGACCCTCCTTAAAAGGGGGTGTTTTTTTGCATTTTTAACGGTGAAATTTTTTAAAATTAAAAAAAAATTATATTTTGTAGTTTATACTATTGGTCCAAGAATCCAGGCCCCTCAGACCTACGTCGTGTACTCTCCAGCCTGGAAAATGAGCCCTTTTGTAGATATCTAAATGTAAATCTAAATGTTAAAAAAACGTACCAGCCTACGTGCAATTCTTACGATGATTTTTATATGCCCGATTAAAAATAAAAATGGCCTTGCAACGGGCGAACATCGGCCGTTTGACCTTTTAAGGAGCATAGGATGGCCGTAGACTTTTTAACCATTTTTAATGGGAGGACATACAAGCCTAGGACGGTCAAACTTGACCAAACTATTTAAATGGCTGAGTACTGAACTGTACACACGGGCATACGACGGGCACAAAAAGGCCAAGTGGATAACATTTTCGTTACTTAAACACCACCAATGCACAAGAGAAACAAGCTCGCCAGTCGTCGGTTTGTTTTACGTGAAGTTTGTGATGCAGAAAGAAACTAAAACAGTCGAACAAAATACTAAAATTAATTGCTGAGCGCTAAAAATTTTGAAAAGTTTGAATTCGAAGATATGAGCTCCGGATTTTATTAGTTTTTCTCAATAAATACGCAGTGAGTTTTCAATTATGTTAAGGAGCGAAAGCAACACTTTCTCCCCAAACTGATTTCTTTATTATTTCTTTATACACGTATAGTTTTTCCGGGTTTATTTTTTTCGATTTACCACTAAAATATAAATCAAAGCGCACCACATACTTCACGAGCAATAAATCGACATCTGTCGGGCTCGTTTCTCTTGTGTATCGATAATCTTGTAGGATAAATCGAAAGTATATACTATTGTATATAACGAAAATGATCAGATTCCCATAAAACACATTCAACAATACATTTGGTGCAGAATCTTTTTTGGCTCATATTTGTCGGAATGCCCACGTGCACAGCTTAGTTCTTGGCCATTTAAATCTTTTCGTTAAGTTTGGCCGTTGTGACGACAGATGTGCTTCCATTAAACATGGTTAAAACGGGCATCATATCCCCCTTAGAAGCCGCTGTTTGCCCGCGGTAAATCTATTTTTTATTTTTACTCGGGTCATGAGTATCGATATTATATACCCTCGCGGTGTAACGTCAGGAGCGGCGGGTCAGCTCTCAGGTGTCCAAGGTTTAAATAATAAAACTCCCGTTACGTTTATGTTCTTATTTTTATTGATTATAATATTATATACAACTATATTACAAAGCTATCAAGGGAGGGAAAGAGATGGAAATGAAAAAGGTGTAAGTCGGTCGGCGCCACTGGATCAACTCTCCGTGGCCGGTAAATGTATTGGTCGGTCGGCGCCAGGGGATCAACTCTCCGTTGCCGGTAAATGTCTCGGTCGGTCGGCGCCACTGGATCAACTTTCCGTGGCCGGTAACTGTATCGGTTGGTATGCGCCACTGGATCAACTCTCCGTGGCCGGTAAATGTATTGGTCGGTCGGCGCCACTGAATCAACTCTCCGTGGCCGGTAAATGTATCGGTCGGTCGGCGCCACTGGATCAACTCTCCGTGGCCGGTAATTGTATCGGTCGGTCGGCGCCACTGGATCAACTCTCCGTGGCTTGTAAATGTATTGGTCTTTCGGTACCACTGGAACAACTCTCCGTGGTTTGAAAAGGTATCCGTCGTCATGAACCATACGATCAACTCTCCTATGGCTCTGTCCAGTTATCAGGCAGAGGAATCACCTCTTCCACTGTCTGATCACGACTCCCTTTCGCAGCCAGGCACCGGCCTTTTATATTGGTGCCTCGCTGCGCTGCGCTGTTCTGTTTCGGTAATGTCAGCAACTTATTCAGCGGTTGTGTCTTTTTTTGTTAACAGCGGTTGGGTTTATTATTTACAGCGGTTTGTTTCGTTACAGCGGTTTATTAAACGAAAACGGGTACATTTGTTCTTTCAACCTCAAAATTGTTTTGGCCATCAAATTAGATGAAGTCAAACAAATTCAGCAATCTACAATCTACTACACATAGTCAGTGTCAAAAGTTAGTATACACCGGCCATTTCCTACTTCTAAGGTGAGTACTCCCTAAGTAACAAAATTAGGGTGTTTAAGTATGATGCATTAGAAAAGAATAAATGTATTAAAAAATGGAGTCAAAAATTATTACCTAAACAGAAAATAACGAATTGTTGTTCTCTGTATACAGGGAGTAATATCACAGCTTGTACAACGGTTGATGTGGTAGATAGTATATAAAAAATTGTCGACAAAAACCACAAAAAGGGGGAGTTTATCTCTGCTTCGCCACATTCGCCCATTCGATGGACGACTCGGAGTTCGACGGACGGATCGAGGGCCAGGGTTCACCTCGATGGAACCCAAATCGAACAGGTTTCGAGGTTCAAATATTTGGGATCATTGGTTGAGGACACGAAAGTAGCATCGACTTCCGACGTTCACAGCCGCATCGGCCAGTCAAAAGCAACATTCGCCTCGCTCTAGTGGTAAATATGAAAACGAACAAATATCAAAACAAAAGAACGTCTTTACCGAACGTTGATCCTTCGGATTCTTCTTTATGGATCTGAAACTTGGACACTGTTCAAACCGGACGTTAAGAAGCTCGATGTCTTCCAAATGCGATGCTTGAAGCAGATCCTCGGTGTCTCTCTCCGCGATCGCCTTGGAAACGAGACAGTTACACAAAGATGCAATCAACAGACACTGATCGAAGAAGAATGCAAAAATGTCGACTATGGTTTGAACATGTTTGCCGAATGGATGATGAGCGCTTGCCACGTAAGCTTCTCTTTGGAGACCGTTCCCCAGGCTGGAAAATCCAGCGATTGGCACCGAATAAAACCTGGCTGAAGAATATCGAATAAAGAATCGACGACTATCAGTTACCGAGGCTCGGGACGTCGCTGACTGCGCGGTACAAAGTATATGGGAGCAAAAATTTTCAAAACGTATGGAAAAGTGTCCTGGGGGAGAGGTCCTGTGCTTGCATTTGAAGTCAATTTGTTTTTTAATAATAATTCTTGAAAATTGATTTTGACAATTTAGTTCTCAATTTTGTATCGACTGGTGCGCCATCTAGACTTTCGGTATTTCAACATTGAATAACTTTGACATTTTTTAGCCGATTTCGACAAATGTTCACGATTCTGAAACGTCATTGACTATCATTTTAGCTGAGTCAATACACAATATACAACACACAATACGGGGGCCTGTGTTATAAAAGGTAGTAAAAGATCGGTGGTAATGGTTGTCTGAGAGAAAAAAGTTTTTAGTTGGCCTACAAGAATAAATTGTTTTACATTCAAAAGTCAGTTATATCCCCGACATCGACTTTGTACCCATCGAGACTTTTGATCTACATACATGTTAAGAACTACCAACCTGCAAAATTTCCAGAAAATTAGCTGAAAGCCATTTTCCGTACAAAAAGTGTGGGCTCCGTTGTGGTACCTTATACAAACCTTGCACAATCATTGAAAGCTTCATTGAGTTTATCACGGCATGATGCATTGAGGGAGGGAAAGACCAAGCTAGCGTAAGTGAAGTGCGGTAAAAATTTTTGAGTTTTAATTAAGTTTGAACGAGATCCTAGGGCTAAAACGGAAGCGCACCGCCACAAGCGTAGCAAATTACCAAAAATTAAAAATTTTAGATAGGATATGAGACACCTGATCACAGCAGGTTAATTGTGAGTTCAGATGGACACCTGTTCACGTGTTCATGAGAATGATAGGTGAAAAAAGAAAGAATTTCCCGTCGAATGTCCATGCGTACAGCTCAGTTCTTGGCCATTTAAATCTTTTGGTTGTTTCGGGGTTTGTGAGCCCCTATGTGCGGCCGGTGTTCGCCCGTTGTAAGGCCATTTTTTATTTTTACTCGGGATAAACTGATTTTTTTTACCTTCGACTTTTAAAAAAATCTTTTGCCCTGGCCAATTGATAGGAAATTTTGAGATTTAATTGATACTGGTTTATTTATAGTCTGCATCAATTTTAAGCTCTACGCGAACTAGATTGAATGTCTATGTTGACTACTGTGGTTAAGTCTTCTGTAAATGAGTGATTGATAGCCAATTCATTCTTATACATGCAACAGGATTTAGAAGTATTTAGCAGTAAGTGGTTGGATAAAGACCAGTGATAGATACGCTCCAGATCATCATACATGTGTGTATACAGTTCTCTACCAATCCAATGGGACTATTTAAATAAATTTGGATATCGAACAGAAAATATTTCATTTTGTTAAATCCTGTTAGGGTCAATTTTTTTTGGGGTGTTTTATTAATTCACAAAAGGAAAAATGCCCATGAAATGTTTCTAGCACAATTTTTCCGGGAATGTGGAGTACTTAAAATAAATTATACCGTAAAAAACAAGTGGTTAATTTTTTTTCGAATCCCCACCGCCCGTCCCCTACACAAACTCGGGATGGGTCCACTACGTCTATAAAAGCTTATGTACCAGGCGGCAGAAGGTTGGGACGACATGGTTTTTTCAAGCGCCAGCTCCAGGGGGCGCCAGGGGGTGGAAGGATTTAGTTTCATAAAAATCTCACTTATGTACATTCAATTAGATATTCTAACACAGTACTTGCAAAACTTGTTTACCTGCTTCTTGCTGTAGTCCAACATCAGTCTGCCGATTTTAATTAGGTCCTGTTAAATCGTATCCTGTCATTAAATCAAACTAATTAAAATATAGGTCATGGCCAATATTTCATGCAGACTTCAATTGCTGCTACTTCCTTATTTCTCCAAAGTCTCTGCAAGATAAAACAAATGATAAACTTTAGCAAGCAAAGTACGAACTAATAAATATAGTTAACATAATTGAATTGAGCAAATAAATTACTTTTTAATAGGATTAGAAATTCTGTTTACAGTCCTTTCTTGAAAATTGGCTATAAGCCAATCAAAGTGAATATAATAATTCTCAAAGGTTTTCGTGCTGAACTTACAGAAACAAATTCGTGCTCTCTTTAATAAATCAATATTCAGAGCCAGACCAAGGCATGGGCTTTGTTCGCTCTCATATTAATTTTCTTTTTGGTACAATATAATTTCGCCAGGATGGAACTCATTTCTCAGTAATAAATTGAATATACTTACTAGGATTTTTGGAAAGTAAGGAGCTAGACGAGTGGTGAGCTCGGAGCTAGACAAGTGGGTGGGTTTTGGTACTCCTGAAGGACCAAAAATTAGTCGAAAAGAGGATTTCTTAAATTATTCCCAACGGAGCGGTACCGGCCATGCCAATACAAATTGGTCTTCAAGTTATTTTTTTCAACAAACGACTTTCATTTTTCTTATTTCAAATTCATATCACAATTCGACACCAAAAGGAAATCTACATCAACCTGTGGTGGGGGTGAATTTTTTAGTAGAATCTCGTTCGTTATTCATATCTCGGAGATTTATCCCAAACACCCACGGTACTAAGGATTCCGGTTCCCATGTTTGTCCCTTGCTTCAGTATCATTTACTTTAAGATGACAAGCACTTTGTGTAGATGTTGAGTTTTTATTACCTTGGAAACCGTACGTATATATTACATCAATGTCGGATTTAAGGTTGAGCTATCAGGAAATTATCCTTTTAGATGAGGTTGTCATTCAAGCGCATAAATTGTAATCTTAGCACAAAAAGGTTCTTTTCTTTCTTCCTTCGTGCTTTTTTTTTTAAATTCGGAATTTTGATACATTAGTAGGAAGCATGGCGAATGTACCCTTCCTCGTTTCCGTGTTTCCACGGTACTGCTGGGATTTTCGCATGTGATAAATTCATCCCCTCGAGATAATTTTGTTACAAAAATTGAGTAAGTAAGGAGTGTACATAAGTTAATTTCTTTTTGTGGCACAGATTTACTTGAAGAAGATTTATTGTCTTCCATTGTCTGCAGATTTTGCCCGGGATTTTGCAGAACCCCATTAGATTAACCCTATTCCAGCCTGCAAACATCACATTTCTGCTGAATGGACACTCGCCCGCGTTCTATGAAGTGTTGATGGATGGTACACATGGTTGACCCTATAGAAATTACAGTCTATTGAGAAGGAACCATTTCTATAGCTATTCATGTTATCTGTACACTTTTTTTTGGCTGTGATTTGCCTATACATAGGAACAGTGTTAGGCAAATTTTTTACGGAAATAGCTCCAGGGCCAGGCTCCATTTTTTTTGGGGTAGATAAAAATGAAAACTACGTCGTAGTTAAAGCCATGCCAGTCCCAACGAAAAGAATGGTGAAGGACAACCAATGTACTTTAACTCTTGGAAAACGAGCCCAATGCTTGAGGGCATATAGCTGAGCCACCCTGTTCATTGGGGTAATAAATTAGCGAGCCTGGCTCTTCAAATGTGCCGGGTTAAATGCAAGGCGATCGATCAACTCATTTACAGAAGAGTTAACCGCAGTAGTCAATATAGACATTTGACCTAGTTCGCTTAGAGCTGAAAATTGGTACAGACTATAAATAAATCATTGTAAATTATATCGCAAAATTTCCTATCAATTGGCAGGCAAACATTTTTTTATTAAAGGTTGAAGGGCAGTATATCCCGAGTAAAAATAAAATATGGCCTAACAACGGGCGACCACTGGCCGCTTGCCCTTTTAAGGGGCCTATGATGACCGAGTATTTAACCATTTTTAATGAGAGCACTTACGGGCTCATAAGCCCCGAAACTTGATCAAAAAATTTAAATGGCCAAGAACTAAACTATGCACACGGACACGGCCGGAAAATTGAGTCAAAAAAGAATCTGCACCAAATATATTGTTGAATGTGTTTTATGGGAAACTGATCAGTTTCGTTATGTACAACGGATCTTTCGATTTATCCTACTTAAAGATTTGTCGATGCATAAGGATAACAATCTCGCTAGTCGTCGGTTTGTTGTACGAACCTACGAACCACCCTACCAACTTTCAGAGTTATAAGCCATCAAAGATTTGTTTTTTTTTTACCTTCAACAACCTTTTTCTCCAAAAAATACTTATTTTACCTATACTTTTTTTCCAAAATTAAATTTTCTATGAATAATGCCCAAACAATTTTTATGCTGCGGCCTTTACTTTTAAAATTATAGGCAATTTTGATGTTAAAACTCTGGTGACATATGTAGTTCGCCTATCTTTTTCGGTGTCGTTTTGCGTTTGCGCCTGCACCCTAGCGACAATGTTGCATAGTTTAGGCGTTTCGTGTTAATGTACATATATTTAAAGGCGCTCCGGGCTTGTGGACAAGAACTTTCACTGTGAGAGTTTGGCTTCTCCACGACTTGGGAGTTCGGTTGAGGGTACCAGCATTTGTGTAATATCTTCCCAGATTGTACATGATCTTTTAGTCGTATTCTGACACCTTGTGATGGAATCTCACTAGTCGAGTAGTTGGGTCCTTGATGTTGGATACTCCTTCGAGAGGTCTATGGTTGGTGTTGACCGTAAACTTTCGATCCAATAGGTAGAAAGAACCTATAGGCCCAGACTGTTGCCAGCAAATTTTGCTCAATGGTGGAGTAGTTAGTTGCCTTCTGCCTTCGGTGCGGCTTGCACAGGCAATAGGTTGGGTATTTTCCTACTTATCCAGTACTTGACCAGTTTACGTCACCAGGCTTAAAAACGAAGTACATATTTTAGGATATTTGAACCTGCATATGCATGTAGGATCACGCAAATAAAAGAATACACATGAACCAAGCACCCCGTGTTCAATGTCTAGCTGCAGACAGTGAAGTCTGGGGTAGTCTTGTGTTACGGGAAAAACGTTATCGTGGGGGCATATGATTTCTTACTGGAAATAAACCAGGGGCCGGTTCACGTAGCTCGAACGACGACAATCGTTCGAAACGAGTTTGAAAACGAAAAAATTTGTCTCGAAAAAATTGAGCGTTCACGTAGCTCGAAAGAAAATTTCAGGAAACCACATTACTGAAACACGATTTTCTTGACAAAAACCGCTGTAAAATTATACAATTTATTGGCATCAACTTAATTAAACTTTTAAAAATAATTTACATTATGTAATAACTTATAAAAGTCTACTTTTAAATTGGAAAATTAATCTTAATAATACAAGTGTTCGATAACATAAGAGCTTTCGAGTCAACAAACGAAAATTTGCAATTTTTTCGAGCTACGTGAACGCGAAACGAAAACAAATTTTCGTTGTCGAGTTACGTGAACCGGCCCAGTACTTTTTACATAAACGCATTCCGGCTAATATAATTTTGTTAATACAATGGACGTGGTATGAAAGTAATAATTTAACACCGAGATGGTTAGAATCAAACGATGTATTGTTGTAAACCTTCTGAAAAGTTCCATCTTTCCTAAGCTATAAAGTGGCCGGCTGTGGTTAGTCGAACAAAAAATCGTAACGGCCGCTAGAGCGTTTTGATATTTTTTTGGTAGAGTTTTACATATCACCCTGTATTTTTGTAACCGTATAATTTCCCCGAATAAGATATCAATATACGCAGAATACTTCCATCTATCTTGTAAAACTGACGGTTCCACCCTAAAAAATTCCAGAGTTTTAACTAAAATTTCAACTTTAGCTCCTTTTTATCCAAAAAAAGTCTCAGCCCACTGACATATAGTAATGGACTGCTAAATGAGCAAAATCCCATACAAAAAAATGGAACCAAAAACTATTCCTGCCTCGCTCCCACGTTAAATCCCAATGAACTGTAATCGTCAGCGCATGTCAGCGATATAAACATAATTAGAAAAAAATAGACAGGTATAGTTTTCGTTCTTCTGTCTCACTCTTGAGCTATTTTGAAAACTTCGTTAAACAGAGGAAATAACCGTCACGGTTTTGGAATAAATACATTTATTTAATGAAAAAACTGCTAATAAATAAAAATGAGTGATGGAAATTTATTTCTATTAATTATAACAGACATCTTATCACTTATTTTCTCCTAAATCCGAAGAAATTTTTTTGTTTGCATAAAAAAGTTTCTCTATTTCTGGAGAAAAATGGCCATTCAGCATCGTCAACCAGCAGTCCAATACTATATGTCAGTGTCTCAGCCACTGATCTGATTATAAATTCGTTATTCTATATACAAATTTTCATTGCAATCGAAATACAATTGCAAATTCATATTTGTGTGGCCATTTTGAATTTCGATCATATTTTGGCGATCATTTTGAATGTCGAAAATCGGGCTTCGAGGTGCATCATGGGAGGCCCCACGGACCTTCGTGCATAATTTCGAAGGTCTGCGATGACTGAATCGCTATAGCACACACATAAACGCAAACATATACGCATATACACAGAAACTTTCTTTATTGATATAGATACAGAGTACTTCAACATACAAATATGAAAACCTATTTTCACTATATTTCTACAGTTTTTACCGTTTCTATACTGGTTAGGGGAAATTTAACAAAAAATTTCTTCAGAAACCTTGAACAACCTTCTTATAACTGAACGGGAAATAACACTTATTTGGCAAAATTGGCCCGCCCCGAAATTTAAAATTTATAAGTTTTGATCATAAAATCGTTATTTGCAACCTTTAAAACCCATAGACACCCACTTTCATTGGAGTCGGAACGCAATTGACAAATTCGTCGGCCATATTGGCGCAGCCATTTTGAATTTATAAGTTCTGATAAAAAATTCGTTATTTGCAGCCTTAAAAACCTCCGATAGCGATTTTCATTGGAATCGGAACATAATTGGCAAATTTGTCGGCCATTTAGCGGCCATTTTTAATTTGTGAGTTCTGATCACGAATTCGTTATGTGCTACCTCAAATACCGATTTTCATGGAAATTAGAACACCGTATTCGGAAAAAAATCCCCCATGTTTTTTTAGCAGCCATTTTGTGTTAGCCGCCATTTTGAATTTGGGGTCACGCCACATAGCTAATCGGGGATCGGCAAACACAATTGGAAAAATCGGCCGCCATCTTGATTTTTACAAAAACGTTCTATTGCCTTGTCACGCGAACTATGCATGCATATGGGCAAAATTTGGGGTTGATCGGTTACATGAAATCGTACTATAGTACTAATTAATTGGTGAAAATCGTACTATAGTACTAATTAATTAATTAAAAAAAAAACTCGAAAAACGGAAACTCACTTTCACCTGCTGGGGTATCCAGGCATCTCAGATTTCTATCTCGTCAGAAATCAGATTTCTATCTCGTCTAGTTTGGCCCCAACGCGTGACGGTACGCACAAGCAGACACACACACAGACAGACAGTTTCTTTCATTATTATAGATATGGTACTGCAAATATATAAGGATTCAGCGAAATTGCAGTTAGTTATTAAAGGATTCACATTTTTCTTCAAAACTAAATAGAAAATTTATTGCTTTGTGCTTATAAAATATTACAACTATATTCGCCAAATTTAATTTACTCCAAAATCTGATCAAATTGAATCAAGATTATTAAGTAGTGAATTGTTGATACTGTTATAACAAATATTAAATTTCGATTAAAAGTAACAATACTGCAAATTTTCATCTCGAGATCCTCAACAGCTGCTTTTAGAATAAAAGAATCAATCTAGAAATAAAATCTTTACAATTTCGCTTAAATTTTATGAAAAAATATGTTACCATTTTAGCAAAATATTTATTTTTATTCCTATTTTGTAGTATTTGTAAAATTCCTCTAAACGCGTTCGATTTTCTTATGATTGTGTCGTATGCGTAAATAAAAATAAATATATCTAAGAAATTTAGATTAGAGTAAATAATGGAAGAGACCTTATGCAGTGTTGATAGGCTATCACTGTCTTTAGCAAGGGTGTAAATATGAAACATTTGCAAAATAGTGTTAAAAGTAACTTCAGTTGTTATAAACAAAATTTGTAAACTGGTTACTTTAATAAGTTTCTTAACACAATACTTCAATTTTGTATGTAAATAAATTGCTTTTTGCAGGTTTATTTTAAAGCTAACAAATTTGTTAATAAATACAACTTTTTTATTTAACATACGAAATAAATTTGCAATGATTATAGCCATTATAAAAAATGTAAATTTCAAAAATGACACTGTAAAAATCAAGAAATGTAACATGCAATAAGCTACTTTAGTTTTAGCATCAAAATGTTCCGTATTTAATATTAAGTATATTTTTGTTGTTCTTTGAAAAATTAGGAACGATAACAGTGTTAGTAATAATAACAAACTTTTCAATTTGAATATATTCTTATCATCAAAACCGAAAACGGAAATTTCTTTTCCAATTAAAATTAGTCCAGATATTAAATCACAAAATTCTATGCGATAATGCCACTGTGCCGAAATTGTTGTAATTACTGTTAATAATGTTCCACCCAAATAAAATACAGAGCTAAATTGAAATACATTACTGTAGGAAAATACAATGAGCCTGCAAATTGTTATAACACTAAAAATGTAACTTAATGGTAGAATTACGCTTATAAAACCGCAGTAAATAGATAATCTGCGAGAGTAATTAACCCGTAAAGTTTTTTTGCAAATAGTAAATGAGAATTGGCCGAGAAATTGTGCAAAACAAAATAGGAAAATAATAATTACATATATTAAGCGATTCGTTAAATTCAACATCGCAGTCGAAACTAATCGAAGTGAATTACAAATTCGATAATAACAGTTTTTTAATTAACAAATTGATGGTAATAATTCGGTGTTGGTAAACAGAACATGGAATGATTGTATATAATTAATAATTCAAATCATTATTTCGTTAATTACTTCCGATGTAAAATAATGAGGGAACTTCAAATTAAATACACCAAATCAGTACACAATTTCTTTATCGGATTGGTAAGGGTCGAAAGTGTAAAGTAGAGATTTCAGATTTTTGAAAGGGGAGGGTATGAGCGGGTGATTTGGGGTTTTAAACGAACGGAATGACGGAGTGCACTTTTCTTCGGGAATCTACTTTCGTGGTGAGGATTTGAGACTTTCTCTGCGCATGGAAAAAACGATTTTGGGATTTCCAATTGTTTTGGCTTCAATGCTTCAATGTTGGCTTAAATTATAAACTTTAACAAACCCAGAGAGCTGGAATCAGTAATTTATCTCAGTAATTTCTTTCAGTTTGTCTTTAGGTAGAAGGTCAGGTTTAAACTTAAACTCTTCTCTGTCAATATCAGGAGGTTTCATTTCCCATCATCGCTGCCCAAAACTATTACAGGCCATTTTAACGACAAATGTGGAAGCTGTTGGAGCCATTATCGAACTTCAGCATTAACAGCCCGCGTCATAAAAGAAGAGAATCTTAAAATCGCTGTTTCCATTCACTTGGAGAGTCTCAAACAAGAGAGCATCGTTACTCTGCTTGTATAAAAACGCAAATTACCGGTTCATTTATATTTTCAGTTAGCTGACTCTACAGTCATTACCCTGTCCAATTTGTTTGTAATCCTTTTGTACATTTCTGAAAAGCTATTGCAAATGTGAAAACAAAGTAAAAATGAAAAAAAAAAAAACCTATTTCTAAGTGGTCATTTTATTTACTTTACTAACGGTAACGATTGTGCCCACGGATATTAAATTTGAGAAAGTGTCCAGTACGCCTATTAGAAATTTAACATATGAGATTAATTCTATTGGCAGAACCCCGCTGAAATGCTAAAAATGTGTGATGTGGATTGAGATAAAAAACGAAATTTGCTTTATTTCTTGCGAACGAACTTACAACAAAACCACAATTCAACTGAATATAAACAACTGAATCAATTTTTTATCACTATCTAACTGACTGGCTTGATTCACAATTTGACAATCCGCTGTCCGCTGCCATTCGACACCTAGCGAAATTAATTAGAATAGAAATAGCAAATTTGTCGCAAAACAACACAAAAATAAAACAAATGTAATTTTATTTTAATTTACATTGGAATGCGTTTTTCCAGATTTTTCTCCAGATTTTTTTTCAATTGAAAACATTCAATTGAGTTATTTCCATCCGGGGAGCATAACACATAAAATAAAAAGGAATCAAACAAATTTGGTTTCGTTCGAATCGTGAAAAGCATTTGCAGCTTTTCTCGAATTTTCTGATATTCCGGGAAACTCTTCCAATTTTTCTTTCCCTAAAACCCTTATTTGGACTATTATGAACCCATCTAAAAAAATTAGCCAAATCGGTTCAGCCGTTCTTAAGTGAAGCGCTTACCAACGAGCAGTATTTCATATGCGCGCTCATTTCCCTTTTTTTATGGCACGGACTCCATTCATAAGGAATATTTGTTTGCTAGGTATTATCCTCACAAGTGTTTTGAACCATTTACACAAACGAAAAAGAAGGTCCTTGCATGAGTTATTCGTGAGTTGAACGAGAAAACCATGAGAGACCAAATTAACATCTGCTGCATATTCGCTGAAAGGGAATCGTCCACTATGAGGTACTTCCAGTTGTTAATAAGATGATTCATTTTCAACTCTAATGTGGACAACTAGGGAAATTATGCCCTGCAAATAATTGAAAGAATTACGCCAAAGAATTGAATAATAAAAAAGTCTTCCATCATAAGCGCACGCTTTTTTGATAGCTCGTCAAACAGGAGAGTTTGGTTGGATGATTTTGATGCATCAACACTTTATAGTCCAGAAATAAGGCCAAACCTAAATGAGAAGTAACAAAGTAGATGTAACTTCCATTTAGTTCCATATTGGTCGCTCTCATATGTTCATATGGAATGGTACTAACTTAACCTCCCTTCACTTCCCTCAGCCAGCACATCGTGCTCAATGTGGTAATGGTTAGGGCCTGATGTTGCCGGCAGGATCTCTAACTCTACACCCCCCACGCTACGCCACTGGTGCGTTGCAACGCCTTTCAAAAACAACATTACATATGTATGTGTGCACAGTCCGCGGTAGGAAAAAGGTATGATAAAAAAAAACGTCTTTTTCTTCTTTAATGGTTCTACAACCGGGATCCGGTCCTGGCCTCCCTGTTCTCTCCACCGGTCCCGATTCTGAGCCGATGTCATCCAGTTTGGCATCCCTAACGGGCCCATCCACAGGCCAACTAGTTGCTCAAACTGAGTTGTGTAAAAAGTTGGTGTTTTGCCACAAACGCATCCACTGAACCGATACTTCAACTGTCAATTTCATATTTTATAGGCAATTTTATAATTAAATAAAACCGTAGAAAACCCGCGATTAAGTTTTATAATAACAAAAAAATTAATAGTTTAAAAAAAAACTAAAAAAAAAACGCTTTTATTGTAAAATGAACCAAAAAGTAAAAAATAATTTTGAATGTAAAGTTTCTATTGCTGCAGCCACTTAATTAAATGTAAAAAAGCTTGGGGCGCTTTTTTCCTGTAATCTTATTTTATTAATACTAGAACTTTCCGTTAGTGCCCCACGCTTTTTTACAGTTAAGTAAGTGGCTGCAGCAATAAAAACTTTACATTCAAAATTATTTTTTACTTTTTGGTTCATTTTACAATAAAAGAGTATTTTTTAGGTTTTTTTTAAACTATTTATTTTTATTTTCTACTTTTTAGTCTATTATATGTCTGCCGCCATTTTGTGGTGGCGGTCGTATTAAATTTGATATAACGCCACACAACTTACTGTATTGTACCTGTCGTACTCTTTTATTTGACACCCATATCGTGGGCTCGTGGTCTACCGCATCGGCGATCATCGTGGAACCGCCTTCTTGATTTTTTTTTACAAAATGGTCCGATTGCGTTTAGTACTTATACATGATGAGTTGAACTCAGGTTGTACCCGAGTCCAACTTCAATTAGGCAGGAGTCGAGTTGACTTAGGGTCGACTGAGCTCCACTCAACTCTGCTGTCTGGGATGAGTTGAAATTATGCAGGCAGACGAGATTTCAGTAGTTGAGAAGTTGAAATTAGTTGACAGTAGCATCTCTGTGTTTTGTTTTTGATTTTTTGTAATATGTAGTGCTTTCTCAACTATTCAGCTCATCATGTACCTATATATTCATACTAATTTTCAGGCGAACTACGCTTGTGTGTAAAATTTGAGGTTGGTCGGTTATATTTTTACTTTTTAGTCTATTATAAAGTCCTTCGAAGCTTTGTGCTGGCCGCCATTATGAATTTCGAATGACGCGACATAGCAAATTATATCTTACTTGCCATATCCTTTCATTTGATACCCATGTCAGAGGGCCCCGGAGCACCTTTTAAAAAATCGGCCGACATTTGAAACCACCATCTGAATTTTTTTACAAAATGGTCAGATTGCATTGTCATTGAAACTAAACTTGTATGCAAAATTTTAGCTCAATCGGAATTCGGGAAGTGGATCAAATTCAACTTTCAAGTTTTTATTACATAGTGAAGCTAATAAAAGCGTATTATATGTATTATTTGAATTCAGGCTTAATACACACAGTGCAACTAGTTACCAAACTCTAGGCTCCGCCCCCATAAAATTAAAATATTTTATTTTATCATAACTGAAGCCCAAACTGGCAAATCAGTTTGCCAACTGCCCCATACACGCTGCGATTCAGGGGCAACACAACTCAGTTTGGGTTGTGGATGGGCCCCATAAGCTCTGAGCGTCCAGGTCTACGCCATCCTTCTAGCGGAGGTTGGGTTTCCTTCGCCGTCGCACCATATAGGTCGTACCGAACAGAGAACAAAAAGATCAAAAAAGACCAAATCTGCAAAATTGCAAATGCTGTCCGTGGGAGAAGCATGGCTTTATTAGATCGAGTCCAACAACTTTCAGTGATTGTCGTTGTGACTGCATAGAAAATATAATATGCGTGGGACTCTTTACCTATCTTATTTTATTAACACTAGAACTTTTCGCCCACCCTTTTTTACATTTCGAAAGGTAGGTTGTCGCCATATACTGGCTGGAGTAAACTTTACATTCAAAATTATTTTTTACTTTTTAGTTCATTTCAGCTATCGTCATACATTTGATGCCCAAATCGAGGGCGTTGTGTAGAAAAATGTAATACCCGGGTTTGTGTTGGCCGCCATTTTGAATTTGGTATGACCTAACCCAGCTCATATGTAGTATTCTAGTTGCCATGCCCTTTCATTTTATACCCATACCGAGTGGCTTGTAAAGAAACAGGTAATCCGCCATTTTGAATTGGCCGCCATTTTGAATTTGGAATGACGTCACAAAGCTGTTTGTATTCTATTTGTCACACCCTTTCATTTGATACCCATGTCGGGGATCGGAAAACACGATTGCAAAATTCAGCCGCCATTTTGAATTTGATAGCAATTTAGCAGGCCCAAGCTAAGTGGACGTAACCAAATGCAGGTATTAAAAAGTACTCGTGACCATTGGCGCACAAATGCGATGGGTGTTCAACAAAAACTTAGATCCCAAAGTGAGTTTTCTCTTTCTGGTAGAAAGTTCAGGCTCCTAAAAAGTGTAAAAATGATTTGTGCATTAACTGAATGCGTGCGTGAGTGATGGATGGAAGTCACTCCGCAGGTCCACTCCCCTGTTTACTCTTTCCACTAGTTTAAAAAGGACATTAAACCCTACCTTTTCTCCAACTTGTTGTTCAATGGACTTAACGGCAATTAGATTAGAGTTTGGGGCAAAGGTCTCTATTCAGCCTCGTCCTATGTGACTCATGACCTGCTGGAATGGGAGTTCATTCAAAGGACAAGAGAACTAAAATCGAATGCAACCAGCCTGGGCGTAGCGTGCACCGCCAATGCGAGATATATATGCTTTGAGGAAGCAACGAGAGCAACGAGCGGGGAGAGTCACTATTCGATTTTATCATTAACTCAAACCCAGCGATGTGTAAACGGGTAACATCCCAGTCTTTATATTCCTTAGTAAGGAAAATTTCCAAGGTTGGTCGTAGGTGTTGGACATCAAGCTGTTTATAGCCAGGGGAAAATTCAAAGTAAAAAGCTGGAGCGAATCGTATCAGGTGTCCTTCTCGGATCATCGGTGGATATGCTGGATAAACCTACAGGCTCCTGTACAGTACAGAAACCAAAGAAGGACTGAAGACTGGAGAACGAGACACTTTAGAGAGTAAGGAAGGATAGACCTTATAGAGAAAATGAGAGATAGAGTCAGTACTTACGAAAACGTTATCCACCCGGCGTATATGGTATCCTTCGCAGTAAAGCGGAGCAAAAAATCTTTCCCACGGGAGAATGAAGATCTCTCGAAACTAAGGAAGTTGACATCTAAGATCTTCAATAGCTGTTACAAACAAGGCCCACCACTTCACCTTGCGTGGCCTGGGGCCAAAATATTTTTGGTCCCCTTCAAAATATTTAAATTCCAAAAAAGTCTTTGACTAAACAAATTAGTGGTAAGAATCAGTTTATTCAGAACATTGGATTCCAGCGGGAAAAATCGAAGCGCTACTAAGAGGAGTAAATTTGGAGGGCTGTTAATAATCTCTGACTGGAGCTTTAAGGAATTGTATGGGCCGCCGAAGGAAATGGATGTAGCAGTCGCTACTTGTATATACGCGTTTCGTTGTAATAAGTTTTATTCAAGTATCCACTCAGTTTCTGTTCTAATAATTTTAAGCACAGTGTTTTTGGTTACGTCACAATTTGGATTCTCACTACTACTATTAAATACACTTGGGGAATTTGGATTGTCATATCACGTATGTATACACTGTACACAGAAACAATTTTAAAAACATAGCCACACAAATATTGTGATATTAAAAATTATTTTGAATTTTTGTAAGAGTATTAGTTAGGAGTTTATTCGATAAGGAAGTCTCCTATAATAAGTTGTCTAATTAAAAACCGTTATGTAATTTTCGGTGTGACATAATAAAAAATAGAAAAATCTTAAACTATTAAAATCTAAAACTATTAAATATGATAATAGATAAATGTTAAATAAACGTATTAAATAAAAGAATAATATTAATATGAAATATGTGAAGTAAAAGTTTTTATTGGCAATATATATACATATATCACTTATATATTGCAATGAGATGAGGGAAGACGCAAAATTAGTACGTCCCCCATTTCAATGGACAAACTTAGACCGGTTCTCGTTCGATGCGGTGGTCAAGTAGCATATTGGACGTGGTTGGCACTTAGTCGGGGGACCGCTTGGTAAAACTGTTGTCGACACTCGCGTTTAGAAGGTCAAAAGACAATTGCAAATTGAGAATCTGTCTTGAACTATCGTGTTCCTAAGCCAAGTTTTTATGCGTCTCATAGCCTCATAGGAACTCCTTTCGATTCTAGGTCATCCAATCTCCGACCATGAGCAATACTTTTTCATGTTTTCCATAGAGCGCGCGACGAGTTTTGAACATCCAGGCGGTTAATTGGCGTTTTTCTGGGGGGAGGGCACGGCCATTTGGGGGTGGGGGGGCGGGAGCATTATCGGAGACCCCTTTGGCCTGGGGCCAGAGCAAATCATCCCAGTAACCCCACCTTTGTTGCGGCCTAGGCATATCACTCAACTATTTCAAGCGAACCCCGACGGCTGTGGTTCAGCCGGCTGTTAAAAAAATAAACTCATACACCCTCTCTTCGTCTTTTTTAGGAAGTCAAGTTTTTTCACTGTAATTTTTACTGTACACCGAATACAATTAGATATGATCATCTCCCCCCCCCGAGAATTGCTTCTGGATCCGCCCCTGACGTCAGAATTGTTATTTATTTGCCCCATACTATGATTCTATTGCATCATTGTTCAATGCACATTGTGCATACCGTCTTTGCATACCGTCTTTGCGAGCGATAGTATTGTTTCAGTAAGTATAATTTTTTGGCCTGAGTATGTTATTTCTTAGGTTGTGTTAAGCAGAATGAAACATACGCCAGTTTGCAAGGACAATTTAGAAAATGCCTTTTCTGCATTTCTAAACGCATTCCAATTTTTAACAATAACTTTAGTATCGTAAACAATTGTAATTTGGCAATAAACTCCAAAGCAAAGTCAAGGTAGCATTGTAGCCCGTCAGTATCCTTTCAAATGGAAATGAACCCAATGGAACTGAACACAATCCCTAACCAATCATGACTTTATTACTTGATCATGTTCGAAATACTGCATTACCAAAAAGCATAATCACATGTCAGGGCAAACTTTATTAAAACATAAAACTGTGCTAAAATTAATTTCAAAGCCCGATAAACCAAAATGATGTAACTGCCGACCTCATTACTTAACGCGGCGACAATTATCCCACTTCTCGACACTTTCCCCAAAGTGCTGCTGCCAAAGAGTGCCGTTTTAATTTAATTACACCGACAACACATGGAGTTAATTACTCCAACAGCAGTTTCCTAATTGCGACTTGCAGAGCGCTGTATAACAGTATTCGCACCTTGCCACTCTTTCCTTTCATAAAAATCTACAAGGATTTTTAAGCACAGTGAACCTCTGCCTTCCGCTCCTTGGAAGGGATTCTCTATTAAGGACATCTATTGTTGTTCGCTGTTCACATCCGAGTTGAGTTACATGCAATTAGGAGTATGTAAACAGCTTCCACTCCAGTTGCAAAATACAATATACCTAGAGATTTACTACTGAAGTTAGTGTCGTCTATTCACAGTGGTCGCGGTGCGGGGTTGAAGGTGGATATGAGATTACATAAGGTTACTTAATGTTGATATTTTGTCACAACGCTGGAATTGATTTTCTGGGTTGTGGGAAGGTTTCAATGTGCGCAATTAAAATTCTGCCAGGGCCACATTTCTACAGTGGTTAAAGAGGTCCATTGAAGAGCGAACTTGTGGCGTAACTCATAACTCTGCTCTTAAAATTCAAACATGATTAATTGTAGCAACATCAGCGAGTAATTTTGGTTCGGCAAAAAAGTCCACACACGAATTCGCTACTTATGGGTCTTCGAGCTCATTTCTGCAATAATAAATCATCATACGTCGTACAGTAAGTATATTGTTTATAACTTCAAATACATACTGATTTTATCAGTATTGATTGACTTAGCCCCTGGCCCTATTCCCATAGTCACTTGACTTTTTTTCTCACCTCACATTTTTTGTCACATCACTTTTAAAGTGGTATTCTCATAGTCGTGTGATAAGAAAAAAGCGAGAGAGTGTAAAATGTGACAAAACTAGTTGACAAGAGTCGGCTGTAAAAGTCCCCTCTCACCCTCTTCTCCATAAACCACTTTTGCATCCGGCTCTTGTCGTGTCGGGTGTACGCTCGTGTGGAATCACCCAATGACTTCGGGAATGCCATATTTTCGCTTTTGTGAGAATCGCCACTCAGGTGACTACGAGAATACGAAAACTGGTTTGTTACGGGCCCTATTCCCACTGTCACCTCACTTTTTTTCTCACCTCACATTTTTTGTCACGTCACTTTTGAAGTAGTATTCTCATAGTCGAGTGACAAGGAAAAAGTTTGTGTGTGTTAAAATGTGACAAAATGAAGGGTGGCATTCTCGAAGTCATTTTTTGTAACAAATGTCACTGAAAGATGGCATTTTTTATCACTTGGAATTTTGTAGGTAACGCACGATTTTTTTTAAATGGATAGTGACACAGGGTAATAAATATGTTTTACAGTAATCCCTCCAAGTTTTAAATACCAAATTTTAGGGCTGCGCGGGAAAAAATTCGAAGTTGCGCGTTTTTTTTGTAATTTTTGTTTGTGACGCCCAGTAAACATTACGAGACGAGATCGAATCGAAAACGGTTCGTGAAATCTTTGAGACCAGATCGATATCGAAACGAAATCGATTTGTAAGAGACAAAAACGGAATATTATAGCAAATCGCTTTGAGGATCCCATGACGACTCGTAGCAGGTAGCAGCGACTTCAAATCGAAGAGTGATACTCAACTCAAACGAGACGTTCAAGCGAGAAGTCGAGAACCAAGTTTTTGGCGAGCCATTTTCGACTCGACGATTCGATAAAATGTTTGCAGACCCAGTTTGTAAATGTCACAAAAATAACATGAAATAGTTGAAGTAGTTGATAGATTTGCTCAAAGGCATGCACACAAGATGGCGCATGACTTGTAGATATTAGAAAGAATACGAAAGAAGTAGTCCCGGAGCTAGCGGTGCAAGTGACCTAGGGTGAAATTCAAGTGTTACAAAATGTTTTTGTATGAAGAGCTCGATTGAAACAACTTACGTGCTACCACCCCTGTATTAATTATTAAAAATAATTAATACTTTAATCTTTACTGATAAGCTCTTCATTTATTACTTCAAATTGTTTGTTTCCAATTTGAAATTGTTTAGTCCCAATTTGAAATGGTTTACTCCCAATTTGAAATTGTTTGTTCCTAATTTGAAATTGTTTGTTCTTAATTTGAAATTGCGCGAATTTATCAACGGCAATATGCGCGAATTTATCAACGGCAATATACAATCGTGAGAAATGCAACTGTAAATGACTTCGGGAATGCCACACTCTCAATTTGTGACAATTGTCACACAGGTGACTATAAGAATACGAAAACTGATTTGTCACATTTTCCAATGGGTGACGTGACTATGGGAATAGGGGCCTACGGTTTATGGAGAAGACGGTGAGAGGGGACGATGGGGAAAGTAATTTGAACGGATATTTTTAGCCGACTTTTGACGAACATGCATGATTTGTTGCCTGCAAGTTGTTCGCTCGTGTAGAAGTTCATATGATTTTCCACCTAACACCAAAAGAGAATTGGGGATTGCAGACGACTCTGTCTGTCGTGTGTAGGCTCGTGTGGAATCAGCCATTAGCAGCAGCAGCAAACTTGTTATTTGACAGTTGCCTACACAGTTGCCAGACTTTAAAAAATGCTGCCAATTGACCAAAGCAGCGAAATTAGGATTAGAGATGAAAACCGTCGTTTAGCCTGAAAAGCTATACGAAAAGCATTGTTATGTGAGCTGATTTTTTGCTTGGAAAAATAACTATAGCTATTGAGGAAGAACAAAATAGAAGTAAGGGAACTTGCTTTAGAAGATGTACATAGAAGAGTACAGATTGTGTCTACGAATGACTCCAGAACATTTTGAAACACTACTAGAGATGGTAGCTCCAAAAATTAAGAAAAGTGAAAAGTTTTTAGGCTTCTATTAGACGATAGGTTTTGCTGGCAGTTTTACCACAGTCACTGTTATAACTGACGGGCAACCTAAAGTCTAAGGAGATGACTGAAGTAATTATCTAAATATTTTAATTTCCACCAATCATGACTGGTAGAATTAATTGAAGCATGAATGTTTAATGGATCCTTTAGGTGTTGCGTCACTTTTGTAGGTGTGAGGCTTATAGCCTCACCCGGAAAAACGAATTATTACGGAACGAGCAACATTTGTGTCGTTCAATGTAAGAGTGGTGTGGCTCCGTATTTTAGGGTATTGAAGGCTGATTTGCTTTGGAGTTGTATTTTGTAATATCTTTCGCTGTGAGGGTGGAGCGGCTCCATAAGTGCACTATCTCTGAGTCGCTTTGGCTTCCTAGCGGGGGATGTGACGGAATGTGACTCCAAAGCGGATCAACCTCTAGTGTTTTGAAGTGTGGAGCTGCACCACTTTTGCAGTGACCAAGCATTTGTTGCTAGAGGGCAAGACCGGATCTCGGTTGTAGGGCCCCATCCAAGAAGGAAATAGTAACCGCAATTTATGCAATGGCCAATGGTAAAGCAGCTGGAAAAAATGGCATTCCACCAGAATTGCTTAAAGCTGATTCAAGCCTCATAGCAGAGACGCTTCAGCCAATCCTGGAAATAGCATGGAACACCTGTACCTTTCCGGACGGATTGGACGGAAGGTATCATAGTCAAAATACCAAAAAACGAGGACCTAACAATATGCGACAACTGGAGAGGTATCTGTATATTATCTATTGTGGGAAAAATTTTGTCCCATATATAACTATCTAGGATAAAAGAGGCAGTAGACCGAACGCTTAGGAGGCAGGAAGGGCCGCTCATGTTTGGATCATATCAACACCTTGAGAATAATAGTGGAGCAGTCTACTGAATCCCGATCCCCTCTTTACCTTGCTTTCGTAGATTATGAGAAAGCGTTCGACTCGTCTAATAGGAGCTTTATATGGCAGGCACTACGGCGACGGGGACTGCCTGATAAAATAATAGAGCTGATAAAAGCCCTGTATAACAATTCCACATACAGAGTTCTCCATAATCGAAATTTATCCGGCAACTTTGAGGTGAGCTCAGGAGTACGACAAGGATGTCTACTTCCGCCTTTACTATTTCTTATAGTAATAAATGACATCCTTGTCGGCGCTCTAGGTAGTAGAACAGGCTGCATACAATGGGGTCTGCTAGATCGCCTTAAGGATCTCGACTACGCGGATGATATCTGTTTACTAGCCCACAGACACCAGGACCTCAAAAATATGTTAAACAATTTGGCAAAAGAAAGTAGTCCAACAGGCTTAAGGCTAAATCCAACTAAAACAAAAGAAATGCGGATAAATGCAAACACCATTGAATGGACAGCGCTGAATAGCCGTGACGTGGAACTGGTAGATAAATTCTGCTACCTCGGTAGCATTATTACCGAAAATGGTGGCTCAGAAGAAGATGTCAGTTCCAGAATAAATAAAGCACGAGGCATATGCATGTCTGTCCCGCATATGGAGATCTCCACTAACACCAAATTGCGGCTGTTCAACTCCAACGTTAAGGCAGTTCTTTTGTACGGTTGCGAAACATGGAAAGTCACCCAATTCATCACGGAGCACCTACAAGTCTTCATCAACAGATACCTGTGTTGTATCCTAACAATCCGCTGGCAAGATAGAATTTCAAACGAAGAACTATGGCGCCGTGCCGGCCAAGAAAGGATAGACGACCAAATCAGGCTAAGTAAATGGAATTGGGTTCGCCACACCCTGCGACGCGAAAACGAAAATCTAGCCAAGCAGGCTCTTAACTGGAATCCGCAAGAATCCCGTCGAGTAGGAAGACCTAGAACAACGTGGAGGAGAACCCTACTAGGATTCAAGTGGCTGCTCGATGCATGCTGGGTCCAGTCCGTGCTGTTTATTGTCTATTTGTTTTTTTCTTAGTGTTATTAGTGGTTTTTAAATTTTAATACTTTATTTCTGTTTTTATTTTTAATTTTGCTTGATTTTAAAGTGTTCTGTAGTTTAATATTAATTTGGAGTTCTTTTTTTCCTGTTTTCTTTTGCTAAAAGTTTTTATTTTCTTCTCCATCTCAGAAGCTCAACAAAAAGTTACAGTTATCGTCCGGTATCGTGTCTCGTATCGCAGGAAAACAGATCAACTGTATCGTGTTAATTAATGATTAAAAAATTAACTAAACTCATAATTAAATTCTATAATGTGAAATAATCAAATCTAAATAATTATAATTAAGTGAAAACTGTGTATTTTTAATTGCATTTCCGTTCATAATTTCTGAAACGTCAAAAAGCTTCCAATAAAATACCATACAATTCAGTGCAGTTCACTACACCAAACGCAGGAAGTGTGTTTTTTAAATATATGATTATTTAATGTAGTGGAATAAGAACGTCGTGAATTGCCAGATTGAAAAAAAAAGTAGAAAAATGTTTTACACCGTATTTCGTGTATAAAAATACAACTACATAAATAAATACTCAAATTCAAGTTTATTTTACAAGCAATTGATTACAGTGTGTTAGTGCGCGCAAATCGAATGCGCGAGAGTGCGGCTGTGTGCATCTTATGGAAGTGTTTCCTCTCCGTCAGATTTGTTGTTGTCCAAAGGAATTTCTTCAACTCGAGACGCTGAACAGCTATAATCAACAGAAAGGAATCAAGTTTTTTTGACTAAAAATATTTAATTTGAATGGTTTTAAAAAGTCGCTTGAAATCAATTTTTTGAGGGGCTGAGATTCAAAAGTGGTCAAGTCCAAAAAAATAAAAATTCGAGATATTTCGCCAAAAAAATTTTTTTTTCTTTTGTTACCTGTGTACGAAGTCTTAGGTTGAAAAAAAAATTTTTCTTTATTTTTTCTTTAAAATTGTTAATTTTTACAAGTAATGAAAATCAAAACTGGTCAAGTCCAGCGAGTTCAGTTTCAAAAGTGGTCAAGTCCATTTATTCAGTTTTAAAATGAACAATATCTGAAATATTGTTTTTAAAAGTAAAATTAGGATCAGAAAACACTAAAATTGTAATTGTTTCATTGATTCCATAAGTTGTTCGATTTAGAACGATGTACATAAAAAATATACAGTAGATTGCATTTATAATGACATTTCGTTTATAATGTCGAAAATGTGAAGTAAAAAAATGATTCTTAATCTATTTTAATAGAAAAATATTTGCTTATAACGACTTCGGATTTTAAAACTCATCATAATCAATAATTCAGTTTTAAATTTGACCAAGTCCATCATAATTAAATCAAAACTGGTCAAGTCCAACGGTTTTAGTTTCAAAAGTGGTCAAGTCCCTATACTGAGTTTCAAAACTAGTCAAGTCCAATCAATTTTTAACGATAAAACCGGTAATTTATCAGGAAAAATCGCCAAAAAGTGGTATGCAATAATTAAACATTCGACGACAATCATAACTACTATTTTCTTCTTGAATTTTGACAAATGAAATGCTGTGTATTAGTTTTTTTGGTTTTATTCAAAAAATTGAAAAATGGACTTGGCCATTTTTGAATCTAGGCCCCTCTTTTTGACTTATATTCTCAATAGTATTTTCATAACAATATAATAACATACCTATCAATATATATCATTGTTTTCGTCATGGCGGATCAACTATGCAAGAGGTGTTCTTCGGAAATCGCCCGTGACGGGCTTTCCTGTGATGGGGTTTGTGGAGGCGTTTTCCATCCTTCTTGCCTCAAGGTCAGTAGCAAATCTTCGGCTCCTAGAGGGCCCACTTGTGGCGATTGCTCTGACATCAAACCCTGTCATGTGCTGAGAATGATGAAAGACATCTCTGACGCCTTTCTCGGTGATCACGAAAGAGTCATGGATCGTCTTAACTCCTTCTCCAGCAACATTTCGCATTTTCAAATGCTAGCCGATGACGTCCAGTCCATCAATGCCCGGCTTGACACGTTGTCTGACACCCTGAACTCTGTTGTGACCAATACGGGTTCCTTGATTGAGAAATTTGAGAAAATTTCTTTCCGAGTTGCAACAGCACTAGAATCGTTAGACGACATACACTCGGCGATACTTAATCCGGTCGCCACTTCTTCCTCCTGCACTTTTAGCTCCTCGGCTTCTGTCCATCCTATATTGGACGACATAAAAAGGAATACTAAGCGTGTCAGGGTTGATATTGAATCGCTGTCATCAGCAGTGATTCAAAATCACAATGCCCTGAACTCCCTATCCTTAAAATTGGAGAGCGTCGTTGTTACAAATAAGACCTCCCCAGCGACGGCAGCATCTGATGACGCTCTGCAGGTTGAGGAGCAGCCTCTGTCTTCACCCTGTCCCGCGCCTACTTCTCGTTCGGAGAACGTCTTCTTGCCACAGGAGCAAACTGATTGTGTTTACACTGATTTCAGTAAGGCATTTGAGAAGCTTTCCCACTCCATTATACTTTTCAAACTAAAAAAGTTAGGTTTCCCTGAAGCCCTTCTATTATGGTTCCAGTCCTACTTAGCTGTCAGGACCTACCAAGTCCTTTTCCGTGGATCCAAATCCGAGACCATTGAGGCGTCATCCGGTGTCCCTCAAGGCAGTCATCTTGGCCCTATCCTCTTTATTCTTTCTATTGATGATATTGTTACCTTGCTAAGACACTGCAGAATCCTGATTTATGCTGATGACATCAAATTGTACCGTCACGTAAAGAGTATGGAGGACTGCAAGCTTTTGCAAGTCGACCTCGACACCTTTTACTCTTGGTGCGCTAACAACAACCTGGTTCTTAATATTAGTAAATGCGAAGTCATGACTTTTTGTAGGCGACGTGATCCTATAATTTATAACTACTCATTTTCTAGTGAGGGTGTCCCCGTGTTAATTTTGTCAAAGATCTCGGGATTAGATTTGACACCAAGCTGGACTTTTCTACTCATATCAACTATATTTCTTCCAAGAGCAGCTTAGTCTTGGGTTTTATAAAAAGGTGGTCCAAAGAATTTAACAGCACCCTGATCACTAAACACCTCTACATTTCCCTTGTCAGACCTTTACTTGAATATGCGTCTCAGGTTTGGTCTCCTCACTATTCTTCGCATGTTGGAAAAATTGAGTCGGTTCAACGTAGGTTCGTTCGATTCGCATTGAATCACCTTCCTTGGGAAGACCCTTTAATTCTTCCACCATATGAATACCGACTTAAGTTACTCAACTTAAACACTCTCCACAAGCGTCGTGAGGTGGCCGATGTTGTTTTCGTCCACCAGCTTCTTAATGGACGTGTCGACTCAGGTTTTCTAAGGCGCCGTGCGTCGTTTAGAGAGAGCCGATACAATCTGAGAGGACCACCGCTCTTACACATCAACTCCTCTAACACCAATTATGGCCGATTTGAGCCTGTTAATCGCATGTTCATTAATGTAAATAAAAATATTAATGTTTTTAGCGTGAGCACTAACAAAGACCTGCTTAAAAGGAGTCTATTTGTTGTCTCATGACTGTTTATGTGTTTCGCATGCAATTTTTATTGGTACTTAATCTTTTATGTTTGCATGTCTCAGCCGAGCCCACGTGGTCGTGGTAAATGTTTCTCAGCCCAGCTGAGAAGTGCGCCTTCTTCATAAGAAGGGAAACTCTATTATTATTATTAATATTTTATGTTTGCATGCCTCAGCTGAGCCACGGCAGTGGTAAATATTTCTCAGCCCTGCTGGGAAGTGCGCCTTCTGTGTTAGAAGGGAAACTCTATATATATATATATATATATATATATATATATATATATATATATATATATATATATATATATATATATATATATATATGTGTGTGTGTGTGTGTGTATGTATATGGGACATTCCACGTCAAATCGGACAACATTTTTCGACCCCCCTCCGATTTGGCTGAAAATTTTCAGGGACTTTGGGCAACTATGTATTTAAGGCTACAAAAAAATTTTTTTTAGAATTTTTTCGACAATATATTGACAATAAAAATTAAATGCGTTTTTTAGGGATTTTTATGAATTTTGACTTTCTTTCTCGATTTTGGCTCTATATCTTTCGTTGGGGTCGACTTTTTTGATAGGTTTTACATGTTTTCAGGTCAGAGGGGCTGTTTACAAACAAATTTGCTGAAAAACATAAACATATTTTCGAATTCAAGGTCAAAAGGTCAAAAAATAGAAAAAAACTTTAAAATTCAATTTCTCGAATCTGTGGTCACCCTTTTTACAAGTTTTGGTGAAAATTGATGACGTTTCAACTATATCCAGGGCAAAGAATTCAATAAATATCGTAAAAAATTAAAGATTATAAACAAATACTCATAACTTTCGAAATCCTTAAGGGCCCACCGAGATTTTTGATCGAGGTGTTAGAGTGACTTCTCCCGAACATTTTGATACCGAAAACGTTCATTTTCGAGATGGGGTATTTGAGAAATTGAATTTTAAAGTTTTTTTCTATTTTTTGACCTTTTGACCTTGAATTCGAAAATATGTTTATGTTTTTCAGCAAATTTGTTTGTAAACAGCCCCTCTGACCTGAAAACATGTAAAACCTATCAAAAAAGTCGACCCCAACGAAAGATATAGAGCCAAAATCGAGAAAGAAAGTCAAAATTCATAAAAATCGAATCTGTGGTCAGATATTCAAAAAAATGAACCTCTTTCCATGAAATGAATTTTGGACCGCCATCTTGGCTGCCATTTTGAATTTTGAAAATCTGGCCACAGATTCGTAATCAGCCGCCAAAAAAAACCCTTTATACAAGTTTTGGTGAAAACTGATGACGTTTCAACTATATCCAGGGCAAAGAATTCAATAAATATCGTAATAAATTAAAGATTATAAACAAATACTCATAACTTTCGAAATCCTTAAGAGCCCATCGAGATTTTTGATCGAGGTGTTAGAGTGACTTCTCCCGAACATTTTGACACCAAAAACGTCCATTTTCGAGATGGGGTATTTGAGAAATTGAATTTTAAAGATTTTTACTATTTTTTGACCTTTTGACCTTGAAATCGAAAATATGTTTATGTTTTTCAGCAAATTTGTTTGTAAACAACCTCTCTGACCTGAAAACATGTAAAACCTATCAAAAACGTCGACCCCAACGAAAGATATAGAGCCAAAATCAAAAAAGAAAGTCAAAATTCATGAAAATCCCGAAAAAACACATTTAATTTTTATTGATTAATAGATTAATGAAAAAATTCAAAAAAAATTTTTTTTTGTAGTCTTAAATAGTTGCCCAAAGTCCCTGAAAAATTTCAGCCAAAACGGAGGGGGGTCGAAAAATTTTGTCCGATTTGACGTGGAATGTCCCATATGCGTATTTTAAATCTTCAAAACGGTGACATCACATGAATGGCAATCTGTACAGAAAAATGAATAATGTGTTCTTGTGTTCCTATAGATTTGTGAGTGGGTGATGTGGCAGGTTTACACGCTCATAGCAAGACTAGTAAGACATTGAAGTGAGGTATTTAAAAAAATTGAGGCCTCATTACTATTTATCGTAGTGTAAGGGGCAAATGTACTGCCTTGCATAAGTCCTGATCAATTCTAACCATAGGGAATTTGTTAATTAAATAGCTCACAGAGTTACTGTAGCTACATATAGCTTCTAAAATGAATTTTCTATTAAGCCGCGTTTTTAAAAATTCAACAATTTCAGATACAGACCTATTATGATTAGATAAAATTTCAAACTAAGCAACTAGGGAATCCAATCCCGCATCAAAATCTCGGATTCGGATTAGCGGGATTTGCGAAACCAAAAAAAAATGTAGAGTAACTTGACATTTACTGTGTTTCCATAAACTAGAGTAGAGTATTCGTTGAGTTTACAAAAAGCTTTTCCCTTCAAGTTTACTTGATGACCGTTCTGGGTTTATGTGACAGAAAAATAATTTTACATTGGGACTCCGTTGATATATGTGCAGTAAATGCACTTAAACAAACCCATAGGCAAAATCCGGTTCAAGCCGACGTGCTGCGTCGATTTTTTTGGATTCAACGAAACTTTACCCAACTCCCGTTTCCATTGGCGCTTACTCTGAGTTAACCCAGGATAAACCCTACATGGAAACTCAGTAATTGATCACGTTCGGATACACACACATAATATCCTTACATAATTTTGAGTTAAACCTGTATTGTTTTAGTAGGCAGATATCTTCAACTAACGAATTTAAATATTTTGTGTAGTGTAAAGCCTCAATTATACTGGACGTAACGGAAAGCGGAAAGTAAACGGAGTGTGCTGGTTATACTGACGGAATCGAACGTATGCGTATATCATTTGTACTTCTTAATTTTTCGTCAATGTTTTGCCAAATTTTGGACTTATGCTTAAAATTTTTAGTTTAGCAATTTGTAAAATTTTCATCCGGTCCGTTCCGTTGGTCCAGTATAACCACCTCAATATAATTTCTCTGTATTGAAGCTCATTTTGACATTTCAATCCGGTCTGTTGCGTTCCGTTGCGTCCAGTATAATTAAGGCTTAAGTCCCTACGCACACCATTCGACTGATTAGAAATCCTAATTTCAAACTGGTTTCATTATGATTACACCCACACAACCAATTAGCAACCAAAATGAAACCTTTGTCCACACACGAGCACAATTGACTTTGGATCAATCGAACGAATCTCCGGATTTTTACTTTCCCACTCGGAGTGTGAAATCATTGTTGCGGGTGATTTCAACGTTCATAATATAAGTTAACAAATTTAACACAAAACAAAACTAAATCAATTCAAATTAAGGCAACTTTATTGCTCGGAGTCTCACTAAAAACTAAAAACATTATTAACTCACATAGTTCGCTTACCTCCTAAGCTTAACATAAAATTCGCAAGATTGCAGTTTCCACGATTCTTAATTTAAAGCATTTATTTTAGATTCTCAGAAATAGCCACATTGCAGTTTCCACGATTGACGGCAATATGACCCTGGCATTCGTCTGGGGTGTAAGTTGACCGTGGCCTTTGTCTGGGGTATTAAGTCTTCCCCTCTTAAATTCGAATGTCCCCATTCGTTAAAGTTCAAAAAATCTTTGGATGTGCATCGTTCGATTGGGTTGATTGATTGATTGATTACAAGTTGATAATTCCGATATTGATACGGATGGCTGGATGTTTACTTCTTCTTCTGCCTGTGGGGTGCTGGCCATTTGCATGGTTTCTCTTTCCTTTTGTTGAATGTTAATCTGCGTCTTCCTATTCCTGGCGATGTACGCGATCAAGATGATTATTAATATGCCCATCATCGTGAAGGATCCATAACTAGTCCATTCTTGAAGATCCTTTTCAGTTTTCAGGAGTTCTATTTGATGAGTGTTATTGACATGCAGGTCTTTCATCATTTCCAGTGAAAGCAATTCTCGATATTGTTTTTCTCTTGGAGTGGGTTGTAGAATAGCAGGCAAGGCACGAAGGGTTGACTCTTCCTTCGATATGAAGATTCTTCCATTAACGTCGATCGTTGTATTGTGGTATTTAATAAGGAAAGTACCATTTATATTGTGTAACGCATCTTCAATCTTTACGACGCCATTGAATTGATTAAGTAGTAAAACACCATCAGAAATTTCATCGATCGTGGGAACATGTTGGTTATTGATTTCCTTACAGGTTGCGTTTAAACTTTTGAGCAGGTGTGGAATGCAGGTGGATTTGCTTATGTCCATAATGCTTTGCTGATTACATATTGTTAAGTGACTTAAGGTCCTACAACTATTAACTACCGCAAATATTTGAATTTTATTTCTTAAAATATTTTCATGAGCTATGTCTGTAACTACATTGTTTCTCTTAATAGGCTTTATTAGCAATTTTTCAAAAGTTACATTTGTTGTTATTGGAATATTTATAACATAGAATAGTGAAGTGCTATCAGTAATAATTTTAACAGTGGCGAAATCTAGTGCCTCTTCCGGCGTTGAATATGGCAAATTTTCTTTATCTAATAAATCTGTAGCTAATTTTATTTCCTTTTTTGCTAACATAATTGAATTGATGATTCCTGATTTAGCCCAATGAATGGCGTACCCTATATTAATTAATTCTTCTTTAATTAATTTTAATTTATATTGAATACTTAAAACTAGACTACTTTTATTGTCTTCCTTCATTATTTTATTTATTTCATTAGTTATTTTAGTAATATTATTTATTCTCTCATTATAGAGTTCATTGATGACAACTTGCTTATTGTTATTGTCTAAGACATTATTTATTTTGTTTTGTATCATTACAAAATCATCGTGGTCGGGGTTACCCGCGATCCACTTCCATGCACTACCAATAATATTAATTGATCTTGCAACTCTATGTGGTTTAAGATTATTGAACAAATCCCGTATTTGTGTTAGTTCGTGATTAAGATAAGGAAATAAAGAATGTTTTTGATTTATTTGGTTTTCTAGGATGAGACTTACTTCGGATATGAAGGATTCATATTGATTAAGATTTATAATGTGAATTAGTTTGAAGTTACCGTCTTGAATTCTTGCCGTGCCTGCATTTAGAGCTACTATTTGTGAATTGGAGTAATCCAGGATTTGCACTTCGCCTCTGGTTTGGTAGACGACGTATCTGAAATGAAGAATTTTCAATTTCTGATATTACTCTTGTGGACTGTTTTGCCTGATGTGGTAAGAATGGTTGTATTAAAATTTTCTTTAACCGTTTCCCTGACATATCTAGCTGTTAACTTAGATCCTATTCTTTTGTTGTGTTTAACGAACACTACCTGTCCCTCCGAATATTGTTTTATAGGTTTTCTCTTCAGATTATGATATCGGATGACTTTTTCTTGTTTATTTTTTAATTTTTCTATGTTATCTTTACGAGCCTGTTCGAATTTCTCAGGATCGATGTTTGGGTTGCGACCGTAAAACAATTCAACGGGTTTCTTCCCTGTGGTCGAATGGATTGTAGAATTGTACTCATTGACAGAACGTTCTAGTAGTTCTTCGAAAGATCGATTTATACCGTCTACTTTCAGACAACGCATTATTTCGCTCAGGGTAGAGTGAAAACGCTCCACTTGACCGTTGACTTCACTTTTGTAGGGTGGTGTTTTATAGGTATTTATTTTTAATTCATCCTCCATCATTGAAATGATTGAGGCCGAATTTAGGGACTTCTCGTTGTCCATTACGACATTTTCTGGGACGCCGAAGAAGAATAGCAAGTCACGAAGTGGGCGTCTAACATCTTCTATTGATCTGGATTTTATTATCTTGGCATGCGCCAACTTAGTAAAGTTATCAAGGGCTGTAAGGACTAAGTTTCTTTCTGTGGAATAAATGTCTATGTGTACGGTGTGTCCGGGATATTTCGGAATGGGGGTTGGAAGGATGTGTTCGTTATTCGGATGCCTATCATATTTATGTTCTTTGCACGTTGTGCAACGTTTTACAAGAGTTTTTACTTTCGAGCTCATTCGTGGAAAATAATATTTCCCTAGGAGTTGTTGCCGGTTTTCTTCGGCATTGCGATGTGCTCTGCGATGCACGGAGAGTATTTTTTCCTCCTGTTCAGTTTCACTTGTGAGGTCTCGAACGAAGATTTGAGTGAATCTGATTTTATAATCTTTAAAGTGCATTGGGTAGATCTGCTGAATAAGGCCCATTAAAGTTTCATCAGCCTTTAGACCGTTTAACGTTTGAGGTTTGAGGTAATTTTTAAATGTGTTCACAATATCGGTTTTAGTGAATTCTGGTTGTGTTATGATGTGCCGATGATAGCCGGGGAATGGGCATTGTAATTGGTAACTTGTTTCTTCACCTTTCTGCAATATCAGTTGATTGCGATAAACGTTTAAAGGTACCTCTACAGTTGGAATTAGGTTCTGGGGAGAACTGTCGTCGCTATGTTGGGTGACGGATAAGGGGTTAGCCTCTGAAGTTAAGGGAAGTCTAGAAAGTGCATCGGCTACTACGTTTGTCTTGCCGGGTTTATGCTGGAGTTCATAGTTGTATTCCTCCAAAATAGCTTTCCATCTCTTCATTTTGCAGTTCGAGTTCTTATTGCTAAGGGCATAGGTAAGTGGCTGATGGTCTGTATAGATTTTTACTTTCCTGGCTCCATAGAGATAATTTCTGAGGGAATTTAGAGACCAAATGATTGCCAACATTTCTTTTTCATTGGCCGCATAGTTTTCTTCTGTCTTACTCAATGTTCTAGACAGAAATGTTATAGGCCGATTGCTTTGCGAAAGTACTGCCCCTATGGCATAGTCGGAGGCGTCTGTTGTTAATTCAAATTCTTTCGTGAAGTCAGGGTGATTAAGGATTACTTCTTTTGATATCAACGAGCTTTTTATTTTCGTGAATGCTTCCATGGCCTCTGTGTCTAGGTTGATGATTTTGTTTTTTGAGAGATTTTTGGACACTCGTCCATCTTCCCCTCTTAAAAGGGATGTCAGTGGTTTTGCCAGTTTCGCGTAGTCTCTTATGAAACGTCGGTAATAGCCTGACATTCCCAAAAACGATCTGAGGTCCTTTAGTGTTTTAGGCGGAGGTAAGCTGGCAATAGCCTCCACTTTTTTGAGGTTTGTTTTAATTCCTTCTTTAGACACTACAAAGCCGAGGAACTCAACTTCTTCTTGGAGGAATTCACATTTATCTAACTGGATTTTCATGTTAGAAGCTTCCAAAGTTTTAAATACGAGCTCAAGGTTTTCGAAGTGTTCTGCCTCACTCCTTCCGAATATTATGATGTCGTCTATGTAGACGTAACATCGTTTCCCTATGTGTTCTCGTAAAATGTCATCTAGGGCTCTTTGAAAAATAGCCGGCCCGTTCTTGAGACCAAAGGGTAAGCGCGTAAATTCGTATTTCCCGTTGTTGATGGAAAATGCAGTTTTCTCAATATCGCACTCTCTTAGCGGTATTTGGTGAAAGCCACTTTTTAAATCCACAATGGTAAACAATTTGTTTTTCCCTAGATTCGCTAACATTTCGTTGATCTCAGGGATGGGGTACTTATCGGGTATGGTAA
Organism: Thereva unica; assembly: GCA_949987705.1. Taxonomy (NCBI): domain Eukaryota; kingdom Metazoa; phylum Arthropoda; class Insecta; order Diptera; family Therevidae; genus Thereva; species Thereva unica. Next base: position 88,406,474 of record OX465284.1, read on the forward strand.
CGGTGTTCAATTTTCGATAATCAATTACCATCCTGTATTTCTTCTCTCCGGATGCGTCTGTTTTTTTCGGCACCACCCATACTGGAGAGTTGTAAGGAGACCTTGATGGCCTAATAATACCATCTTCGAGCAGTTTTTCGACTTGGGTTTCGACTTCATCCTTCAGTGCCATTGGGTAAGGATAAGATTTCGAATAGATTGGGTCGTCTGTCGTTGTGCGAATTTCGCCTTGGACAGGGGTGGCGTACGTTAATTTTTCATTTGGTTCGGAAAATAGGTTAGGGCAATCTTTTATAGTTTGGTTTAATTTGAGAACTTGTTCTTTATTCATATGAGCCGTTCTGATATTAAGTGAATTTATAGAATCAAATAGGTGTTGTTTCAGTTGTACTCGAATGTTCGGGTGAATCGTCATGTAATTTTCACTGGTGTGAATTACAGCTTTCAGTTCTTTGAGGCTGTCATTACCAATTATTCCGTCAAATGAGATAAGGCTAGGAAGGATGAAAAATTTTAATTTCCGAGTGTCTGCTTCAAATAAATTTATTAACGCGTGATGGGTTATTTCAATATTTCCAGCAACTGAAGTAGCGAAAATTGTTTTGGCGTTTAGGATAGGATATCGAATATGTTTGGGTTGGATATAATTTTTGTTAGACCCCGTGTCTATTAAGAATTTAAATGATTTCCCACTCTTCGCCGTATGTTCAAAGTAAGGAAGCGAAGAGCGCTTCAACCTAAAAAATAAATATCATCTAACTCTTCAGGGGGATCTAGAACAAGGCTCGAGCTGCTATTAATATAATCGATGAGGCTCTGATCATGATTAAGATCTTCTGTTCTAATATCCTGTTCGTAGTCTATTGCATCGTTATTATAAAAAGATTGTCGTTCAGCATTTTCCTCCTCGTCTAACTGATTTTGTTCAATTTTATTAATCTTTTGCTGCTGAGGGTATTGCATCTGTCGAGCTATTGGTCTATTGTTGGCGAATTGGCGGAAATGATTTCGATTTGAGTAATTTTGATAGTTAGCTCTGCGTGAATGTAATGAATGGTCTACGTCCATCGGCTCAGGTTTAGGTCTGGGCTTGGGAGGTAATCCAATTGGATTTCTTGGTGTTTGGTGAAATTGGGGCTGCTGTTGACGGTAAACTTGAGGTCTTTGAGGATTGTGAACCAATTCCGGGTAGAATTGCGTTCGAGGGGCTGGGATTGGTTTAGGGAACTGACGAAACATGAAATTCCTTTTAGGTGGAATAGGAGGCGTTGGAAGATTTTGTGTTCTGTTAACAGTGTAATTAGCATGTTGAACTCGATAGTCAACATTCTCTAACTTGAGGCACAAATGTAATGCCTGGGGGAGATCTATTGGTTCCCTGATACTAAGGAGTCTAGGTAAGTCACCTTTGAGTCCCCTGACAAAAGTGTCTAATGCTTTGTCGCGATAGGCTTGAGTCATATTAGTAAGCGACTCTTGGCTCATTTCCATGCTACAGAGTTTATTAAGAATTAGTGATAGACCATCTGGTAGAATTCCGGTATGGTATGTCGACCTTGCACCAAAGTTGTCATTTGGTATTCTAGGGTTCCTAAATCCCTTTTATCAGCGTAGTGCAATGTGAGACACTTTGAAATCTTTTCCCAACTTAAGGGGGTGTTGTAAGATTCCAGGGCAATGTCAGCTTGTCCTGTTATCTTGTTCCTAATCACATTCAAAATTCCATAATATTTTGGGGACCCTTTTAAATGCTCATAGATTTTCAAAATTCTGTCGACGCTTTTTTTCCACGAGGAAAATTCTCCGGGTTGTCCAGAAAATTCTCTTAGACTTTTGACAACATCGGGTACTTTATCCATTTCGGATAAATTATTTTCGTGGCCTGCGTCAATTTTTTGATCAGTATCATTGTTTATGTCTAGTCCGGGATTAAGAAGGGATTGAATGAGAGCCTTACCTTCTCTTTTCAAGGCAAGGAGGACTAGTTGATTTACATTTTCGGCCAATTGTTCTTGATTTATATTATTAGGAAAATTGGTTGATGGGGCCCTCCCTGTAGCCAAGGGACCTATAACTGGGGGTCTTAGAATGGGGTTTTCACTGTCGTTAGACATATTGTCGTATAAAATTACGGAATTTGTTTCAATAAAGAACAAAAGAGTGGAATAGTTGCAAGTAGTGAGAAAATTTCACTTGGTAATTTTGCTATTCAATGAACTTTATAAGTGGATTTTATTCAAAGATCAACGATTAACTATTTAAATAAAAAAAATTTTTTTTTTTTTTTTTTTTCAGGGAAATTTGTTATTCCTTTTTTTACTAAATTTGTAAAGAATTATTTTGGTATTTAGCACTGATTCTCATATAATTCTTATTCTCTTACTGAAAGTGGATATTAATTTCACAAATTTTGGTAGGTTTGGCAAATTTTTACATTTATCACTTTTCAGAAAATTTTAAAAACCTTTTTTATTTATTCATTTGTAAAGTTAGAACAAAAAAGAATTTCATTTATTTATTTGAAATATCAAAAAAAAATTATTGATTTTTATGAAATGCATAGAATTCAATGATTTATTCACTTTATTTATTTGAAAAATAAAAAAAAATGTATTTATTTATTTGAACTGCATAAAATTTACTATAAATTTATTTATTCCCTTTATTTATTTGAAAATTAAAATTTCGATTCGATTTAAATTTCTAAAACTTCAATTCAATTCTTTATTTATTCATTTGGAATGCAATGAAAAACTAAATTTTTTCAAGATAAAAATAGTCACTTCACTTTTTTTTCTTTAACTAAATAATAATTTTCTTTAAAAGCTCAAAAAAATTTCTAAAACTTAACTTACATTAACATAATTAGATACGGGGTTCGCATCATTTCTTTGGGAATTTTCCGGTGCTGCGTGTTGGAATATCGGCGTGGTTATCCTAATTTCCTGAGTGCTGATTTTTCCAGGCTTGTTTGTCCTATGAAGATTTCCAAAATATGGGCGTGGTTGTCCCGTTGAATTTTTAGGATAAGGGCTTGGTTACCCTTTAAACTTCTTGAATTAGGGCTTGGTTGTCCCTTTTATTCAAGCACTACTTAACACTTTTCACCGGTCCCTGCTCGGGCGCCAGTTAACAAATTTAACACAAAACAAAACTAAATCAATTCAAATTAAGGCAACTTTATTGCTCGGAGTCTCACTAAAAACTAAAAACATTATTAACTCACATAGTTCGCTTACCTCCTAAGCTTAACATAAAATTCGCAAGATTGCAGTTTCCACGATTCTTAATTTAAAGCATTTATTTTAGATTCTCAGAAATAGCCACATTGCAGTTTCCACGATTGACGGCAATATGACCCTGGCATTCGTCTGGGGTGTAAGTTGACCGTGGCCTTTGTCTGGGGTATTAAGTTATACATTGGCTGAAATACTCAAATGGCACCAGTGTTTCTGGCAAAGACGCTGAGCTTTTTGCAGATATTAATAATTTGCACCAAATTGTCAATCGGGAAACGCGTGTCCCAGACGTTGAAGCTCACGGAGCCCATCTCCTTGACCTGTTTCTTACATCACACCCATCACGGTACTCCGTCGAAGTTGGCTCACCTCTCGGTAACTCGGACCATTGCCTAGTCAGTGCTAATTTCCCATACTTATCTGCTACCCCTACTAACACAGTTCCTAAAAAAACTGTTTGGCACTATGGGAAAGCCAACTGGTTGGGGCTAATTCGCTTTTTTCAAGCCACGGACTGGGATCTATGTTTCCGGGATGCCAGTGCGAGCTATGCCGCTCTATGTATAACCAAAATTATACGGGCTGGAATGCGGTTATTCATTCCTCATTCTATCAAATCTACAAAGCCAAGGCCGAATAGATGGTTTAATGGGGAATGCATGGGCGCAATTAAAGCTAAAGAAGCCGCTTATAGAGCGTACAGACACTCCCCAAGTGAGCCCCTTCGTCGTGAGTATATCAAATTAAGAAATTGCTGTAATTCCACCATCAGGACGGTTAAATCGTCATTTGACGACAAATTAAGAAACAAGATTCTCAACGCAAATGCAGGCAGCAAAAACTTCTGGGCCTTGGTAACTTCCATCAAGAAGAATTTTACCTCTTCCTCAACCCCTCCATTTATCAATGGAAAGGAGGTGATAACAGAAAGCAAATCCAAGGCCGATTTATTGGCATCTCTGTTCGCCTCAAATTCTTCTCTGCCCGAATCTGATACGTCACCACCGGTCCTCGATCGCATCGCCCATTCAATTGTCGGGATCTTCTTCAGGACCCGTGAGGTGTATAAATGTCTCAAGGAGCTTGACGTCAACAAATCCACTGGCCCCGATAATATTCCCCCTATGGTACTCAATAAATGTGCCTCACCTTTGGCTAAACCTCTGCGCAAACTTTTTGCCTTATCATATTTCACCGGAGTTTATCCAAACTCCTGGAAACTAGCTCATGTTCAGCCCATTCCGAAAAAAGGTGATGCCAGCGACCCTTTAAACTACCGCCCAATAGCAATAACTTCTGTTCTCTCCAAAATCATGGAGACAATAATTAATAGAAAGCTGATGCAATATTTAGAATCTAACCAAATCATACACGACAGGCAGTACGGCTTTAGACCGAAAAGATCTACTGGCGACCTTCTTGTGTGTTTGACCGAGCATCTACACCGAAGCATCCATAGTTCCGGTGAGTCTGGTCTGGTTGCTCTAGATATTTCCAAGGCTTTTGACAGAGTATGGCATCCCGCTCTGCTGTCCAAACTCCAAGCTATTGGTATCGACTCAGTTCTTATGAACTGGATTGAGAGCTTTCTTTCCAGCCGTTCAATCAAGGTAGTATTGGATGGCGTCGAATCCAACCCACACTCCATCTCGGCCGGCGTTCCCCAAGGATCGATCCTTTCACCTGCTCTCTTTCTAATATTTATTAACGATCTGCTCTCAATCCCCTCCAACCCACTCCACAGTTTCGCCGACGACAGTACTCTGCGTTACTCTTACGCCAACGCTAGACAAGCAAGTGCCAGACCTTGTCTCTTAGACCGCGAACTCATGTCCAGCTCTCTTAACGCAGACATCGAGCTCATTCTTGACTGGGGCCGCAAGAATCGGGTCGAATTTAACGCATCAAAAACAAAGTACTGCCTTATCTCCACCAAAACCTGTACCGACTTTCCCTCTATTTTAGTGGACGGGGATAGCCTAACACCTGACCCATCTCTTAGCATCCTGGGAATGACTCTATCTAATGATATGCAATGGCATGGTCACATATTCCAAATTGCCAAACATGCGTATCAATGCCTAGGATTCCTTAAGAGATGCAAGTTCCTCCTTCAGCCAGCTGCTCTAGCCACAATCTACAAGTCCTACATACATTCGACCCCACCTTGAATACAACTCGTATATCTGGGCGGGCGCTCCTAAAACCACCTTGGCTTGGCTGGATAAGGTGCAAAATCGCGCCATCAAACTCATTGGTGATAGCACTCTTTGCTCCTCCATCGACCCTTTAAGCCACCGTAGGAACGTAGCTGCACTCAGCAAGTTTTATCGCTATTATTACAGTGAATGCTCCACTGAAATAAAGAACCTCCTGCCTACACGGCAACATTTTTCCCGCAACACAAGACTAGCCAACTCGGCTCACCCCTTCATCCTGCAGCCCTCCCCTTCACGCACATTACGGTTTAGCTGTTCGTTTATAAATAGAACAACTCGGTTGTGGAACTATCTTCCGCAGTCGGTGTTTCCGAGCTCATATAACATCTCTGAGTTCAAACGCAAGGTTCATCGACACCTACTCATGCACCCCCCAGACCCCTAACCTATCCTTTCTATTCTATCCTTCAGATCAAGCTTACTACTATACATTGCACCATGACTCGAACGACATGACGGACTAGTAGTACAAAGAGTGACTCCTAAGCTTCATCGTATCACAAAAAAAAAAAAAAAATCGGTGTTCTGTGCCCACATAGTTTTAACAGGTTCAAGTACTTCAAATCAAGTGCAACCACGTAACTGATATCGCTTCTGACCGGCAAGAACAGCCGCGCGAGCAATTCAAATTAATTTCAAATCGGTATCGTTTCTGTCGACCCGTGTATGGATTCCCCCTTCCATACAGAGGCAGGATGACGAAACAGATGCATGTGCAACTGGAATTCAAATCAGTCGACTCGTGCTCGGAGGGCCTAAATCTATCCTAGTTTGAAATATAACCCGGTTTTTATAAGAGGTGCTTCTACTGCGTAAATCCCGCGAGTCCCGCGGATCCCGCACGTTTAATCCCGCATCACTGATACCACAAAAATAGTGCGGGATCCCGCATTCGCGGGATTGGGTTCCCTATAATCAACCCATATACAATTTAAAAAAAAAACTCCACAGCAATTTTTATGATTTATAGAGAGGTGAATTTCCTAGTTCAATTGCATTTTTTTCAAAACTATAGTAGCTGTGTTCCTTTTCTGCTAATTTTTACTATTTTTTACACTTGCGTACTAGCAACTACACTTGCTCTTATAAACGAGTAGAAAGCTCTTGCAATTACGCAATTGAAATCCGCTAGGGGGAAAGCGGCCATTTCGAGTCTATTGTGAATTATTTTCACTTACGCCATTACCCGCTAGATGGCTTTTATTTGTGTCGAGCTGATTTGCTCATATAAAAACGTACATAAATAAAACTTCAGTCGTATAATTATCAAAAATTATTATCTTTCGTTTTACTTTAGAAATTTCGCATTAATTTCCCCAATGTGTCACAAATTCTTCTTTTAAGATTTGTAAAGTTTAAAGTAACGTCAAAAACAAGTGAGCTTTTACTCAAATCAGAAAATTTTGCGTTCCTTTTCTGCTCTGCTCACAAGTACTAAATAGTAGAAAAGGAACGCAGCTAGTATAGTAGAGCTTTTGGGGGGGGGGGGGGGGGGGTATTCCTCTTTTCCCCTCTTGGATCCGCCAATGATATTTATGTACCAATTGCAAATGATTACTTATAATTTTGTCAATTTAATTTCTTTTTTATGTACAGCTTTTGCTATAAATCAATGAGGTTCATTTTTTTTATTAAATAAATTCATATCGTTTCATTTTGACCCAAACAGTACTACCGCAAATTCGTACAGAACCTCTTCACACCTTCTTCTTCGCGGAATATCAATTTCATGGCCAAGAATTAATTTATTGCTTCCTCAACTCAAAAACGATGCCTTATGATTCTCCAAGCATTTTTATATGTTACAGAGCCAAAGAAATGCTATCGGCATATCAAAATCTCTTTTTCTTTCATGCTCGTAATCCAATCACATAATTCTTTTGGGAGTAATCGAACTGTAGCAGAAGAAATTAACGTGACAAATTTCCGTTGATTTATTACGAGAATTAATCATTTCCCGAATTAATATAACGGCCCTCGAAATCTCACGAATGCACATAGTCTTCGATATTTAAGTCAAGGGAAAATGATGCGAGACATTATCTATGTTGTTCATTCTTACATCGTCAATTATTATCTCCTGGGGGATGCATGGGGGATGTACATAAATAAGTTTCTTGTTGCTAACAAACACTGTAATGAGGCCACATTAGCTTTTATGGCAATTTTCATACATCATTACCAGCTTGTATCGCATGACAAGGATCAGCTGAAATATATGAAATGTTATTTTATTTGCTTCCTTTACTTAGGATATATTTGATATCCTTAAAAAATTATGCAAATAGATTTAGCATAATTTGTAGAACTGCGTCCACAAACATTTTGTTTAAATTATGTTTGCACATAAAATCATACAGTCCAGGATGAGACCGAATTTTCTTCCGTTTCAAAAATAAAGTAACTATTTTTTTTAAAAGAATACAAATATTGAAACTGTTACAAGTACTAACTACTACATTAATGAAAAAAAAACATTCTGATATTACAGAAGTTTGCTCCTCTTGAAATCCTTCTGTTCATGGCCAAAAACTTCGTGAGCTTTTCATTCATAAAATTCGAAATGAATCCGATAAACTTCCCTTGGGGAAAATGAATTACTACTTGGGGAAATTTATTTTCGGAGGAGAAAGAATGAATTCTACGGAGGAGTAGAATGAATTGTTCATTTCGATATAGCGCATGAATCGAGCTGAAGATTTATTTCTAATTGACTAAAAGAGTTATGATTTGATTTTTTTTTAATAAACCAAAACGGTCAAAAATAACAACATTCAAATAAATTATTAAATAATTTTGCAACATGGGCAAAAGCATCCATTTTAGAAGGGACAATATTTGACAGGGAAATTCAAGGTCTTAATAAAAATATTATAGAAACATTCCAAATTGATTTTCTAGAGGATATGGCTGTTAGAAAATTATGAAGATTTGAAACGTATTTATTCACTCAATTCATCCATCGAATGATTACAGCTCAAATAAAGCATCATTTCTCGAAGTTTGACGGTCCGTTGCAGCATGTTTTCATTTCCGAATATTGAGCATTTCCTCACAGAGTCTGTCCATTTCTTCCTAGGCCTGCCTACTGGTCTATTCCCCGAAATTTCAGCTAGGATGAGCCGTGTCCCAAGGTTGTTTTCTATTCTGAGTACTTTGGTTTTTATAAAGATTGAGAGTTCTGGGTCGTCATAAATTTTATTCAACTCGTTCTTGTGTTTTCTTCGTCATATATTCCATCCTCTACCGTTCGGCGTATTATGCAGCTGAGAACTTTCCTTTGAAACCTGTTGACTCGTTCCTTTAGGTCCTGGGGTGGTACAAAAATTCAAGTGTAACAAAAAAATTTGTATAAAGAGGTCGATTGAAACAAGACGTGCTACTAGCCCTGGGCCAGAGTCCGAGTCTGGCTCCCATCACAGAACTGGTCATATTAATGGGGCCCATCCACGGGCCAACTAGTTGCACAAACTGAGTTGTGTTGTCACTAAATCGCAGTGTGTGTGGGGCAGTTGGCAAATTGATTTGACAGTTGGGGTTTCAGTTGGGAAAATCAAACGATGGTATTCTCGTTGGCGAGTGACGTGACTGCGAGGAATGCGGTAGAATGAAACTGTCGATATCTAAGCACGTATCGATGAAAATGCCACTTCACACGCCACCTTGCGACAATTAAATACGGATTTTGTCGATTTACTCGCCAGAAGTCAGTTAGATTGACAATGAGAACCAATTTAAGGCGCTGAAGAGTCATATCTGTCACGTCACTCGACAACGAGAATAAGGCTGAAAATCTTTTAATTTTATGGGGGCGGGGCCTAGAGTTTGGGCACAGGCCACAGCATCCACAGGCCAACTGAGTTGTGTAAATAGTTGGGGTTTTGCCACAAACGCTTCAACTGAGTTGATACTTCCACTGTCAATTCGATATTCTATAAGCAAGTTTAAAGATAAATGACATTGTAGAAAACCCGCGATTAAGTTTTATAATAATAAAAAATGAATAACGATGATTTTTGATATTAATTATAATTTTTTTAATTATTAATATAAGTATTTATATGTTTTTAAAATATAAATTAAATTCTAAAAATATAAATTATGAAAATAATTTAATATTATGTGAACTTTCATAATTTAAATTAAAAATAATGCAAAATAAACATGCAAAAAAAATATATTCTTCGAATTCATGCTTAATTCATCCAAGTAGTTTGCCAAACTGCAATACACAGTGCAACTAGTTGCCCAAACTCTTGGCCCCGCCCCCATAAAATTAAGGGGTCGTCCATAAATTACGTGAGGTGATTTTTGCGATTTTTCGACCCCCCCTCCCCCCTTGGTGAGATATCGTGAGATTTGTCCCGACCCCCTCCCCCCTTAATCTCACGTGAGATTTTTCAAAATTTATAAAATCCATAGTATTTACATTAAAAATACGAAATTACGGGCGTAACCACAGAGTTTGAATGTAGAACTGCAGGAAAGGCCCTCGCGTATAAAATCCGTGTACGTAACCGTAGTGAAATCTAGTGAAAGGTGTGTAAAAAGTCATCTGTGTGAATGGGTGGGTTTGGGTACAAGATTTTATTTGAGATAATTGATAATGCGGACTGCTTGCCCACCTCGCTTTTCTGCTTGTGGTGGACACACAACTACCAAAACGTGAGCACTCACCGCTAAAATTCGGCATGTGCTTTCTTGTAGCACTAAATTCTAATGGCCTTTTCGCGGTTCAGTATTACTTGGCTCGTACTCTGCAGCATTCGACGAGTCGCGCGTTTGACTAACCTTTAGAGGCTAAACAATCGAGTAATTTTTTTGTAGGTCCTACCTTACCCACATCTTAAGGGCCCAATTTACACACAGTTCGCCGGCAGACCGTGGCCTGAAAGTTTTAGCCTTGAGGCCAAGTATCACCGGCCGCCAACTGTATGGCCTGAAGTTCAAGAATGCCTACAGCTCAAGAAAGCTGACAAAAATCGGATTTATCGTCAGTTCGGGCCTGAAGATCTGAGCTTCTATTCACTCTCGAGCCGTGAATTGAGGGGAAGAATTCACGCTGTATCCACTCGTAATAGAAAGCAAGGCGCGAGCTAAGCGTGAAAACCATCCACACTCGCGTTTGCGCTTGTTTGCGGGTGTTCATGGCGTGACGTGAGGCTGGAGCCGCTTTGAAGCTTTCGTTGAGACCATGAATATTTTTGTGCTTGAATTAATAACCTGCTATGTTAAGCAGTCGTTTTCACCTGTGTGTCTGTAGATAATCATGATTTCATCTGCATGCCACGGTCTGTCTGGCGGGTACCTGAAGTATCATCCCTCAGTTAGACTGAGTCAAGCTTAGTCGTGCTGGTCGACCTGGTCTGACAGGCCACTGCCTATCGGCGGCCTGTAAGTGAATGGAGGTCTTTAGTGGAGAAACATGTTTGACTTAATTTAACCCAGTTTTCTCGGCATTTTACACTGTTTCTTTAAAGCAAAAAAAAATTACGTGATAATTGCCGAGACCCCCCCCTCTCCCCCACGTGAGATTTGGTGAGATTCGGCTCGACCCCCTCCCTCCCCTAAACGCCTCACGTAATTTATGGACGACCCCTAAAAGATTTTCATTTATCCCAACTGAAACCCCAACTGTCAAATCAGTTTGCCAACTGCCCCACACACGATGCGATTCAGCGACAACACAACTCAGTTTGGGCAACTAGTTGGCCTGTGGGTGGTCTCCATATAGACCAGTCATTAGAGATTTTTTCGTGTTATAAAATTGTACAGCAAACTGCTTGCACTACTACTTCAGGGGTATCTCATAGATTACTAAAACCAAAAAACCAGCCAAAATTTACTCATGTGGAATTGTTTCAACAATAATTAGCAACAAAAATGGGTACTTTTTCCGTTTTTGGCGTATACAATAAAAAGTACTGGACGAATCACGTTACTCCCAACAGAATATTTGTAGAGAATTGAAAACCCTACAAAATGGGGTTTACTAGAACTCGATCGGATAATTTTTCGCCGAGAAAAGCTAGAAAACCCCTTAAAAAGGCCATTTTTTTCAAAAACTCATACCTCTGTTACTTTGCAATATTAGGGTATGAATTTTTGGGACATAATACCCTGGTACATATACTTTGAACTGCCAAAAGATGAAATTTGTCCCATGTATAGTTTCTGCATAATTGCTGTATAAACAAAATAGACCCTAATCTTGCACATTGCGCCAATATTAGCAGAGTGGCCCGATTGAAATTTCCAAAACGGTTTCTGAAAGTATAGGCTAGGGGCTACAATGTGAGAAAGGGGAATAAACTTACATGTACCTACTGTTTGCCAATTACATCCACTGTTTCGGTTGGGTTGATGAAAACTTCACTGAGATTATAATTATCTTTATGTACTAATGCAAATGTAAATAAATCATAAATCATAAAAGGGCGAAGTTTTTTTGCCAAGGTTACGCCGATGATGTCGTTATAGTAGTTACAGTTGAAACTGGAGGAGCTATGTTAAGGTGCCTGCAGCATACACTACATCTGGGCCTGTACTCCCGAAGACGAAACGAAACGAAAACGAAATCGTTTTAACAAAATGCTACCTTGGAAGACGATATCGTATCGTTTTCGACTAAGCAAACGGACATATTTGTAATCGTCTTCGTTTAGACGTTAATGCTTGTTGTGTGTCGTCGGTTTTGAGGTTAAATTGTAATTTGGGATTGTTAATTATTTTGATAGTTTTAATTAGTTTTGCATAATAGGTCAAAATTTACAAACGCAAGGCAATATGAGATTATCGTCTCCAGGAGTATGAATAATGTTTTCGTATCGTCTCGTTATTTCGTTTCGTTTCCTCATCGTCTCGTCTTCGGGAGTACAGGCCCTGGTCTCTAAGTGGTGCGACAGAGAAGGACTAAAAGTCAATCTCAATCTCTGGGGGGTTGTCGCAGAGATGGTGGTTCCACATGGGGTTTGTAACCGAAAACCATGTACTGGATATACACCACCATCATTGGGCCCATGGTAACTTATGGAGCTTTAGTTTGGTGACACAGAGCGGCACTTAACTGTAGAAGTTTTTCCATCGTTTCATAACCAATTTAAGCAAAATTCAAAGAATGGCCTACCTGCCTTTCCATCACTGGTGCCATTCGCAATTCCCCGACGGTAGCGCTGGAGAATCTCCTCAATCTGGCCACCCTGGTATTGTGGGAGGACATTCTCTAGTAATCAACAACATAGAAGAGATTCTGGAAGCGGGATGCTATCGGACTGCATTCCCTTTAGAATCTCAAATTTGAGCAACCTTCTGTGCACATACAAGATAGACCAACTGGACTTTCCTAAAGTATTGCCGGGCGGACTAGTGTGGTACATCGGAATCTGGAGTGAAAGCCACATATTCAGCAGGGCGATAAGCCTAGGCATCCTAGCAACTGTCTTCTAAGTAGAGATGTACGCTATACTGGCATGCATTCATGAGAGCTTACGAAGGGCTACTATAACAACAGGATTTGTATTTTCTCTGTTAGCCAAGCGGCAATTAGGGCGAGTAGTTTGGGACCGCCAAAGTGCTCTTCGTGAGCTAGGCGTTCTCAATCAAGTTATCCCTTGTCTGGGTCCCGGGTAAGGCAAACGAAAGTGTATTACTTATAATAGAGTTATCCTTCTAGCACATAAGGTGCACTTCTCAGCTGGGCTGAGAAACATTTGCCACTGCTCAGTGGCTCAGCAAAGACATGCAGATATAAAATATACAGAGAAGCGTGCAAAAAACAAAAAGTTAACAAACTAAAAGCTTTCCTATTTTTGTTATTATTAATAAGCATGTGATTAACCGGTTCAAACATGCCATAATTGGTATTAGAGGAATAAATGTGCAAGAAAGGTTCACCTTTCAGGTTATACCAGGGGAGGTGGCTGAGTGCAAATCGGACGAACTTCCTTTGAACCAATTCGATTCTACCAACATCGGAGGAATAGTAAGAATACCATACCTGGGAGCAGTATTTAAGCAAAGGCCTAACTAAAGATACGTACAAGTGTTTTGTTATGAGAGGGTTGTTGAATTCCTTGTACCATCTATTCATAAATCCCAGAACTGAATTGCCCTTGGAGGAGATATAATTAATGTGGGTGGAGAAATCCAACTTACTTTCTAACCTAACACCTAGATCGATTACAGAGTTAGCGCGGGAGACCTTGTTGTCGAAAAAGGTATAATCATAAATTATAACACCGTTTCCTAAAAAAAGTCATGATGTTATATTTAATAATATTAAGCACCAGGTTGTTGTTGGAACACCAAGAACAGAAGGTAGGTCTGCTTGCAGAAGTTTGCAATCTTCTATATACTCCTTATGTGGCGATACAGTTTGATGTCATCAGCGTAAATAAGAATTTTTCAGTGCCTTATCAGTGTAGCAATGTCGGCAATTCATAAAATAAACAGGAGAGTGCCAAGATGACTACCTTGCGGGACACCAGAGGACGCTTCGATGTTTTTTGATTTAACTCCGCGGAATTGAACCTGGTAGATTCTGTTAGCTAAGAACGACTGGAACCATACCACAAGGGCATGCGGAAAGACTATTTTTTCAGTTTAGGAACTATAATAGAGTGAGAGAGCTTGTCGAAAGCCTTACTGTAGTCTGTGTAAACACAGTTACTGGCTGACAAAGCCTCGAACTGTGTGTGAAAAAAACTCCAATAAATTAGTAGTAGTGGAACGAGCTGCAAGAAATCCATGTTGGTTTGTTGAGATAAGTCTCTTGCACATAGGGGCGATAGCAGAATAAATAATAATTTCGAAGAGTTTTGGTATAGACGATATTTCGTTCTTACAGCCTTTTTTATGGACAGGTATTATAAAAGAGTTCTTCCATAAGGTTGGGAAGAGTCCTTTATTTAAAGATTTCTAAAATAAACATAGCAGAGGAGACAGAAGGGACCCTGCCCAGGATTTTAATTTTTGTATTAAAGTCTTCCATTTATACTTTTAGTCTTCGTACAGATACGTTAATGGTTTGAAAGTATTCATTACAAAAAAATTAATAGCTTAAATTAATAATAAATATTCTCCAAGACGACAATAACAAGAACGATTAATCTTCTTGCAGCCCACGTAAATCACAAAGGCAATCAGGAAAGCACTGAAGCTGAAGAATCTGTGGAAGCATCATTTAATGCGAAGAAGAAGATTTAGATTTACCTTGAAGATTAAGCAAAGTTTGACCGCGACAGAGAAAAATCGTTGGTAAATATGCAATTATCACTGATGATATATCTTGTGGATTGTTCCTTACAGCATCTCCCAGACCATAATCTACCTTATCCTCAATGAATCCTTCGTTCTAAACTTGCTATTATTTCTTGATTGCTAAGATTAGTTCTCACAGATAAGAAGCTTCAATTTGCGGTGGGGGGTTTTTTTTGGCCAATTTTCTCCGACAACAAAGTCCATTGCAGAGTTTACAAAAAAAAGCCAATTATTTGTGAAAATGTCACCTCGAGGCAACAGCAAAAATGCAAATAGTTTGTATTTCATCTCAATTTGAAGTTGTAAAGTAGGGCTTCATTTTGTTTAATCTGCGGAGAATAACGGGTTTTTAGCTGCCAGGACACCTTCCTGCTCCCCACTATGGCTTTGAAGTTTTTCCATCGTCCATCTCACTTCCGTCTTGCTTTTCATAATCCCCTAGAATTGCCCAAAAGGGGTTTCCGTTGATACCGCGCAGCCTTTGAGGCAATTTGTCGTAGCCGGGAAATGAGCGGAATTTAATTAAAAATTAACCGGAAAAATTCAAACGCAAACAGTCATAACTTTCCAAACATAATTAAACACAAACAAGATGTATACATACATATATATTATATACGAGTACACATAGTTCCATCGTTCTCCGTGAGAAACTGCAAACACTTTGCCTAATTGCACCTTGAAAGGTATTGTTTTTTTTCTATACAACTTGAAATATTTGTTTGGGAGCATTAATACAAGCTTTTCGTTTATTAAAATTAATGTTGCTGCTTTAAATGTTGCCAGCGCCTCCTGACGTCGCACGGGGAAACACAAATTTGTAAAATGGTGCTCAAGTTAAAATTCAGACAACGTAAAAACTCGACTTCTGTCCCTTTCTGCCCACGTAATTAAAGTATAAATTAAAATTCTTGAATTTATTAAAACAAATTTTTGAATTGTTTCGTTTATTTAGACATTATAAGGAGATGGCGTCAGTAATGGAGATGACACTTGGAATGGAATTTAAAAAGGACATCCAGTAATAAATGCAGAGCAGATCGCCTTTTTGCCGTTTCAGCGAAAATGCAAATAAGGGCATTTTTTGCAAGTTGGGATTTGGATGGAAGGTGGTGTTTGCGGAAGGGTATTGACCGTGTTCTCATCTTTTCCAGACGATTAAGCAAACTTTTAATTGAAAAAGCTCGCCAGAGGTCGATAAACCTATTGGCAGAGATCCGTGAAAAGGACTAGCATTTAAGTATAAAAATACCAGCTGCGCTTCTGTACAGTGACAGGACTGAAATAGCACAAATGTTTGTATACATTGTTATGGTGCTGCAGAAGATTTAATATGCAACAAAATTAATTACTAATATCCACACGGCACGTTATCAACAGCATTTGTGTAAAAAAAAATAAATAGGGGATGCTTTAAGCTCTTAGCATAATTATTATGCATTCATTCGCCGCGACTTTTATGTGAGCGTCAGAAAGTCGACTTTAAGCATTTCAGTGCATTATTATAATTTCACTCCTGTCATAACTTTCTCGCTAAGTAGATTATATTTTTGAAATTTTCATTTTCAGTTTATAAACACATTTTGCCTGCTTAGAAATTCATTATAACTTCGGCGTTATCATCTTCTCATTTCTGGCATTATTTATTCAAAAAGTACTAAGTTTTTGATGTTGGTAAGTTTAATATTCTAAATGAAACTTATTTTACCATAGTGCATGTTTTAAAAATGCATTTCATCACTTTTAAATGCAATTTTATACAATACTAGTTGACCTGACAGACCTAGTTCTGTCCAAATTTAAATTTGTTTGTCGTCGTTTTGTGAATTTGTGATGTGTAAACAAAATAGTGTTGGGTAGGACACGATTATAAAATGAGTTTGTAAGAGGAGCCTCTTTTTCCTTTTGAACCAGTACAATGTTTCACTTCAAATGAGGCGAGGGGCCATTGTAGTGCTAGCACGCCATGTAGTGAATATGGCTCAAATGTTGCGATGCGGGTAGATCTATATTAATTACAAAAAGTATAAGTTTTCCTGTAAAGTTTTTTCACATTAAATTCACCCTTTTGCAAATCAAATTAATCATTTTGCAAATTAAATTCACCTTTTTGCAATTTAAATTCATCCTTTTGCAAACCAAATTCACCCGTTTGAAAACTAAGTACTTCTACATTATATATTACATTTAACTCCCTCAAAAATGTAAAAGATTTCTCTCCAGTTCGTGTTTACAATCTCACCACGCCGCAATTCGAATTGAATATTTTACTGTCGCAAAAGAACAATAAGAAAATGTTGTTCCAGTTCGTGTTTACAATTTCACCTCAGTTCAAATTTGATATTTTACTGCCGCAAAAGAAGTAAGAAATGTCTCTTCACTTCGTAATTTACAATCGCACGATACACGCTCATATCCCAGTGGTACATTATTTTTGAACCGGGACGTTTAAAAAAGTTGAGGTCTCAGTACAATATACTATCGCGTACTGAACAAATGAACTGCCTCTTGTAAATCCGGCTCAACTCTAAAACAAAGTAAAAATGAGGGCCCAGCGGGAAATGTAATGGCTAAGTAAGCGAGGTGGTAATGAGCTGGACCGAGTACCTTGGTGATTAAATAATATGCTACTTTACCATAGGGATGTCCTAAGGCGATAAGTACTTACTGTAGGCATTACAGACGAGGATTTATTTCAGAGGTGAAATACATTAGGTGAATACATAGATTACCATGTAACGAACGCAGAATAAATTACTGGCTACCCTTTTTAGCATCGAAAGCATTACTATCCGAAATCACCATTCCATTTCTGCTACATTTGGGTGGACTATCAGCCTTCCGGATGAAGGCAAGAAGGTCTTTAATTGATGAAGACCGGACTTGAGAAGGGCTCAAAAACTCTCTGATAAACGTTCTTCTTCTAAGCCAGATCAGAGCAGGCGTTTGCCATTTTCGCCAGGACATTCACAAAGAATATATGTGGAAGTCTCTTCGCCTTCCAAGCAGAGTCGGCATTCTGTCTCTTGAGGCAGTCCTAGGTTGTGGAGGTGCTTCCGCAGTCCTACATGGCCAGTGAGATAACCCACCAGCAGCCTTAGGTCCGCTCTGTATAAAGTGATAGTGCCCCTTAAGGTAAAGGGTCTTTTAAGATCTTTAGCTTATCTAAGACCTGGGACTGACTCCCAATAGGCTAGGTTTATTGCTTTAATCTAGTCTTCTATCAAGGATTTGGAGGTGGACCAACGTACTTACGTATTTCAGTCTAGAAAACAGAGGTCCACTTACCCATTGCCATCGAGACCTTGGAGTTGGGTCCTGCGACACCAGCCCCTGTGCCATGTTCCATCTTTGACCCGTCAGTAAACCAGTGGAGATGTTTTGGATCACCAGGAAGAATAGTTTCCTCCCACTCAGAGCGATCCGGGTTAATCGCTCTGAATTTCCTTTGGAACCGCAGTTGACTAACCATATGGTCGGATACGCGGCAAATGGAAATGTTTGGGATATTTTTAAGGATTTCCATGTGTCCTTTGACCGTATAGGGGCAGTTGGATGAGATCTGAAGTCTCAAGGCACTTATGGCGGCGGATTTCCATATGAAGAGATGCAAAGGGGTCAATCCAATGATTGCCTCCATTGCAGCTGTGGGACAGGTCCGCATAGCTTCGGTAATGGAGAGGCAAGCAAGCCATTGCAGTTTGCTGCACTTGAGGATCGCCGTAACCTGTTTAGTGTTTGGCCACCAAACTATGGCAGCATAAGTGACAACCGGTTTAACGATCATATTGTACATCCAGTACACATGGACCCCATGTCTTACCTAGAAGCCTTTTGCAGGCCCATATGGCCCTTGTGGATTTGCTGATGACGTAGTCAAGTTGAGCGTTCCAGTTCAGTCTCTTGTCTAAATTTACTCCCAAGCATTTGACTGAGTCTGAGTACTCAACTGTACTCAACGGAATCAAATTTTACTTATCTGAAATAGTGTTCAATGTACAGTAAAAATTATAGTAAAAAGACGTGGCTCCCTAATAATAAAATAACTCACAAAAACAAACTGTTAACCGCAAAACACTAAAAAAGTGAAGAATATTGGAATTTTTCTCGATCTTAGAAGCTACATATCTTCTAAATGGAGTTACTCAAGTATCTTTTTCCGTAAAACCTTGTGTCATAGTGAATAGTGCGGATAGCCCCCTTTTTTCAAAGATATTTAGGAATCACCCCTGAAAATACAAGCCACATAGTCCTACAAAGAATTTTATTGAAAGACTGATGTCGTATACAAGACCAGATTTTTTATGTTTGGAAGTCTAAGCTTAAGTATAATTCTTTATACAACCAGTCTGTCAAGTCGCTCGCGTCATGGTGCTATGTCTAGTAGCAAGCTAAGCTTGAAGATATAAAAATGATTTAAGTTAAGAGAAGCCTGGAGAAGACAGTAAGCCTAGTGATTAAGCTCTTAGATGGTATTGTTTTGAAGCAGCCGACTTGCTAACCTGGCTTGAGATAGCGGAGGGATATGCCCCGCCACAAAGGTCCCGAGAAGAGTGAAACCAAAAAAGTCAAAACCACCATATCCCTACGTTCAAATTGTCAAGCAACAGTAATCTCGAACCTGAAACACAAGCACGCAGCACGCTAAAATATGTTATGTTGCTTTATTGGTTTGGATTCTTCTACTCATCACATTTAAATAGTAACACTATAAGTACGTTTCCATGACAGCTTGAAGCTTACTTGAAGCGTACTTCAAGTACCAAATGTAAACGCAAGCAGCTCGACAAAAAGATTTTTCTGATCGGCTCGAGTGCTTGTCATGTAAACCGAGCGAGAAAGCTTGAGTGCCTGAAATTTTGAAAGCTTTTAAATGTGTCTAAAAGCAATTTGTGGGAATATGAGGAGACAAAATTATTAATAAAGAAATAAAAGCACGATAAAAGAAAGAAATATAATAGTAACTTCAAATGACAGCAGAAAAACTCAAGCTCATTTCAGGCTAATATGCCGCTTCAAGTAGGCAAAGTCTATATTTTCTGCCAGCTCTCGTTCTATTGATAATATCATGCGATGATTTAAACGTGGCTCTTGCATGATTTTCGATCATTTTTTATCATTTTTAGTTTAAGTTCACCTTTTGCAATTGCCTTTTCGCCTTTGTAAGCGCGAGTGTCGACAGCAGCTTAACACCGAGCGGTCCCCCAACTAAGTACCAACCGTGTCTAATATGCTGCTTGACCACTGGATGGAACGAGAACTGGTTTACGTTTGTCCGTTTGCTTCCCCCCATATAATTCTTTAAAATTCCAATCAGAGCATATTAACTGCGCTCCAAATTCACTCCTTTTAGCAGCATTTTTGCTGGGATACCTTCCCGATTGCCTTCTTGGTGTGCTTCTACTTGGTAGTACTTCTAATTGGTAGTACTTCTTGGGGTGCTTCAAAAAGCGCCACCAATTAGAAGTACTCTAAGAAGTTCTACCAAGTAAAAATTCTACCAAGTAGAAGTACTACCAAGTAGAAGTACTCCAAAAAGTCCTACCAATTGGTAGTACTCCCAATTGGAAGTACTTCAAGAAATACTACCAATTGGTAGTACTTCTTATAGGTGGTACTTCTTGGAGTACTTCTAATTGGTGGCACTTCTTGAAGTACCCCTTGAAGTTTGTCCGTTTTCTTCGCCTCGAATACAATTCCTTAAAGCTCCAATCGGTGCATATTAACAGCGCTCCAAACTCGCTACTCTTAGTAGCGCTTCTATTTTTCCACGTTGGGATAGCTTCTGGGTGCCAAAAGAAAGATGAGTTTTGCGCCCCAGAGCTATATACTACGTTTACATGATCAGCTTGATTACTCCAAAGCTTGAAAATTCAAGAAATCGAGCGCGTATATGGTCAACTGCGCTTGAAATCTTGAAAGCTTGAGTTGATGTTTATAAGCTTGAGTTGACATTTTATGGATTTTAGGTACAAACAAGCTGAATGGCGCGCAAACCACAAATGTCAAACTCAAGTACTCAAGCTTTGAAGCGGCGTTTACATGGAAAATTTTCAAGTCGAGAAGGTAAATTTTTGTTATCGACTTGAGTGAAGCTTCCTCCGTTTACATGTGGCTTGAAGCCGGCTTGAAGTATGCTTCAAGCTCTCATGTAAACGAGGTAATACACAAGGCTTATCCACGAATAAAGAACCGACGATCAGTAACTATATTCAACGTTCTGAATGAACTTATTCTTACCACAATTTTTTTATTTGAAATTTCAATATCCTGAAGGGGCTCTCAAACAAATTTTAGCCCCAGACCACCCAAGGTGATGTAGCGGTCCTGGTTATGCCTCCGAAAACAAGTAATCTCTCTTAACAGCCAACAAAGGATGTGACGCAGGCAGACCAAAACGAAACTTTGGCATCCTATTATTAACTGGCTAATCTGGCGGGATGCTTTATTATTGCTACCTCTGAGGACATATCGTTGGTGAAGAATGGAAACCTTCTATGTCAAAAAACATTTTGTTCTCTCTGCTCTTAAGCTTTGGCAAAGTTTCTTATCTAACCGCTCTCAAAAGGTTAAACTAGGTATCTAAAGTTCCTTAAGTGCCCTACTACACCGTAGAGTCCCTCAAGGTTCCATTTTTGGGCCACTTTTATTCAGTATTTTTACTAACGATATTCTAAGATTCATATATATGTAGACGATGTGTAGCTTTATTTCCCTGCGCTCTGAGAAGAAATGCATATGTGTGCGAAAAAGCTTGCTGTTTACTTTCGTCATGTACCGTACCGTTCGACATTAAATATGCTGCAGCTAAATCCTGTGAAATCATCCCAGTGTATTTTTATATCGCTCATTCTGTTTGTCCTGACATTTCTGCTATCGCGTTAAAGTCGGTTCCTCTTGTTCATTCCCCCTGGCATCGACTATTTAAAGACTGGTTGGAGCAAAATCCCACAATTAACGCTAGCTCAATCCAAACTCCAATTCCAATTATTTCTGAAACTTTCAGTGACAACTAAAATAATCTAAAATTTTAAATTCTGTACTTTAGTTCTACGGAAATATTTTAGGTTTTCTAACCAAATGCAAAAATCAGTTTCGTCCCACACCACCTCATCATTGAATATCTTAAAGTCTAGTCTTTCTCTTGTGGTTTTTATATCAATACCCCTTTAGGCACCATACAGAATCAAGATCATATATCACAACCTGAGTGCCTTTGGCAGAAGAACAAAAGCCTCATTGTCATACAAAGTTTGCAAATATTTCACAAAGCACAAGAAACACCTGTTCCCAGAATACTTATTATTTTCTTGCCAGGGAGTTGCCATCCCTTCATGAAAGATTACAGAAACCAAATGACAAAGTTAAGGTTTCTGAATTTTGTCCAACTCTTTACAACGTGCGACTGGGGGGTATACGTGTACTGTCGTTCAGACATATGTACATACATACATATTTACCCGCAGATAGAATAAATTTACCAGATATTTTGCTTCGACGTAGAAAGTCATATGTAATCATAATTGCTCTGAGCCTTTGCTGCTAAATATATTAATCCTGGTCCGTCAGAGGGTCCTGAGAGGATTATGCTGAGTTTGTCCCGAAGGTATGTCGTTTATGAAATCTTACATTAATTAAAATGCTTGACAAGTCCACAGGCTTGTGAAAAGTAACGTGCCCTTTCTATTTGTGTCTGCAGTCTTAAGGACATATCCTTCGTGATCCTTAAGTCCTTTCATAATCAAAAACATCTTAACTCAAGTCATTTAACTGACATTCATAAAAACAAAGGTTCTATTCAGCTGTAGTTAAAAAAGCTACCAATAGTCCAGTCAAATAAGGCAAAAAAAGGGGTCAACCTCGGAATTTGAGGTAATAAGCTGAAAATTGGCATGAAGCTTTGTTTTGGCATTTTACATGATGTGTCAAAAGTCACATATAATCTCGTGTCCGCGTCTTGAGATATTAGAGGTCAAAGGTCACAAAAATCAGTTTTTCGCAAATATCTCGTAAATTATCGGCTTTACGCAAATTTTGTTTGAGTAAACTTTGTTCATTAGACAAATCTGCATAAAACTGTCTTGTACAGAATTTACGTAGAATCAATAGTTTTCGAGATACGGGGCTGAGAAAACTCGAGCATCGCGCTGCATTCTTTTCCTCACCACCTTGGAAGTAGAACTCAAGCAGCCTTTTTGCATGGTATCCCCAGTAGGCCTAGTCCATAGGTTACAGGTTATGAAATAATTTTATTGATTATCTCTCTAACTCTTCTATTTCCACTTCTTTCATATTGCCATCTTCATCTGTAATCATCTCAGAAGAGAATAATGAAAGGTAGTCGGCGTTATCATCGTTCAACTCAGGGTTAATGGGTGTATCCTCGGACATTGAATTGAGACACGACGGGTCCCGACAAGAGCCATACGCTATGGAACATAACAATTTCACTTTTCTGCATTTACTTGTCAAATTACAGTTTGACCTCGGAATGAGAGGTAATAAGCTGAAAATTGGCATGAACCTTTGTTTTGGCTTTCTAAATGATGTGTCAAAAGTCTCATATAATCTCGTGTCCGCGTCTTTATTTTTTCATGTAATTGAAAAGTAACGAAGTGACATACTTTAGGTATATTATAATTATTTATATCTTCGTTCCGTAGCGTATGGCTCTTGTCGGGACCCGTCCGAGGATACACCCATTAACCCTGAGTTGAACGATGATAACGCCGACCACCTTTCATTATTCTCTTCTGAGATGATTACAGATGAAGATGGCAATATGAAAGAAGTGGAAATAGAAGAGTTAGAGAGATAATCAATAAAATTATTTCATAACCTGTAACCTATGGACTAGGCCTACTGGGGATACCATGCAAAGAGGCTGCTGAGTTCTACTTCCAAGGTGGTGAGGAAAAGAATGCAGCGCGATGCTCGAGTTTTCTCAGCCCCATATCTCGAAAACTATTGATTCTACGTAAATTCTGTACAAGACAGTTTTATGCAGATTTGTCTAATGAACAAAGTTTACTCAAACAAAATTTGCTTAAAGCCGATAATTTACGAGATATTTGCGAAAAACTGATTTTTGAGACCTTTGACCTCTAATATCTCAAGACGCGGACACGAGATTATATGTGACTTTTGACACATCATGTAAAATGCCAAAACAAAGCTTCATGCCAATTTTCAGCTTATTACCTCAAATTCCGAGGTGAAACCCTAATTTGACTGGACTACAAAATTTCAATTCAAAAGGAAGAAACGAATTCTCCGACTGACTTTTCACAGCGATGCGAATCCTTCGAATCGCTCCATTAAGAAATGAATCCTTTTTGAAATTGTCCACATGGAAGAGAGCGAAAATCTAAATAAAGCAGTAATCTTAAAAGGATGTGTTGTTAAGATTGGAGATTTGCATAATTCCTCCTTGACGAAGTTTGCATATATTACAAATAAAGGATGTTGTTAAATCCTGAGGTTAACAATAAACCGTATCCCTGTACACCCTACCGCAACACATCCACACTGAAGCAGACAATTCTATTGACAGCTGTAATATCAGCTGAGACCTTCGAGTAAATGGGGTCACATGAAGTCTCGTAGAGGATTATATGCTGCTGAATGGGCTGCACTTATAAAAAGGTGGATGAATACCTTATCGCGTGCAGCTTTTTGCTCATTTTAGAGAGGAAAGAAAACAATGTGATGCCAGCTGGGGTGACAGTTTGTAAGTGGGTTTCCGTAGTAAGACATGTAAGAGGGGTGGGTGGAGAGGATCAATTTGAAATGCAGTGCTCATTTTTTTTAGAAAAGATCAACTTGTCAGCATGCATGTTTTAGAATGTTTGAAGTTTATGATTTTTGCAATTTATTCAAACGTAAAACAATTTGAATATTATCTTAATGGAAGAGGAGGAGAACCTGACGTTGGAGCTCTTGGAAGTTGTATGAGTTCATTTTTTTATCAGTCGGCTGAGCCAGAGAAGAAAGCATTACTTACACAGTTCCCAATTAGCGGAGAGAAGTACATAACTGTTCAGGCATAAAGTATTTGGACCTAAGGACTCGTACATGACAATGCATGCTTATAAAGGAAAAGTTTTTTTTTTTCAAGGGGTTGCCCCTGAAGTTTTCCACATTTTAATTGTGGTCGTATAAACCAGGAGTGGCCAAAAGGTCGATCGCAAAGAAAATTTTGAAACTAAAACACTAAAAAGAACATTATACCATAGTGCCTGTTTAGACGGGTCGCGCCCACCACCTTTCAACACGAAATTTGTCGATGCGGGGAGTGTTCGGGTGGGAGGGAAGTGCGTCTCGATTTAAAAGCGACTCACGTTCGCCTTTTCTGATCAGCTGTTTGTTCTAATTCCATTTTGTATCACTTTAGTGTTCTATTTTATTTTTGTTTCAGCCGCCGTGATGAGCAGACGTGTTTTAATGAGGAAGGAGAATCTCTTTACTTATGTTCTCTAGGGTTGGCCAAAAAAAGCAATTGTTAAAATAAAATTAAACACATAAAAAGGTCTGTGGAAGTAATTATTAAAACGGATGAGCTGAATCAAAATTTTAAATTAAAAAATTAATTTAACAATTATTATAAGAAAATTCAATAAAATAATAGTCAAAACAAAATAATAAAATCAACATTTTTATGCAAATATTTTGACACCTTTGGTAGAAAGTGTGATAATTTTTTGACGTGACAACGTCTATTAAATCGGTTTAAGATAGGACGCGCGTGTGAAAATGTCCCGCACAATGTCCCGCACACAAAAAAAAATCATATCTCCGCCCCCATACATGTTAGGGGGGTGGTTAATGGCTCAAAATTTTCGTTAATTTATCCTCTACACGGGAAAAATACATTCATTCACCTTATTGACGTGACAACGTCTATTTAATCGGACGCGCGTGTGAAAATGTCCCGCACACAAAAAAAAATTTGCTTCGAAATATATAATTTATTAATTGAGAAAATAATACAAAACGTAATAACAGACGTTGTCACGTTCAAATTAATAGACGTTGTCACGTTAAAATACGGACGTGATACTTCACATCCAAGACCATTAATTTTTTTAGAAATGAATTTTGATTGCGTATATTGCATATATTGAATTTAGCGAAATCATAAGCTTAGGGCCTGTGTGAATTGGGACTAAATTGATGACTAAACTAAATTTTGCAGTTTTCGTCGTTAATGTAGGAAATTGCTGTGTGAATTCGTTTAATGACTAAATTCAATTGACAATAATTTTTACTTTTATAATTTATAGCATATGCTTTGTATGCATTAAGCACCTAAATAAATGGATGTAGAAAATATCACTATTGACAACAGGCTATTAGTTCTTAACTTTATTTTCCGTTGTATTGAACTATTTTGAAATAAATTCACCCTCAATTTAGTCAACTGTCAAACAATTTAGTCTCCTCGCCAGAAGACTAAATACTGTATTATCGACACTAAATTTTAGTCATCGAATTCACACAGGCCCGTATCCTGTTCGTGCGGAATTCAGACTCCCCTTTAAAATACATGTAAAACAGTGTGCGGAATTCAGGTTAGAGAACGGTTTGAACTCCGTCCATAAAACCTAGTATCCTGTTCGTGCGAAATTCAGATCCGTAAATGAACTTTGTACTCTAGAAAACAGATGGCGTTTTTTTTTAATGGAGACTTCTCGTTTCTTTTTTCGCAGGATACTTAGGGCCTGTGTGAATTCGATGACTAAAATTTAGTGTCGATAATACAGTATTTAGTCTTTTGACGAGGAGACTAAAGTTTTTGACAGTTGACTAAATTGACGTTAAATTTGTTTCAAAATAGTTCAATACAATGGAAAATAAAGTGAAGAACTAAGAGCCTGTTTTCAATAATGATATCGTCTACATCCATACATTTAGTTGCTTACTTAGCATATACTATAAGTTATAAATCTAAAAATTATTGTCAATTGAATTTAGTCATCAAATGATTTCACACAGCAAATCCCTACATTAACGACAAAAACTGCAAAATTTTGTTTAGTCATCAATTTAGTCACAATTCACACAGGCCCTTAGCTTCAAGAAATGTATTTTGTATTTTCATGAGCGGCAATTTTGACGTTTACTTATCGAAGTCACACAATATTGAAAAGTGTAACATTAACAAATGTTCGCGTCAAATAAAAATTATATTTTAAATGCAAAATCTTCTCTTGATTCTTTTTACTCTCTCTTAATTTATAATGTTTTAGCTAGTCCAATTTATTAGTACGAGGATATACATATGTATTAGGGTGGTTCTTAAAAAACTTTTTTCTTAATTTTCTTTGGGGCACCCTGTTACTTTGTTCTACCTACTATATAAAAAAGAATTACTGTAATTTTTTGGGATTTTTAGACTTAGGTTTAGGGGTCGCTACCGCCAAATATAAATTCAATATTTTAGGACGACATCTGGATCGGTTTGGGCCCTTCTTCTATGGTTTACACTCGAGTTTCGCTTAAAAAGAAATATTTCTCTTTTTGTCCAGCCCTAGTTCTCATTCCGTTTGCTTCAGCTGTCTTAAAAGCGACTGGACTCAAAGCGACCCGTCTAAACAAATTTTCGCTTTGGGGCGCCTCAAAAGGAGAGACAAAGCGAACCGTCTAAACAGGCACATAGACTTCACTATCTGTCATACAGATGTTCAGCTTCATCAGCAAATTTTCTGGGTGGATTTATTATAAATCCAAGGGCGAAACTTTAGTATATTCATTCGACAAATCTCTCCGCGCATTTGACCAAGTTCTCTGTTGATAGATAAAGGAAGAGAGGAAGGGCAGGGTGGCTTCGGAACTACATTCCACACGGACGAAATGAATTTTTGATGTTAATACTTCTTTAGGCACGACTGGTACTTTTTGGTCTGGGGTAAAAAATAGAAACTGGCGTCACGCGCACTTTTGTTGCACACCCTTTTTTGGGCAGTTGTAGACATGTAGCTGGCTAGAGCATGGCCGAAAACGATTAATCCAAGCAAAATATTATAGCTGGCTGGAGTATGGCAAATTTGGTCGAGCTCCAGCCACGAACCGCAGGGTATAATTTTACGGTATTCGAAGCAAAATAGCTACGAGGAGTGTGAGGGGTTGCGTTTCAATGTTGCAATTCATTTCATATTCTCGCACAACGTAATGCTGCTGTCCGTTGCTGGAAGCCAGCTCTACATAGATGCAACATTTAAATATTTTGCTTGAGTTAATCGCTTTCGGTAACATGGAACCCGTTTTGCTTATTCGACTGGGCATTTGTATTTTACTTATCTGCGGTTGTATGTTATGCACTTTCTCATGCGCACTTTTGTTAGAAAAATTTGCTTTGGGTTTGGGTGTACTCGTGAGCACTCACCCAACAAGCATTTCATTACGCTAAAATTCGGAAACTCTTCAGCATTCGACGAGTCGCGCGTTTGGCTAGCCGTTGGAGGCTAAACAATCGAGTAAATTTTTTGTGTAGGATTTACCCATACCTTAAGTTACACCCAATTCGACCTGAAAATTTTCGCCTTGAGGGCAAGTATTACCATATACTGACCGGCCGCCAACTGGATGGCCTGAAGTTCAAGAATGACTACAGTTCAAGAAAGCTAACAAAAATTGCATTTATCTTCAGTTCGGGCTTGAAGATCTGAACTTCTATTCACTCTCGAGCCGTGAATTGACGGCAAGAATTCACTCCGTCTACTCGTAACGGAAAGCAAGGCGAGAGCTACGCGTGGAAACCATCCACACTCGCTTTTGCGGGTGTTCACGGCGTGAGACTGGAACCGCCTTGAAGCTTTCGTTGAGGCCATGAAAATTTTTGAATTAATAACCAAAAGCGTTTTCGCCGGTGTGTCTGTAGGGAATCATGATTTCATCTGCATGCCACGGCCTGTTAGGCGGATACCTGAAGTATCATCCCTCAGTTAGACTTAGTCAAGCTTAATCATGCCGGTCGACCTGGTCTGACAGACCACTGCCTACCGGCAGCCTGTAAGTAAAAGGGGGTCTTCAGTGGAGAAACATGTTTTACTTAATTTAACCCAGTTTTCTAGCCATTTTGCACTGTTTCTTTAAAAAAAAATTACGTGATATTTGCCGAGACCCCCCCCACACATGAGTATTATTAGAACTAGCTGTAACCTTGTGCGCCTCGCTACACCCATAAGCCATTAGCATGGCGTGCGCCAAAACAATTGGGAATCTCAAAATCGCTTTTTCCTTGATCATCCAAGGGTATATTCGAAAAGGAAAGTATAACATCGTTTGCAGGCATTGATCGAGGTAACGTTGAACTAAAATCCATTGCAAGCAGGGTCAGAGCGCCTCCGAAGGGCCATAGTGCATTCGTTCCAAATTATAATTTTGCACGTTTTAAGGACTGTGGCAATATGGAAGTTTTTACTAATGTTACATGCAGGTGTTTCTATCTGGTTCAAATTCGATGTGAGCTTGGGTGCTGAATGCACTGCACGTCCATCATAAAGTAGCGTTGATGCAATTCCCGATGATGTTACTGCAATTGCAATCACATTCTGCATTCGAATCGACGTTAAAATCAAATTGCTAAGAAATGTTTTGTCTGGACCACCTGGAGCATCTGGAAAAAATCCTGCTATTTCCGTCATGACGTGTCATGATTTTGTCGTAGGACTTTTTTTTGATCAGCAACTCATTTAAGTGAGGAAATATTTGACTTACATTTTTTGTGCAGTAAGGCGCATTGAGATGAGGTTTTTTGCATTCACTTCGTTAACTCGTCTAGAAACTTTGTACCATATTTTGGTGTTGTAATTTTGTGAAAATGCATTGCTGTATTGAAAAGTGCATTCTATAAGTGCATCTTTATGTAGCTTTCAAATTGATTTTGACCCACTTCCATATAACCGATCAACTTCAAATTTGGCCCATATGTATAGTTAGCGTGACAATGCAATCGGACCACTTTGTAAAAAAATCAAGTTGGCTGTTCCAAGATGGCAGTCGAATTTTGAAATTGTGTTCCTCGACCCCCGACATGTGAAAGGGTATTACAAGTACAATATAATGAGCTATGTTGCGTCATTCAAAATTCTTCTTGCCAATCGTATGAGCAGTTTCGGGGTATATAAAACATTTACACACAGACAAACTTTCAATTTTATATATAATACATATATAGATTACTTTGTAACGACAGGAGCGGCGGGTCAGCTCTCAGATAACCAAGGTTTAAATAGCAAAACTCCCGTTACGTTTATGTCCTTTTTTATTAATTATATCACACAACTATATTACAAAACTATCAAGGGGAGGAAGAGGGATGGAAATAAATGGTATAAGTCGGTCGGCGCCACTGGATCAACTCTCCGTGGCTTGTTTGTTTTTCTGTCTGTAAACCATACGATCAACTCTCCTATGGCCCTGTCCAACTGGACAGGCTATCACTATCAGGCAGAGGAATCATCTCTTCCACTGTCTGATCACGATTGACTTTCGCAGGCAGCGTTACCGTTCTACTACATATGTAGTAGTTTTACTACCCTTCTAGAAAAAGATGATAATCTACTACACTACTACATCAAGTTATCATTTTACTACCTTTTTTCGATAATTCCATTTTTTTTACTTATGGCTAAATCGATCATAGCCTTAGAATAAAGAACTACAGGAAAGGCCCAAATACGTGTACGTGAACGTAGTGAAATCTGGGGTCCGTCCCGAATAGCAGAATAACTTTTAAAGCATGAGACATTCTACATTTTGTTTGGAACGGCTTTTTTGATATCACGATATGTGAATTATAATGAAAGGATTTTGAGAATGATCAACGAGTTTTTTTTTCAAAGTATCGAATGTTGCTCAACATGCTGACCTCCAGCAACAACTTTGTACAGTTTCTTTTCGATTTGCCAAAAACCATCCGTTTGCACGAGCGTTGCCCTCCTCTGAGATACCACTTTATTATACTTGGACACCTTATCGAAGAAATGTGAACGGTTCCTGATCATATGGATGTGCGTTCTAATGGTGCTCTTGGTCGCATTCCGAAGAATAACGAATGCTTCTACTTGAAACACTTCGAACTGGTGGTGGCGAGATGTTCCCAACATTGCGTGCTTCAACAGCTCAATTTGGTTGAAAACGATACTCATTGGGAACATGATAATCGCTGAAGAAATTGTTTCTGCCTCGTCATCTTAGATACGCACGTTATTTGCTATCATTATTTTGACATGCATCGAATCCACGAGACTTGTGAAACAAATACCAGCATGACATGTCAGAAAACATTTTACACCGAATTCGGTTCAGTTCAAGGAATCCTGACCTCAAGGTGAATGACGAGATACATAACCAGGATTTGCTTTTGATCGAAGACATGTGTTACCTCATGTTCGGCAATTTGTTAGTCAAGTTAGGAATACCAACGCCTTATCATCAAATGAATGATGCTTTCAATAGAGAATTGGAGCGTGAACGTGAGCAAGATTGAAATGCATTGAACCAATCGGTTCGAGCGAATGTACCACTATCGAACTATGAAAGATCTGCGCAATAACTCAAGATGTTTTGGAGGCGCAATTATTTTACTATTTGGAGATTTGGCCAAAACTGCCAAACACTATCACTCATTCCAAGATCCACCGCTGCTGATGAAAAAAACGCTTGTCTCAAATCATCGACTCAGTGGCGCTTTATGAAGAAACGGCAGTTGACGACAAACATGCGAGCTGCCTTGCTAAACGATCCATCTACCGAAGATTTGTCTAAGCAATTGCTGACTATCGGTAATGGCAGTGTTGCTGTCGACGAATCGAATGGATTGATGTTGTTTCCGCCGAATTTTTGCAATTCAATTTCTTGCCTTCACCTGGACGATTAACAAATCAAAAGGCCAATACTTGAGTGCTTTTGGTCTGAATCTAGAAAATGAATGTTTCTCTCACGATCAGTTGTACATAGCATGTTAACGTGTCGGCAAACCATCCGCTTTGTTCGCTCTCGCACGTTACAACAAAACGAAAAATGCCGTATAACCAAAGCCTTCTACATTTACAAGCCATGCTGTAGGTGTTAGTATGTCGTTGTATGAAGTCCCAACTTAAATTTATGAAATGTCAAAATCCCATTAAAAATAAGGGAAAGAAGTGTTTCGTGTCGCGAAAAATGTTGTTGTTAGTGAGATTTTATTAATAATAATAGGTATTTTATCGAAAGAAAAAACGTGCAAAAGTGCAAAAAGTGTCCAGTGTATCTATTAACAACTTATAATTAAGTTGCTAATAACTTATAATTATAAGTTGTTAATAGAATCCATTTGCGGAATAAATGAATATGTTGGTTATGGAGGACTGTCTTATTCTCAAGTTATATCAAAACGTTTTTTGAGATAATGAAGTTGCAGTTAGTTTAATTAATAGGAATACGTGCATTAAAAGAGACTTTACCTTAAAAAGTAATTTTTTCAGTGCTGTAATTATAAAGAACGTGCAGATTTTTCGGTTTCATAATAGAATATATACCGATATATTTTACAGTTTTAAGGTGGATTTTGTTAATTAAAGACCTTTACGAGGAAAGTTGTTATAAATTCGCAACAGAACTGTGAAAAAACGAAATTGAGAGGAATACAATATGTATTTTTAAGGTTAAACGGCTTGTCTTATCTCGTGAAGCACTGGAGAATCCAAACATCAGGATATTGTGTGTTTCTATGTAAGGTAATTTGTTTTTCTGTTATATTAAAAACTATTTCTGAGTATAATAATACTTGAAACAGGTGCAGAACACATTACATACATCAAGGAACTAAAACGGATTTGAGGCGAACATCACCAACATGAAATCAAAATTAGTTTTATAATGTTTTTAATATTGTTCTGTCCCATCTAAGTAATTTTTTAGTGCGTTTGTTTAAATAAGATTCCTTGTATTTATTTTGTTTGTTATTGAAACGAAATAAGAAAGAACATTTGTGTACATTTTGAAAGATGTGTTCGAGATTTCGTTTAAGTTCCTAATGAAATTCTTTCAAGGAAATTTTGTTTTAATTAATTCTATTTTACAATTATCAACGTAATAAAAGTCAACAATCCGGTAAAAAGGTGAAGGCAGAAGTAATTTTCCGAATTTATTCCCAAAAAAAAACACATAACCACACTTCGAAGTCCCATGAATCTTTGAAATTGAAGTCCCAGACCCTCTCAACTACAGGCCATGCAGTTTTATCTGGCACTAATACAACCATAGCTGAGAATAGTCCCAAAATTTGACAGTTGCTGAGAATTTAATGGCGCAGAGTACGTTCGCGAGTGTTTTCGTTATAGTTTTGTGGTAAAAAGTGGTAAATTATTGAAATTTATCGCTTTAAACCATACAAGGATTATCAGTGATTATTTCTTTAGTGATTTAATAAAAAAAAATATAAAAAAATAGTGATTTAGTGTATTTTTGGTGTCTTAATTGTTAAGGTGATCAATTTATTTTACATTCGCGGTGTTTTTTTGTGTATATTAAGGGAAAATATGCTGAATATTTAATTAAAAGTGATTTTAAAGTCATTAATTAATTTATTTTGCAATTATTACTAAACATATAAGTACAGAAAAGTGCGAATGGAAAAGTGAATAAGAGAAGTGTTTTTCGGCACCTATATTTTTAATAATAATATCATAATATATGTATTAATCACTTTAAAATCACTTTTAATTCCATAACTACACAAAACATTAAATATTCAACATTTTTTTCGTAAATAAACATGAAAAAACACCGTGAATGTGAAAAAAAAGTTGATCGCCTTAACAATTTGAACACTTAAACTAGGGTGACCCGAAATTTCCGAAAGCAAAAGAGTATGAATGAAATTATAGATGTTATACCGATGTTAGATATTTAGAAAAATATTTATTTAAGCAATGCATATTTTTAAACCAACGTATGTATTTAAATTAAAAAGACAGCACTGTAAGTAATAGGAATATACTATTTATTATAGACAATAAACACAAATAGATACATAATGTATATAAAGCAAAAATAAAAACTTAACAGATGTGTATTCTAACTCCTTTACGTTATTATAAGTGAAAAAAAAAAACAAAGTACTTTTCCTCTTATTCATACATATGATAAATTCTACTTTTTC
Organism: Thereva unica; assembly: GCA_949987705.1. Taxonomy (NCBI): domain Eukaryota; kingdom Metazoa; phylum Arthropoda; class Insecta; order Diptera; family Therevidae; genus Thereva; species Thereva unica. The sequence continues at coordinate 88,440,337 of OX465284.1, forward strand.
AAATCAAATGCTTAAGAATTATATTTTGTCGATTTTTTAGCTTTTTGTAATAAATTTATATCTCCTTTTATTTTTTTAAAAAATTCTTCGCAGGTAAAGTTAATATTTAATATTACTTTCATCACATCTTCCAAAGTTGAAATTTGCGGCCTACTTTTTTCTTCAGACAGTAATTTTTTATTATGCTAACCAGTCTTTCGCATTGCACATTTGCACCAGGTAATGTAAAAATAAAACATATCAAAGGTTTTATTAGAGGTCCCGCCAAAAGAGTTGATGCCGGAGCGCGCAGCTGGGGAAATTAAAGCTGCACACAAATAAAAATTGCGCACATATTGATAAGAAATGCGCTTATGTATTTTCAAATTTCCCCTTCGAAATTTGTTGCGACTAGGCTATGGGACGGGAACGGCATGCGGTGATTCTACTGCGCATGGAAAACGCGATTTTCTCGGCATCAACTCTTTTGGCGGGACCTCTATCTTTAAAAAAAGATTTAATTTCATTAAATCTTTGTATATAGATTGCCAACGGTCCATCATGTTCACATTCTTTTGATTCCATTCTTTCAAGTGGGCTTCCAAGCACCTATTAATAATATTATAAGTATCAAAATTATCGTTGTCGGTAACAATGTTGTTCCTACTGAGAAACAGTAGCAATGAGCTCCGTCCGTTTTTACAAATATTTGACAGTTCCATATAAACGAAACGAAACACTTAAACGATACTGGCCATGTTTACGCGGAGATTGACACAGTTCAATGCAACTTAACACATTTAGCAAAGCTTAACAACCCTAAGAAAAGTGATGCGATATTAAAAAAAAAGAGTATATTTTACAATTTTTGAAAAAAGAGAGAGTATGGATAAATCGGATGCCAAAAAGAGTATAATACTCTTAAAAAGAGTAGTTCTGGTCAGCCTACTTAAACACACTTAATCACCAAATTTGTTTTATTTTTTTTAATAAAATCACTAAAAAACTATTCACTGATAAATACAATATTTTATCACTTTTTACTGCAAAAATAAACACAAAACTTCTGCGCGTACGGCTTCCGCGCCATGTTACTCCGGTGTGCGGTGACTTTTGGGACTATTACCACCACCACGAAAAATTCATCTACGAGGCCTGTAGTTGAGAGGGCCTTGAGTCCCATGAATCTTTGAATGTGAGTGTGAGATTTTGTTTTGCATGGCTTGTAAATGTAGAAGGCTTTGCGTATAACACAATGCGTTTCAATGAAAGGATTTGATCCGAGTGCAACCTATCCAGCAAATAGTTTAACAGAAAGTAGTGCAACAATGCTATGCGAATCATTTCGATTCGATTTTTGAACATTTATTGAACTTAATTCATTTTGAGTATTCATTTTATCTTAAAAAAATCTAAATTTAATTCAGGTAGTAAGTTAAGAGAACATTTATTGATTCTGAGGCGGTATGAAGTTCGCCGGGTCAGCTAGTGAATGTTATGCGTAAATTTTCGTAGTGTCAATGGAGTATTTCAATCTTGATTTGAAATTAAAAACTTTCCTACCTCTTTTTTCAAAAAGGTAGTAGTTTTTACTACTCTCAAAATTCATCTTACGGTAACATTGTTCGCAGGCAAGCACCGGCCTTTTATATTGGTGTCCTGTTCTGTTTTGGTAATGTCAGCAGTTTATTCAGCGGTTGTGTCTCTTTTTGTTAACAGCGGTGGTGCCGTTATGTTTATTTACAGCGGCTTGTTTCGTTACAACTTTCCCTGATAAAAAAAAAACATTAATTAAGAAATTTCATATTTATGACCGCCTTTGTTAGGCGGCTCTCCCGCTGTGCACCGCCGTGGCATTAAGCCAGGATTTGCGATAGCATGACCACTTATCTCAAGTCACCAAACAACCACCCAGACTATAATATACAATCCAAGGCGGCCGTTTAGTGATAGCGCCCTTTGCCCCACAGTCGTTCCCTTTCGATGGCCCAACAAAATGGTTTTTCTCATGCATTCATGGTAATGTGACTCCAGCAAAACAAAACTAGGCAACTCTGCTCATTCTCATATTCTGTATTTTTTTTCGCGAAACAAAACAACAATAATTTTAAAATATTCCTAATCTGCAAAAGAAAATTTTCTTCAAGCATCAATTTTGAGGTTTTGGCTTGTATTTTATTTTCTTTCATATTGTCCACCCCTTGGACAAGAAGACAAGAAGAGACAAATCCGCTTCATAGAATAGTTTTTATGCTCATTTTTAGATACAGTTTCATTTACTTCTGAAACTACATACATTACCATGACTAAGAAAAAACAAAGTGAAAGCTGTTTCTTCTCTTTTAGTAAAATAAATCCAACATAGAAAATGTTATCATAAAAAATAAATTAAGCAATAAATCACCATAGCACATAAATCGCCCAAAAATACAACACTGCTGCTTTATGTTAGGAAGTGCTTCGAAGTGAGTGTCCTGAAAACTATTTTTAGCAGCAAATTTCTGTTGGACAGGATAAGAACCCAGGGAAAGACATGTTATTTTATAAGGATTCAGGCAGAGGATACAGCACCTACCTGTAGGTGTCTTTTTATGTGATGGAAAACTTAATTGCTAGTAAAATGCTAGAGGGTAGATAACCCACAGGATTCTGGATGAGAAATATGAATGAGCTTTATGAAATTGATCAGCATTTTTTTCAGGATGCCGCTACCCTTGTGCAAACAAACATCAAGTTCGTGAGCCTTCCCGTCTATCACAGGGTCTGGCTAGACCTTCATAATGTTATATGAAAATGACGGCATTAAAGAGTAATGCATTAATATTTTTCACAAATACCCAAATTTGATAGTAGGTACCCGGAATTGTTCAATAAAACACAAAAAAATTGTTAATTCATAAAAATTTTAATAATTTTTTTTTCTTAGCTTCAGAGTAGGCATCATCTGAAGTAGGCATCATCGAGTGCAATTCAACTAAGGTGTCGTGTGGCTCAATTCTCCGTACATTTTACGTAGGTTGATTGAGATGTAGTTTTCAGCTCCTTCAGAGATGTTTTTAGCACCTCGTAGCACCTCGTTTCTACTAGCACTGACAAATGTGGGCTTGCATCCCCTATTTGCAATATCTATGTTATTCATATCAAGAAATTCTAGGAGACACGTATCCCTTTCGTACTCTCTCAAATCGAGTGGTGAGCATTTGCATCACAGTTTATGACGAATTTCCGGTTCGTAACCGATACCGCCACTAAATCTCTAGAAATAAAGATGGTAATGAAGAGATGAGTGACACGATTGTCAATTAAAAGGGCAGCGCTAGACGCCCCGCATCTCCGATCATATACTAGTTTACTTGACGCGGGGGTGGGCTGACTTTGCCAGAGGAGCCCGATCTTCTTGGCTTGTCTAGGACCCTTTGTTCTACCGCCTTTGACCTTGGGGAGGTGTTGATTTGCCCCGTGCTCCGACTCCAGATTCAGCAGGAGTGCTCTTTCTCCGCCCCACAGTTAGCTCTGATACAGGCTCTTTTGCGCTTGCTACAGATCTGAAACTACGCCGGCTGGTCCCGGAGTCGGTGCGAGCGCAGCTCCGTCGTCAGATGGCTCTATGGCCAAGGTGACGGCATTCTGCAGTCCTCGGAACAGCAGGAGCATTAGGAGGTGGCATTTCAGACCCTATAGTCTGAGCGTCACACGGCGATCTCTGCTCTTACGGCTGCTTCATTGGAGGATCTTTATCCTTAAGAATTAGCCTGGTGTGAGAGAATCGATAGGCGACTTTCCCCTTCAGACTAATTAACTTAGCCATGGAAGCGGTGTCCACTCCCATGACCAAATGAAGGGTATTGTCATTTACCCGTCTCTTGACCACTTTCCACTTGACAGTGGGAACAGAATTTTGTGGGGCGATAGTCGCCAGCTCTTTCTCGTTGGTTAGGCTACCACGGAGAAGATGCCTCGCCTGACGTGAGTCTGAGGGAAATTATCCGCTTCCACCAGAGTGATATTAAGAGCACTCTTGCTCCTAATGAAACAGACGTACTCGTTATCCATTTTACTGTCAGGGTTTGAGCAGACAAACTGCAGCCAGCTTCTTCTTTGGAAGGTCCCCTCGAAAGACGGCTTAACTTCGCCGCCTCACAGTGCGGCCAAAAGTCCAAAAAAACAAGTTTCTATTTAGGGGTTTTTCACCCTTGAGTTGGCTGCAATGATCCTTCAAGAAACTAAAATCGTTCATAGTGATGACTAATTCGTCATGCCCCTTCCTTAGGCTCAGTTGGATTGTGGCCTTCGCTCGAGCGTCTCTCTACAGTTAATACACTGAGAACGGTTACACAGGTGAAAATTTTTATGTAATACAGAAAATCAAACAAGACCAAATGGAATCCACTTCTGAAGGTGAGTAGAACATGTAAAAAAAGTACTAATTATCAATTGTTAAGTAGTGAAATAGGGAAAATAGTTTAAAAAAACTAAAAAATACGCTTTTATTTTAAAATGAACTAGAAAGTAAAAAATAATTTTGAATGTAAAGTTTTTATTGCTTCAGCTAGTATATGGAAACAACCCACCTTTCAAAATGTAAAAAAGCGTGGGGCTCTTTACCTATATTCATATATATGCCACATATTTTATTAACATCGGAACTTTTCGCCCCACGCTTTTTGACATGAATATGTCTTATCCCTGGGGTCTATTTGAAAGAATGTGCGGAGACGAAAATCGTTACCATGACTCATTACTGTTTAGCATACTTTTAGGATAAATTTTAGAAGCAAATTAAATTTATATTTAATTCTGCATATTTTTAGGTGAAAATATTATCGAAAGCTTTCTTAAGGTTAGAAAATTTTCGAGACATTTCTTTTGACATGAATATTTGTCGTTTTGCCAAAATGACTGTTTCGAGCACATACATTAACAAGAAGCTATGCTAGCAGCTTTTTTGCGTCCAATATCATAGCAGCTTTTTTTTGTTCAATCGCTGCGAGTTCTTGTTCCAAGAGTGAGAAAAAGTGTCCAGGATTTTTTACTTTGTGTGAGATTTTTTAAACAGCTTATGGGGCCCATCCAACTAGTTGTCCAAACTGAGTTGTGTAAAAAGTTGTTGTTTTGCCACAAACGCTTCAACTGAGTTGATATTTCAACTGTCAATTCGATATTTTATAGGCAATTTGAAAGTTAAATGAAATTGCAGAAAACCCGCGACTAAGTTTTATAATAATAAAAATTGGAGAAAGATGATTTTTTAGATTAATTATAATTGTTTTTAATTATTAATATGAATATTTATATTTTTCAAAATATAAATTAAATTCTAAAAGTATAAATTATGAAAATAATTTAATAATATGTGAACTTTCATAATTTAAATTAAAAATAATGCAAAATAAACTTGCAAAAAAATATATTCTTCGAATTCAGACTTAATTCATCCAAGTAGTTTGCCAAACTGCAATACACACAGTGCGACTAGTTGCCCAAACTCTAAACCCCGCCCTCATAAAATTAAAAGATTTTGATTTATCCCAACTGAAACCCCAACTGTCAAATCAGTTTGCCAACTGCCCCACACACGATGCGATTCAGTGACAACACAACTCAGTTAGGACAACTAGTTGGCTTGTGGATGGGCCCCATTAGAAAAGGTGTGCTTGAGTCGTCCGTCGCGCGATATTTTTGTGTTTTCGAAGCGGGGCGGAATCAGAATCGATATCAGGGAATTTTCTTACTACGCAGTTTGCGGATTGAGTGTGGTGCGGCTGCGGCGCGTTTAGAATTTTTGCAAAAGCACAATTTTTTTATTTTGAACGATTTCGTTTCGTGTGTTTGTATTCTGTTACATTGTGGAAAAGGATAAGGTGGTTGAAGGGTATGTATTGAAGCGAGCCAGATATATATTGTTGTGTGCATTCCTTTCGACCCCTCCAGGGGTTCTTTCCAATAAGAACAAGAAGGTGATTTCCAATAAGAACAAGAAACAAATAGACCCCAGGGATAAGACATATTCATGTCTACTGTGCCATCGAGAAGCCATGGCACTTCCCGTCTTTTTTTACATTTTGAAAGGTAGGTTGTTTCCATATACTAGCTGAAGCAATAAAAACTTTACATTCAAAATTATTTTTTACTTTCTAGTTCATTTTAAAATAAAAGCGTATTTTTTAGTTTTTTTAAACTATTTTTTTTATTTTCTACTTTTTATTCTATTGACGTGACAACGTCTTATAAATCGGTATACCCTGGGAGTCATTCGCAAAAAAGTTATCAGCAAATTCTCCGTTACCTTATAACTCATCGCTCTGTTCGAGTCTCAAGTCTCAAGTCTTAAGTCTCAACTCTCAACTCTCAGCTCTCAACTCTCAAGTCTCAAGTCTCAAGTCCCAAGTCTCAAGTCTCAAGACGTTGTCACGTAAAAACTTCGCCCGTATACGGACTTTACAGGCAACCAGGTATTTTTATATGTATTCCCCCATATTAGATTTAAAATGATGTCACTCAGCTTACTGTACTACACTCTTCATAAGCTTTTATTTGATACCCATACCAAGCGCGTTGTAAAGAAAAAGGTGATCCACATTTTGGGTTCGTCGTCATTTTGTTTCGGCCGCCATTTTGAATTTGGAGTGACTCCACATAGATAATAGTATTCTACTTGTCATATCCTTTCATTAGATACCCATAACAAGGTTGTAAAGAAAGCCATAGTCCGCCATTTTGTGTTAGTCGCTATTTTGAATGACGCCACATAGTAAATTGTATTCTACTTGTCATACCCTTTCATTAGATACCCATATTGAGGATCGGGGAGCACAATTGCAAAATTCGGCCGCCATATTGGAACCGCCATCTTGATTTTTTTTTAAAATGGTCAGATTGCATTGTCATCCAAACTAAACATGTATGCAAAATTTCAGCTTAATCGGAAACCGGGAAGTGGGTCAAATTTATCTTCCAAGATTTTATTACATAGTTACAAGTGAAGCTAATAAAAGCGTATTAAAAAATAAACAATAGTGTCATTTTTTCACATAATTTTTCCGAAAATTAGACTTTTCAAATGATACTGCATTAAAACGCTGCAAAACGCTGATTTGAAACCTTATTGAAATGATAATTAAATATATTATCTACCAAATAAAACAAGATTCAGCTGCCAAGAGCTGCCTATTCATCTTTTATGTCATGACATGAATCTTGATTATGTTAAATAATATACGCTATTTCACGCTAGGGGGTGGCTAACAGGGGTGGACAGGGGTGGCTTTTCTAATTTTTAATATCAAATTCGTAACAGTGACCCCGAAAACCTATAAATTTACATGCATTTTGATTGTGTTGAATAATATACGCTATTTCACGCGAGGGGGTGGCTAACAGCGGTTGAAGGGGGTGGCTTTTCTAATTTTTAATATCAAATTCGTAATTAGCGACCCCGAAAACCTATAAATTGACATGCCTCTTGATTATGTTGAATAATATACGCTATTTCACGCGAGAGGGTGGCTAATAGGGGTGGACGAGGGTGCCTTTTCTAATTTTTAATATCAAATTTGTAATCAGCGACCCCGAAAACCCCCAGGTAAGAAATTTTGTATCAATTAGTTGATTTATCGACTTTTGGCCAGCTTTTTGGGAATCGGCCGCACTGTGCGCCTGCTTTTTCTATGACGACTTCAATGATCGCCTCATGCAACTGCGCCATTTGCTCAGGTTTCAAGGAGCAGTTGACCATGTCAGTCGAGATGAGGCCAAGCTTAACGCTGCTTACCATCTGGCTAAAGGTGGGGCGAGTGGGCCCTTTGGCCGTCTTGGCCCCCTTCTGTTCCGGACGTTTCGAAGTGTCCTCCTCTGACCGAACCTTCCTCAGCTCAGTTTATTTGGAGGGCTTTGTTAAAGCCTTTTCCAAGGCCATATCTCTGGAGAGGCCTTTTTCCAGTGGTTCTTGAAAGCATTTTCTCTGGCGTTCTTCTCCAAGCCTCGGGCAACGGAAATGACCAAACACACACTGACCGAGTCTGCGTCTAAAGACCATCTTCAGCGCTGATGACCCGTCTGCAGAACCAGTGTGCCCAATGGTTCCTTGGTCGAAGCAGTTGATTTCCAACTGACGTGTCCAATGGCTCCCCTCATTGAAGCAATTGGTTCACAACTTGCGTGCCCGATGGCTCCGTTAGTTGAGGCAATTACTATCTCTTGTGTCCCTATAGACACTAGAGATGTGGCCATCTCGAATAAATATAAATAATAGTTTTACAATGGGCGAAAACGTGATTGAAACATAGTCCTTGGGCATGTGAAGAGGGCATCAGAAGGCTTGCTGCAGGACAGTACGGCCGTCTGATGGGTATACGTTTGTATATAACGTGACTTTAGCTCCCTAGCAAAACTAAAAACTCACCGCGTGTTTATTGAGAAAAACATCATGATATCCGGTGCCCATATCTTCAAATTCCAACATTTAAAACAAATTTTTCTTCGAGTGGTTAAATAAGAAAATTTCCCGCTTCACGTACGACAAACTGACGCCTGCTGAGCCCGTTCCTCTTGCGCATCGATAATCTTGAAGGATAAGTCGAAAGGGCCATTGTACATAACGAAAATATTCAAGTCCCCATAAAACAAATTCAACAATACCTTTGGTGCAGATTTTTTGGCTTGAATTGCCCGTGGAATCCCCGCGTATACAGCTTAGTCCTTGGCCATTTAAATCTTTTGGTCAAGTTTGGTCGTCGTGAGGCCGTATGTGCCTCACATCCCCCTAAAAATGTAAACGGCCGGTGTTCGCCCGCTAAAAGACGGTTTTTTATTTTTACTCGGATTATCACAAGCTTATGTTTTTTTTCAAATTAATTTTCAACAATGGACCCCCGAGTATTCGGGAAAGTAAGTCACCCACAGTGAGCCCGTATACTGTGCAAAGGCTAATTAAAACTGGGAGACGCCAGGTATCCAGTGTTCGGATATTAGAGACCAAGTACCTCCTTGGCCAGTCGTCTATCGGCATATCCTGTTTCACCTTTGATTGGGGTGATTTTTTTCAAGGGTGTTCTTATCTACGCCCGATTACCATTAACCAGTACACCTTGTAGAGTCATGACCACGCCAGGAGTCTGTTTTCACCCGCCCCACGAGGAAGGTGTAGTCGTCGGACTTCCAGCAGTGTAGCACAGTTCACAGCACAAAGTACCGTGTTAGTCCCCCTGTAACTATTGGCTGGCGACCATGTTATGGTTACATGCTTCTATTTGAAGAGCTTTCAGACAGAGACTATAGCCGAGAATACACATGCCGCCCGGAGTAAAAATTAAAAAAATGGGCTTACAGCGGGCGAACAGCGGCCGCTCGGCTTTTTAAGGGGATATGATGGGGATTTTTAACCATTTTTAATGGGAGTGCATACGACCTCATGACGGCCAAACATAACTAGAAGAATTAAATGGCAAAAAGTTAAACTGTACACACGGGCATTCCACTGTCAAATTTGAGCCAAAAAAGAATCTGCACCCTTTATACTGCCAAGGCCGGTATTTCGGTGTCAATAATCAATGACCCAATTTGTTTCTTTTGTTTAAAAGCTTCTGAAATATCGCTGTGCCAGTTGCTGCATAGTGTCGTGTCGAAGATGTAGGCTATTTAAGCTATTGTTAAAAAGTGTACTTAGTGCCTTGTTTGGCAAAATAAATAAATAAATAAATAAAAACTATTCGCTCGCCTCTCCTACATCGAGAGAAAGGTACTATCACCCAGCAAATGTTATACGTTGCAGTTCGTTCTTATCCTATTCTAATCTTAATTTTCACTATCTTATGAGCGTCTGGAACTCTTCAGATTAAGTTGTGTTAACAGTGGCCATAAGAAAAAAAGGTTTAATAGAGGATTGCACATTTCAACAAAAATCCAATTAAATTCGCAATATCCTGTAACTGCTCATAAAATATTGTATTAATAAATCGAGAGTGAAGGATTGATTATACACGAAACTGCAATCTAATAGAGGCAAACAAAAATATAAAATTTTCACAAAAATTATTTATAGCCACAAAAATGTGGTCATTGTGTCCGCCATTGTCGGGCACTTATACATACCTCCTTCTATGTTTTTAATGGTGATATTAATGGTCAAACCTTTTAGTTCAATAATGGCTAGATGGAAAGCAAACGGCGGAGGATGATGATAATAAATGGTCTGAGCGACATCACTCCATTTAATCCACTTCGCATAATATGTATCACGACGGGAATTTTCTGCGGATTTCTGATTGATTAATTGCTTGCTCGTGACATGGATTGGGATTGATTTGTTTGCAAAATAAATATTAATTAAAAAATATTGTTCACGTTGTCCTGGTGGCAGTGCTGATGATTGAATTCAAACAAACCATAGTTTAAGAATTGTCATTGAATTGTAGATATAATGTAGATTTTAGGAATAACAATGCAGGCCAACTAGAAATATTTTGTTTGGGTCGTATGGGGTTTCCTAAAAATTCCACACTAGGGCCAAACTTGGAATCGGCGTTGGGGACAAAATATAAAATGTATCGTTTTCCTTAACTTGGGCCAAATTAGGACTACAAAGTTTAGCCAAGTTTGGCTTAGTCGGAAAAAACTAAGTACTCTCTAAAAACGGATTAGTACCTAACTATTCACAGTTTTCCAGTGCACCAGTCAACCAATGGGAAACGACGAAGTGGTGCTAGTTGAACCACTGAAATTTCTGTAAAAAGTAGAAAAAAAGTTAACGCGAGTAATGTCTTCCCAAGCAGTCCCCCAACTAAGCACAAACATCAACCAATGCTGCTTGACCTCCGCGATGAAACGAGAGCCGGCCTATTAGGCCCCCATCCACGGTCAAACAAATCGTCAAATTCCTGGCCAACATCGAAAAAATTGCAAGTGTGCGTGTATAAAATACAAGTTTTCGAAGTTGGCCGCTGTTTGAAGAAAATATTCGTCTGGTTTAATATTTCCTTCAAACAGCTTAAATGTGTGTGTGAGTTTTGCCTGTGTGCCATGTAAAGTTCGCTTTGTTTACAGTAGATTATATGAAATGTCGCTCGGGATGTTTGAAGAAAGTTTTCCTCGTTGATGGCCAAAAATGTCAAAGCATAAATGTGTGCGCTGTTTGTCGAAAATTGGTTTGACGATTTCTTTGACCGTGGATGGGGGCCTAATGAGTCTATTAATGTCTATTAATGTCTTCAAAATAATTGCCGAATATATGAGTCGCATCTATTTTTTCTTATTATTGCCAGTTTACTGCAGTACAAAGAATCACTTAAACAAATTGATCAAGATGAGAACAATATAAGTGATATTCATTCCAACCTTGATAAATGTCCCGACACAAAGGATACCGAAAAGTGTGTCTTCATGCACACATAAATAAAATATGAACACATCTCAACACTGTGATGATGACGGCTGGAGAATAGTGGGATTGGATATCAGGAGAAGAGTATTGCCAACCCGCAACAAAAATAACAATTTAGGCAACCGCCCGGATATTAATAGTAAGAACAGAGGCAAAGTTTTAGATTTTTCCACTAACCGAGAAAGATCAGATAACGGGATTCAGATAAGTTTGGCAAAAAGTGGAAGGCCCACAGTTTTTAAAGACATCAACCGCATTATGGGTAGAGCCCACAGAGAGGTCCTTAGAGAAATATATAAAGACAGAATTTATAATTCCCCTGGAATTCGTGGAAACTTTTGCCTCTCATTTAATTCAACTAACAGATTCTCAGCAAACGAAGCATATGATGCGCTCAATCTTCATCTTACCAACCTAGTACCTTGTATTTTTTTACCTTCAATTCGCAAAACCTGGCAGTAACTCCTTTCCTCGCCTTAGAAACTCGAAAACTTAATCTCCTGCCTTACCAATAAAAAATCGCCCGGTTTTGACGAAATATCGAACTTTATTAAAGGTCGTCCATTAATTACGTTAGGCGTTTAAGGGGGGAAGGGGTCGAGCCAAATCTCACCCAATCTCGCGTGGGGAGATAGTCCACGGAAATGGTACTTTAACATTGCAAAAATGCAGGACAAGATTTTATTTTTGGGATGTGTAGGGGGAGTCAGTGTAAGCTTAAGTTTGAGTTTTCGGGATTCTAAGCCCCACCATTTGGCCGCCATCTTGGAAAAGGTGTGCAAATGGTTTTTCCACGATATCTCCGAAACGGTACATCTTACAGAAAATTTGCAAGGACACTTTTTGTTTAGAATTAAATTATTTACAATTTACTTGCCATAAATTTTGCGGTAAAATGAATAATTAAGAAGTTATAAGCCTTAGAACACAAAAATCAGTCACAATTTTTTCTTTTAAAGGCTATAACTTTTTTTCCTTCAACTTTAACAAAAAAAAAATAATAACAAATTTTTTTAGAGGGTTTTATAACAAATAATTTTCATTCATACTTTTTTTAATTTCATTCACTACGAAAGTTTTTACAGCGCCCCGAAGGTATAAAAGTGACAGATTTTCTGAATAATTTTTTTTACCATTTTGCCTCGTTCTCTCCCTAGAAATTCTAAACAACAAGTCGTAAGTAATAGTAATGAATGAATGACTTTACGTTATAAGACATGCCGATGTTTGAGTAATGTAATAAAATTGTTTAGCACTTTATTGGGGGTTTTTGCTGCTGTTATGCTAAGTACGATTAAGGTAGGCAGTGTCCGTTCAGACCAGGTCGGCCGGCACAGCCCGACGAAGGCCACAAACTACTTAGTTTGACTGAGAGATGATATTTCAGGTACCCACTTGACAGGCCGTGGCATGCAGATGAAGTCATGATTCCCTACAGACACAGGCGAAGACGACAGCTTAGCATAGCAGATTGTTAATTCAAGTGCAAAAATGTTGATGGCTTCAAGGCGGCTTTTGACTCACGCCGTGAACACGCGCCAACGCGAGTGTGGATAGTTTTCACGCCTTGCTTTCCTTTTCTTGCCGTTCTTTCAGTTTTCTTGGACTACAGGCTTCATACAGTTGGCGGCAGGTGAGTGTGTGCTGATGCTTGGCCTCAAGGCGTAAACTTTCAGGCGACCTGTATGTAAATGTGAGTTTTAAGATAAATTTTAACACCATCCTACACCAAAAATTTTACGCGGTTATGCAAAATCAAGAAAGTAGTGTGGTAGCCCCGCGATTGTTTAGCCGCCATCGGCCAGCCAAATCGAAAAATCACAAAATTCGCCTCAGGGTAAATTTTATACTGAAGAGACAATTCTTACATTTGTCGAGGGAGTGCAGTTTTGTTCTCGAAAGACATTGCGGCAAGGTGCGATTGTAAAATAGAAATATACTTTCTGGAGGAATAGCTTTCATACCTACTCTGGGTCAGTTTACTGCATAAGAGATTCAAACCCGTGATTCTGAAGCCATGCCAGTATCTAAAACTAGTAGGAGTCTAGTATGTGTGATAACTTCGATAAGCAGGTGTGTGACTTAATAAAAACCACAAATCAAACAACTGAAGCCATAGATAAATACCTTGTAGAGCCACTGTTGCTAAGACACAAAGGCCTAGCAAAGTGGTGGTATTCGAGATAAGGTCAATATCCTAGACACTATAAACTTTTTAAACTAAAACTGTTGTACAGCGTTGCAACTTTTGTGCCTTCTGAACGCCTCTTTTGTGTAAGCGGGTTAAGTTTTGGAAGAAAGAAGAAATAGGTTTCAATTTTAGGGAGTTTTATTTTAAATCTGTAAATACATATGTTTTTCCTCATACATTTTACAAATATAGCAATACAATGGCACCTCGCCTCATTTGAAGTGCGACATTGTACTGGTTCAAAAGGAAAAAGAGGCTCTTCTTACAAAATCATTTTATAATCGTGTCCTACCCAATTCGCCGGCCGAATATAAACTTTTCGCGGTCCGGAGGTGGCCCCCCGTGGGGATAAACGATGATAAGTTATTTTAAGCCAAATGTTAGCATTTCTTCGATGATTCGCCAAAAATCCCAGACGCTGGACTCGGATCTATGGGGACTTTTTGCATATATTGAAGGCTTTAGATCTTAGACGTATGCAAAAATGTAGCCAAGTACAAATTATTGTTGTTACGTACATATGTCCTAATATCCAGGCCATGATTTTATAATTTTTAAGGAGAAAATCGTTCGAAACCTGAAGTTCCCAAATCCAACAAATTGCGCATTATACTGTTGCTTAGGGCGATAGCTTAATTTAGCAGATTTTGGTTTAAACTTTTTTCAAAGAAATTCCTAGAATGAAGAGTATGTGTCCCATTTTCTGGGTATTTCATTCCGAAAAGCGATTTTTCATTTAGGTAGGCTCCCGAAAAATACCTTAATTGGGTGAACAATTTAACAACATTTTATTCTAGGAAGTCTAGGGATAACAGAAAACCCGAAGTTATGAATCCACCTGCAATAATATGGCTGCTTGTTTGGCCTTGCCCCCCTCCACTCGTACATAACTCTAGAGTCTAGACTAGAATATCTGAAGGCAGAGCTTACCATATTCAAAAGGCATGTATTACGTAACGAACCATTAATTTCGTTACAGTGCCGCGTGCTACCAATTTTGTGCGGTTTCATGTCGAAATGCGAGAGGACTAACAGAGGAATGCTTGGATGTGTTCCCGTGCAATATGAGTTTATTGAGGAAGATTTACTCTGTAGATTTGTAATTCTGTTATTTTCGTTCCGTAAACAGGTGAATGCGGGGATTCTGCCTTTGATGCCGAAAAATACACCGGCAAAATTAAAACAGAGTCATTTTGTTAGCTTTAACGACAAGAGCTGCCATGTCTGCTTTGATGTTAAATTTCATCCCCAAATTGTTACATTTTTTGCACCTTTTTATCTCATTGTTTTCTTTTATGTAGTACAAGGCAAGTTTGTCAGGAATTTTTTAATTGCAAACGTCGCTCATTAAATGTTCATCAAAGATGGAAAAAAAATGTCAAGTTTAATTAACTTTTAGCGGAAGTTTTTTATGTTCGTCAAAAGGTATAGCATGGAGAATGATTCCTTTGAATTTTAGTTGAAATAAAATAGCGAAAAAGCATAGACAAAAATGTTACTATTTTTAGAGAGTTAAACTGCTGTCTGCAGTCTCCACTATTTTTGTTTTCTTATTAAAGCCTTGTACGTAGGAGTTCGAACGGAATTGCGTTCAACATTTTTGTTCTTTATTTCTACACGAATAAATTAAGTTCAAAAATTGAACATCTGACTCTTAAAAAACAAATATAAAGTCGTTTTTCCTTCATCCTGTCAACTAATAATGAGAATAATTGTCTAACTATACCATAAGAACTATTGCAACCACCGTTGCAATGGGATTCCGGCTTAAGGCTAGGACCATCATCCTGAGGCCCATTATTCGAATCCACTCCATAAGCATGGAGCTGCATTTTTTTGCTTGTCCCAAGCAGATGCCAATTTTTTCTTCTTTCTTAACGTATCTGCCCACATGACCGGAGTATACCATGACCGTGCCATGAACGTGTCAGGCAAAAACAGAAACACGACACGCACTACTATGCCCTCTCCAACGGATTGACAGCGTTCTAAGACCATATGCAACGTATGCCTCTGAAATTAGGGGTCGCAATACCGGACAATTTTTTGAAATCGGTATTTTCGGTGCTGACCTCAAGTAAATACCGGTATTTCCGTATTTTCGGGGTTTTCGAGATTTAGAGAAGTTGTATCTAAATTTAAGTTAGTAATTTAGTATCAAGTTTTCATGAGAGCATTATCTCTCAGTCTTGCAACCCCCGAAAAAATTAAGTAAAAAATCTCCCTCACTATAATATTAGTTGAAGGATAAAAATCCAAGCATTTGAAGCTATTTTCCCTGTAAGCAACCAAAAATTGAGTCTGAAGAAAAAATAAACTTGTTTGATCGGGTCCTATATTCATCCATAAAATCGGTCGCAATATTCAGTATTTCAGGGCGATGCATACATATTCCTGACGTTACGCTACTGACGGCCCCTCCGTGTAAGTGGTTTCCGTGATGACTTTTTCACTGACATTCACACAGCCGTATGGGTATCAATGCTCAATGTTCAATGGCATCCTCAAGCAATACAATTAGAACTTGTGGGAATTTGCTTCCATGGAATTACATGTTGCTGCAATTTTTTTAATTGATGTCCCAGTGGTACACTAGCTTTGTTCCAGAACTCGAATGTGGGATCCAGCGGGAGCAAGAATTCACTCAATTTGTGTTTCTTTACTTTCTCATGACAGAAAAAGCGGGGAAATTATCACTTCCCCTCGTTCAGGAATTAGCCGGAGGTTTTCGGTCCTGCGATTTCTTGCAAGTTGTCAAGACCCTCTCAACTACAGGCCATGAAGGAGAATTTTTCGTGGTGTTGTTCTCGGTCCAAAAAGTCACCGGAATAACATGGCAGAGAGGCAGTATGGGAAAATTTTTGTTATATTTTTGTAATAAAAAGAAAAGTGATAAAATATTGTATTTTAACACTTTTAACTGCACTTGGATTTACCAGTGAATAGTTTTATAGTGATTTCATTAACAAAAATAAAAAAAAATTGTTTTTTAAGTATGTTTTAAGTGTTCTAATTGTTAAGGCGATCAACTTTTTTTTACATTCACGATGCTTTTTCATGTTTAGTTACTAAAAAAATGTTGATTTAATGTTTTGTTTAGTTATGGAATTAAAGTGATTAATACATATATGTATTATAGCATTGACACATATACCCGTCATCAGCACGAAAAGTGTCATTAGCACGATAAGTCAAATGGCAGGTTGACACATATGTTTTCGTCTTTGGTTTCGCCGTTATCATTCGACTTAGTGTTTGAAATTAAAATTGAAGAAGTGAAGAACAGTGAATAGTATCTGTTTTTATTACAAATTATATCTGAAATGGATCCGGTTCTTGAAGTTATAATTTGTAATTATTTGAATATACTTCATTCGGGGAGGATAATGAAGAAAAAGCTGAGGCAAAGGAGAAAAGAACATTTAACCAAGGCACTGTGGCATTTGAGAAGAAGGAACTTCATTATCGGGGCGTTTCAGACAAGATTTGTGAATCGAAGGATTTGGAAATTGGTTAGTTGAGAATGCATATGCATGAATGAAATCGTGATGATAGACACGCCTCTATTTTAGAATCGAAGCAGTTCCTTCTGGGAAAGTCGGGTGTCTAATGGTGCAGAGAAGTTTAAAGAGGATTTCAGAATGTGCCCAAATACGTTTGATATCTTGTGCCAACGAATGAAAGGATTGGAAAGGCAAGATACTACGTACAGAGAAGCAATTCCTCTTGAAAAGAGAGTGGGAATCGCAGTGTATGCTCTTGGTTCGTCCGCGGAATATAGAAGCATCGCAAATTTATTTGGTGTTGGGCGGACGACCGTGGGTGAAAGAGTGATGGAGTTTTGTGAGGAAGTATGGAGAGTGATGCGAGAAGAATATCTATCATTCTATAGCAATCTCGATTCTGATAAGCTTCAAGAATGTGTAGATGGATTCGAATCATTAGGGTTTCCTCAGTGTTGTGGAGCAATTGGTATAGACCTTATATTCAGCACTCTTAACAACTATGTCAAGATTTCATTTTTCTAGATGGATGTCACATTGCAGTGTCACCTCCAGAACAAAAAGCTTACGATTACTATAACTTCAAAGGTTGGCATTCTGTTCTTCTCTTGGCCACTGTGGATTATAGGCTCCATTTAAATGCACATAAAAATATCCGTTTTCTTATAAATCTGTTTTCAGATACCGGTTCACCTACATAAATGTTGGAAAACCGGGCCGAAATAGAGACTCATATGTGTTTGAAACTTCGAACCTATATAAATTACACAAACAACACTCTATTTTTAAAAATAAATCGAAGCGGTTTGGGTCCTGCAATGTGCCAGTCATGTTGATTGGTGATTCAGGTTTCGCTCTCAACTCAGTTTTGATGAAACCGTACCCGCAGTGCAGTGAAATTACTGACAAAGAGCAACAGTTCAATTATAAGCTCCCTGGCGCTCGGCGAGTAGTCGAAAATGCATTTGGCCATGTGCAGGCAAGATTTAGAAAACTTGGTAGAGGCTTAGAATTAGACATCAACAACGTCAATATAGTTATAAAAGCTTGCTGTGTCTTGCACAACTTCTTGAATGCTCACAATGATCAAATCAACCAAATATGGGTGGCAGAAGTTCGAGCATTTGAGCGAAATGAAGGGCGACAACAACCGCTTACATCAAATAACACGTCAACCACAGAAGGAGTGCAAATAAGAGAAGCCATTGCAGAACATTTTCAAAGAATGACACAAATTACAAGTGAGTTTATTACTTTTTATTATTGTTCAAAAAGTCCATTAAGTCTGATTGGAATTTCATAGTCGATTGTACGAATTGTTTCTCTATCTCCATTTGTTCCTTAGTCGCTGTTCGTACCTCTGTCATTTCGTTGATAAACAAATCATTGCTTCGTTGTACTTCCGCCAACATTTTCTGATGAATACTGTACGCCGTATTTTTTCTTTTTCTGGCAGATTTTGGAAACGATGGTCCCGCTGCTGCTAATGGTGACGACGATGTTTCCGGTTCACATGTTGGCTCAGAGGTTGAATTGTTAGCCAATCTGACGGAGATGTCCTCCAAAAGGACGTCATGATCGTTGGTCGCAGAATTTAATAACGGTGGAGAATTTGGTGCAGAAAGAAAAGCATCATCTTGACTTGTCTACAAAAAAATGTTAAATAAATAAATGTATATAAAGTAATGTCTTTAAGTTAATTCAATCCTACCATTAAGCTATCCTCAGAAGCCACAGTATTACATCTATACGACCCTATAATTTGGTGGACGTCAATATAATATATCCATGTGGATGCAGTGGATCCGGTTCCCAGTCTCTTCTTTTCATCTCTATAGAGTACATAAACCACTTTTTATTTGAACATATCACGACAGTTACATATATTCGAATCTTTACCTGTATCTTTGTGTGAGATTGTTTATTTTTTATCTCACTTCCTTGGCGCTGGCGGTTACGTCTCGTCTTCCTGTTCATTTAGTGGAAATTATTATATTTTAGTAATTTTATACAACTCTTACCTAGGTCGCGAGCCATCGCATTGTAAATGGGATTGTTCTTTCGATTCGACCGAAGTTTACTTGCATTTTGAGCCCAAACTTCAAATAAATTTTTAATCATCCGCTCAGTCCATATTTTTTTCTCACAATTCATATTTTTAAAAACACCAATCAGTTAATTAAAAATATTAATTAACAAAACGTTATGATTAAGTCAGAAAAGCTCAACGAAAAGAATAACAACAATCTGGGCAAAACAGTTGAGAGAAAGAATGTCAAATTTTATTTCTTTAATTTTACGAAAGATGGCTTCTACTTATTCTAACAAAATATAGGTGGCAGTATTTCGTACTTATCGAGATAAGTATGGTTTTTTTACGTACTTATCTCACTATCCTTATGATGGGGCTGATGACACTTTTCGAGCTGATGACGAGTATATGTGTCAATGCTCTAGTAGTAGAAATTATGATTAAAAATATAGGGCTTTTCTTTTTCACTATTCCTTCCACACTTTTCTGCACATATATTTTTAATAATAATTGCATAATAAATTATTTAATGACTTTAAAATCACTTTTAATTAAATAATCAGCATATTTTACCTTAATAGACACGAAAAACACCGCGAAAGTAAAATAAATTGATCACCTCAACAATTAACACACTTAAAACTCACTAAATCACTAATTTTTTTTTATTAAATCACTAAAGAACTAATCACTGATAATCCATGTATAGTTTAAAGTAAATGTACAATGTTTTTCCACTTTTTACCACAAAAATATAACGAAAACAATCCCGAATCTATTTCGCGCCATATAAATTCTAACCAAATGTCAGATTTTTTGGACCGACTTCAGCTATGGTTGTATTAGTTCAAGAGAGAACTTCATGGCCTGTAGTTGAGAGGGTATTGAAGTTGTCAATTGACAATTTTTTGTATGTGTGTGGGTATCTTAAAAAGCGGCATACACATAGACAATCGACATTTATGTTATATATTCTTCTTTATTTGCAAGAAATTGCCCAAAAGTCGTTTCTTTACTTTCTGGATTTTTGACAAAATTATCCCCACCATTCAAGTAAGTTTTTGCCCAACAAATTTTTCAGGAAAAGTACTGGAACAAAGCTACTGAAGTTGCCGTCACGGATATGCGAGGATCGAGCTTTACCGGGAAAACTGTGGCGGTGCAAAAATCACTTATGTCGATTAAACCAAAAAACGGCTCGACCAAATTTTATAAAAATCTTTTCAGATCATATTTCCGTTCGCGTGATATCGTGCAGGAAAAAATGACCACATACGTACGCACACACAGACATACCTACTTCTTTTAAATTTTTTGTTTAAAATGCTCTTGGAACCTTGAAAAATGAAAATACGTTGAAAATTTCGATTTCGATTTTCGGACCGATTACAATAACTGGCAAATAGATAACTTGCAAGGTTAATGGTCAGCATTTTGAAGTTGGCAATTATTGGATCTAGGCCAGTTATTAGAGCGAAAAAAACGGCAGATTTTGTTATAAAATTGTACAGCAAACTGCTTGCACTACTACTTCAGGGGTATCTCATAGATTACTAAAACCAAAAAACCAGCCAAAATTTACTCATGTGGAATTGTTTCAACAATAATTAGCAACAAAAATGGGTACTTTTTCCGTTTTTGGCGTATACAATAAAAAGTACTGGATGGATCATGTTACTCCCAACAGGATATTTGTAGAGAATTGAAATCCCTACAAAAAGGGGTTTTGTAGACCTCGATCGGATAATTTTTCGCCGAGAAAAGCTAGAAAACCCCTTAAAAAGGCCATTTTTTTTAAAAACTCATACCTCTGTTACTTTGCAATATTAGGGTATGAATTTTTTGGACATAATACCCTGGTACATATACTTTGAACTGCCAAAAGATGAAATTTGTCCCATGTATAGTTTCTGCATACTTGCAGTATAAACAAAATAGACCCTAATCTTGCACATTGCGCCAATATTAGCAGAGTGGCCCGATTGAAATTTCCAAAACGGTTTCTGAAAGTATAGGCTAGGGGCTACAATTTGTCTATCTCACATTTTAATATAAGTTTGGAGAACAATGCTAAAAATGCTTTTGAAAATGGTACATAGGGCGAACATTCTAATTCGAAACGTATCGGGCCTATATACATATGTTGTGGGTGTGAGTATACTTCTTGTACGTGCAGGAAGCATGGTTTACAATGCTCAAATGCTCTATAGAAGATATTTGCATAGAAGAAGATGAAAATCAATTATAAAATAATTTATACGAATTAAGCTACAAATAGATTAATGATCGCGAGAATGAAAATAAAAGTACACCTATCCCCCGATTTACACGGTACTTGTTTTACACGTTTTCGCTTTTACACGGTTTTCCAAATAAGTTTTTTTTTTGTTTTTATCGCACTCTTCTAAATTACCACGTTTATAAGGGGAGTTTCACTCCCGGATCTTCAGTCCAAAGTAAAACTCCCGATGCGTGAGTAGGAAAGGACGATGGGGTGGGCAGATTTTTTGAGCCTCTGAATTCTTTCACTGAATTTCTGAATAAAATTTTTGACAACTATATGTGTTTCTTGTTGTTTTTGACGTGCAACATCTTATAAATCGATGAGTATTTTTGATACTTTTATTGATTCCAGGTAATCGATAAGGTAATTGATTCCAGGTAATCGATAAAGTCATCGATTCCTTTATTGATTCCAGGATTTATTGATTTCAGGCAATCGATTCCGCCATTGATTCCAGGAGATCGATCCCGTAATTGTTTCCAGGTTATCGATTCCTTAATTGATTTCAGGTAATCGATTCGGTAATTTTTTCTAGGTAATTGACTCCCAAATTGATTCCTGCAATCGTAATTCCACAATTCATTCCATTGAATCGATTCTTAAATTGATTCGGTTCCTAAATTGATTCGAGGAAATTGGTTCCTAAACTGATTCCAAGTAATCGATATCGTAATTGATTGCAGGTAATCGATTCCGCATTTATTCCCAGTTATCAATTCTTTGTTGATTCCAGATAATTTAGAAATTTTGCAGATAATTTCAAGCAATTTGGGACCTCGGTAGCCTAGGGAGTGAGGCGTCTGGCTACCTTCCCAGAGGTCCCGGGTTCGAATTCCGGCAACGTCACGGCTCTCCCTGAATTTTCCTGTGCCCTTGCCCTTCCTCGGTCCACCAAAGAGTATGTCATCGGTTGGTTGACGAGATTCAACTCGTTTCAGGAGGCATAACACTGTCAGAGTCGCGATAATAAAGGTTGGGAGTAACTGGAATAAAATTATCGCAGCTAGGTTGTGTCAGTTTTGACGTGACAACGTTTTATAAATCGATGAGTATAGGAAGTCATTAGTGCAAAATGTCCCGTCCCGTTCCCGTCGCTAAGTAGTGGTGGGGATAGTTGCTCGTGGCGCGACTATTTGCGCTAATGACTTCCTATACTCATCGATTTATAAGACGTTGTCACGTCAAAAAATTAATATTGTAATAATAGTATGTAACAGCGTTTTTTTGCTTCCGTTTTGCTAGGAAAAGAAAAGAAAAGGATTGGCAGAAGGAAGCATTAAGATTAAAAACACCAAGTTAAAGTATTCTAACCTATAGTTCGTTGGAAAAGTTGGCTCTTGTGAAAACCCATGCGACTTCTGCATCGAATTTCAAAAGGGAATGGACAACCAATTTTTGTTGTTTGGCCCGTGTTGTGAAACAGGCTATATTAATTTATTAGACAATAAAAGAACAAACAAAAAAAGTCGATTAAAGAGGAATTCTTGCCACAAGGAATTTTGTTCTCTTCATTTCATTCTTGGAATAGAATTTTAAACTGCAGTAACAGCGCCCTGAAGTTTATATCAAACAAGGTAAACAGAAATTGGTAAATTTGTGTAATTTCTTGCACCTGCGAGAATGCTTTTCTATTTTTTTAAGTTTAATTTCTTTAAATATCTTAATTATCAAATTGCGCCCCGACAAATTGCGCCCGCTGCAAGTGCACCATTCGCACTTATTAAAGCACCGCCCCGCTGGGGATGCACGACCACCGTCCATCATATTGATGGGCGTAGTGAGGCGCACCGGGCCCCAGCTAGTTTTTTTTTTATAAAAAAAGGCAAGCGTGCGTATAACCTAAGTCCGCGTAATGTGGATGCATCATTAAACTAATTTTGTACAATCTCAGCCAAAAACTGCTTACTTTTTTTCGTTTTTCCAATTTATTTCTCTGCCTACCTTTTCCACAAACTTTATTACAACCTCAATCCCTTTCCAAGGTGGCTGCAAGGTAGGTATATTTTAACTTGGAAATATTCCTGCCGTTACAACAAACATCATCTGTCGATGCCATGGAAGGACATCGCCAGAGCCGTGTTAGCATCACAGGACATCTGCCAATTGGGGCGAATCCTGCCGGATTTAGAATCCCTTACAACGCCACTGCCGTAACTGTGGGGTGGAACAATGCTGAAGGATAATCGAACATTTTCTTTGAAGTTGTGCGGCTCTGTTTAGCATCAGACACTATGGATTTGGAAATGTTTCTATAGGACCTGGCAGGCATGCATTTATAGTGACTTCCATAAATGCCTTATACTTATAAGAATGTGGCGAATGAGCCCGCGCAACCGAAGTCCCGTTACAGGTCATGCTTTGTTATTGACTTTTGTAACATTCGTGGACTTCATGCGAATTTCTCTTTTGTTGAGTGCCACTTATCTAATTATAAACCCCCAATCTTCGCACTGAGTGAAACCCAAATATCACCCGATAATGACTTAGGTCATTACCAGGTGTCGGGATACACTTTAGTGCACAATCTCTCCCCCCATAGGGGTACTGCCATCTATGTTAGGGATGACGTGGCTTATCATAAAATATTTTCAAGCACGACTTCAGATTTTAATTATCTTTGGATTAAAATCATTTTCAAAAGCCACGTCATATTCTTCTGCTTCCTATACAGAAGTCCTAACATAAGTAACGAAGCCTCCATTTCATCATTTGATACTATTTCCGAACAAATCTCGGGATTTTTGTCGTCCAATCCTGAGTGTGAAATTATCGTTGCGGGTGATTTCAATGTTCATAACGCAAACTGGCTGACTTACTCAAATGGCACCAGTGTTTCTGGCAAAGACGTTGAGCTATTTGCAGACACCAATAATTTACATCAAATTGTGGATCATCCCACGAGAGTCCCTGATGTTGCCGGTCAAGGAAACCATCTCCTTGATCTTTTTCTCACTTCCCATCCAGAGCGATACTCCGTCGAAGTTGATTCACCTCTCGGCAATTCGGACCACTGCTTAATTAGCGCTAGCTTCCCATTCGAATTTCCCACCCCTCCCAAACCAGTTAAAAGAACTGTATGGCATTACGGGAAGGCCAATTGGCTGGGGCTAATTAATTTTTTCCAAGCTACTGACTGGAATCAGTGTTTCCGAACCAAAAACGTTAACTCTGCCACTATCCGTATCACCAGGATCATACAGGCAGGAATGCATTTGTACATTCCTCATTCTACTAAATCTGTGAAGGCTAGGCCCAACAGATGGTTTAATCAGGAGTGTATGCATGCAATCAGAAACAAAGAAGCCGCCTTTCGAGCTTACAAGAGCTCCCCGAGTGAATCGCTCCGTGTAGAGTATATAAAACTAAGAAATTCCTGTAAAGTCACCATCAGGAACGTCAAAAATTCATTTGACAGTAAGTTGAGAAGTAAACTCTTTAATGCAACCTCTGGTAGCAAAAACTTCTGGTCCTTGGTAAGTTCCATAAAGAAGAATTTCACTGCATCTACAACTCCTTCATTCATTCACGATAAGAAGGTGATAACAGACAGAAAAGCCAAGGCCGATTTATTAGCATCTCTGTTTGCTTCAAATTCTTCCCTACCCGAAACTGATGCGCTACCCCCAGTTCTCGAGCACAATGCTCACTTAATGGACAGGGTTTTCTTCAGGACTCGCGAGGTGTACAGGTGCCTCAAGGAGCTCGATGTCAACAAATCCACTGGACCCGATAATATACCCCCTATCGTCTTAAAACAATGCGCCTCACCTTTGGCTAAACCTCTGCGCAAACTTTTTGCCCTATCATACTCCTCCGGAGTTTACCCAGACTCTTGGAAACTTGCCCATGTTCAGCCAATTCCGAAAAAAGGTGAAGCCAGCGACCCCTTAAACTACCGCCCAATAGCAATTACTTCTATTCTCTCCAAAACCATGGAGACGATAATCAACAAAAAGCTTATGGGATATCTAGAATCCAACCTACTCATTAACGACAGACAATATGGCTTCCGCCAGAAAAGATCCACTGGCGATCTTTTAGTCTGTCTTACAGAACACCTCAGCCGTAGTCTGCATGGTTCCGGCGAGTCTAGTCTGGTTGCTCTAGATATCTCCAAGGCTTTCGATAGAGTTTGGCACTCAGCCCTGTTAGCCAAACTCAAAGCTATTGGAGTCGACTCACTTCTACAGAAGTGGATCAGGCATTTCCTTTTCGGTCGTTCAATCAAAGTAGTATTGGATGGCGTCAAATCCGCATCCCACCCGATCTCGGCGGGGGTCCCCCAGGGGTCAATCTTATCACCGGCCCTATTCCTTATCTTTATAAATGACCTTCTTTCAATCCCCTCCAACCCACTTCTCAGCTTCGCTGACGACGGTACTTTACGGTACTCGTACAGCTTCGATACAAGGCAGACTCATGCCAGATCCTGTCTTGATGATCGCGAACGTATGTCCAACTCTATTAATAACGACATTGTACTCATTCTAGAGTGGGAAAGAAGAATCGTGTTGAATTCAACCCCGCCAAAACCAAGTACTGTCTTATCTCCAAAAAGAAGTTCAACACCCCTCCACCCTTGAAAGTGAATGAAGTTCAACTAATGGCCGAACCATCCTTACACATCTTAGGCGTGACATTAGCCAAGGACTTGCGATGGAATGACCACATATTCCAAATCGCCAAACAAGGATCTCAGTGCTTGGGATTTCTTAAGAGGTGTAAGTTCCTCCTCCAGCCATCGGCCCGTGCTGTTATTTATAAATCCTACATTCGACCTCTTCTCGAATATAACTCCCTCGTTTGGGGCGGCGCCCCAATAACCACCTTGGCATGGTTAGATAAGGTGCAAAAAAGGGCGCTCAAGTTAATTGATGACGACACCGCCTGCTCCACCATCGACCCCTTAAGCCACCGTAGGAATGTAGCAGCACTGACAAAATTTTATCGCTACTATCATAGTGACTGTTTCCTCCGAGCTAAACGCTCTCCTGCCTCCACGGCATTCTTATACCCGCAACACCAGATTAGCCCACTCGTCTCATTCCCTCCACCTGCAACTCCCTCTTTCACGCACTCAACAAGATATGAATTCGTTTGTTAATAGAACAACTCGGCTGTGGAATAATCTCTCGCAGTCAGTATTTCCGAGCTCCTACAACATCCAAGAGTTCAAACGCAGGGTTCATCACCACCTTCTTCAATTCCCTCCCGTTCCTTTATAACCCCTCCAACCCCCTCCCCGTACTAAGCTTACTGCTAGACATTGCACCATGACGTGACAAATGACATGACGGACTAGTAGTACAAAGGGTGATTCCTGAGCTTAGCACTGCCACATAAAAAAAAAAAAAAAAAAAAAAT